>JAQNCA010000024.1:3628313-3645582 GCA_029783725.1 Acanthurus tractus
CTCTCTCTCTCTCTCTCTCTCTCTCTCTCTCTCTCACTCTCTCTCTCTCTCTCTCACTCTCTCTCTCTCTCTCTCTCACTCACTCTCACTATCTCATTGAAGGAGCCTTCCTGAGCCGTTGATGACCTATGGACTTTACAAAGAGTTTATTAGCCCTGCAAGTAAGTTTGACCGCTTCTTTTACAACCCCTTAATTTAAATACGAACCATATGCAAACAACTGTGGATACATATGTTGCATCAGTCCGAAACAGACTTCTAATCAGTTTAGGCAGGGAGTCCAATGGTTTGTTCTTCTTCAGTGAGTTATTGAAAACATGCAGTCAGGTAGACCGCAGTTTAATTACTTTTTGTAAACTTTTTACCAATTCTTTAAATAAGTAAGTATGTTGATCAACCCTCTGGAGTAAAAGATTCATGGTCTGAAAGTTATTGGTCTGTTTGTGTCTTGAATGCTAATTGGGATGTATCCTCAGCTGTCCTTAGCTTTTAGATTTCACTTCACAGGGGTCCCTGGGTTTTGTGCTGTATCTTTATGTACTCTAACTTGTTTTCACAAATATGTTCTTACTACCATGTGTGGTAGTAAATCCCTTCATCTGATGACACTCTTGATCTGTTCTTTTGATGTGAAACGTGTATATATACAGTATATTGCTGACTTCCAATCACTTCAGCGGGGTCAACATGGAAGTGCTAAAACATGCAGTACCTTGAATGCCCACTTGAGGCAGGCTCCAAAAACAAGTCTATCCCCATAGAGCCCCTATTAAAACACTCACCTTAACAGTAGAAATACACATTTGCAGCTCAGCAGAAAAGTTACTTTCCAAGTTTATGGCAACTGAGCAGTGAAGTCATGTAAAACTCACTTGTATGAATTTTGTTGAGATAAACGTTACACATAGTTCAGTGTGGGGCTACTTTGAGTTACAGCAGCTACTGTCTGTCCACTGGGCATCAGAAATAAGGAGCAATATATTTCCTTCCCAGCTCCGCCTTCTCGTCTGCACATGATCACTTCTGTCTCTAAAAACAAAGGCTGGGTCAGTGATAACACCAAACTCCAGTCTTCAGTCTTCATGTCATGGTGGCTCTGTCCACTGTTTCTTATACAGTCTGTGGATTAAGCTGACTTTTGCAAAGAAATGCTGCAAAAACAGACTGTTTTATAACACTGATTTCTATTCATAAAATGCGTAGCCAAATAAGTTTTTGAAAAGATAAATACCTTTCACTTTGTGTGTCTTCAAATGGTCCGGTGAGTGACCTTGAACAGCAAAAAAAAACGTGTTTTTTCCCCCCCGCCCACAGAACATCATTTATGTATTAAATGTTTTTAAAGCAAGCCAAACTTGAATCTTATTACAACAAGTGCTATAATTGGATCAGGTTGACATTTTTATCAGGCGCTCGCAATGCCCCTCTAACGAGGGGGAAAAAATGGATTAGCAATGAATATTTTTTTGATGGATGACAGCATCCATAAGAAGCTTTTTCCATGTTTAAATCCTTGTCGTTCCCATAGTAATGATATTTCGTGTGTGTATGTGTGTGTGTGTGTGTGTGTGTGTGTGTGTGTGTTTGTGTGTGTGGGCGGTCAGATGCCCATGTGTGAGGAAATGTTTAAGAGATGATCTTGGGGGTTTTAACACAACCCTTTTATACGGTAGCGACAGTACCGTAAAGCTATCTCCCTCGCCAGCATAGTGGTCCCTGCTGCCAAATTCTGGGAGGCTTCAGACCATATATCTCTATCACACCTCTTCCTCACTTACTTAAACTGAAATGCATCATCCTCTAACCCTTATACTTAGTTGAGGGTGATAGCCTCTGATCATTGTGTCCTCAAAGGTCCACTAACTTTTGCTCAGTTTCTTATCACCCAGAATGTTTAGAAGTAATAGAGCGTTCAATTCTTCCTCTAAATGACTTTTAATTTGCCGTTCCTGTGGCTTAAACTCCAGACTGTGCACTGCTGAAATGAACAGAGTATGTACTATTTCATCATCTCTTTAAATTTGATGTTTTGCTAATGTTGAACAGTATTCGATCGCAGCTGCGTTGGCTCTTTGCCACCTCAGGAGCACAGAGAAAACCTTGTAGTTTAATGCGAGTGCATGGGCTGCTTCTGCGTTTGAACAGAGGGCGGTAGTCCAGAGTCTCGCATCCAAGCCGTCCACTGCCTGGTCCACAAACTACCGGAGAGGAATCGACAAGTCCTCGGGCTGCTTATGAAGCATCTGGCCAAGTGAGTGCTCATAGTTCCTTGGTCATAGTTCACCCAATCTCCACCCCCTCTCTCTCTTAGTTCTCTCTTTCTGCTCTTCCTGTCTGTCTCCTCATTCTCACTCCACATGCTTTTTTCTCTCCATCTCCCTCACTCCCACTCTCTTCACTCCCCCTTCCCTGCTGTCACTCCATCTCCTCTCTGTCTACTCAGTGGCTGCTTGGTAAGAAAATTGATGCTGCTAGCGGATCATTTTTAATGCCTTTTCTTAGGTCATTTTGGTGTACATTTAAAGTTGTTGAAGGGGAATTGTGTAGCATACCCTACCTGTTCAGCATGCCGTTGTGCAGCCCATCAGTGAGGCGAAATGAAATGGACCTCTCAAATTAAGCCCTCTCTTGAGATTACTCTGTGCACCCCTGGATGGACCGCTATTGTGCATCACTCCATTTGTGAGATTAGATAGGAAGACAGATTTAAGAAATAATGTTAGCTAACATTACAAGGTTTTACCTCAGCAAGCTTTTTATAAACTAAATATGAGCAAATTGAAGATAAGTAAATAATCCCTCTTCCCTGAGGCAGTGAAAGTCTGCTGGATCTTATTTCATAGAAACCCGCTGCAGAATCAGGCTGGTAAAAAGGCAGCGCTATTGAAATTGAATTTGGATTATCCAGCGTGAAATTCTCCAGACTGGAGAAACTCGAATATTTTTCTGAAGTTGGCGTGTGTGCATGTCCTGCAGGGGAAGGAAGCAAAGCCAGAATTTCACACTGCTATCTGAAATGGTTTCAGAGATGTTATAAATGTGAGTTGTCACCAATGTTTTT
This sequence comes from Acanthurus tractus, assembly GCA_029783725.1. Classification (NCBI taxonomy): domain Eukaryota; kingdom Metazoa; phylum Chordata; class Actinopteri; order Acanthuriformes; family Acanthuridae; genus Acanthurus; species Acanthurus tractus. Next base: position 3,631,375 of record JAQNCA010000024.1, read on the forward strand.
GTCTTCAAAGGCATCCTTTGAAGCTATTTAAACTGTCTCTCTGCAGATGCACTGCATATCATCACATTTTAAGTGTGAAATCTCTTCACCTGTCCGTATAACTTTCTTTTGAAATAAATAAAGTTTTTTTCTCCACTTTTTTGACCTCCTCAGATGAAGTTACATCTACTAAGGATGTCCAGATTTCATGATTGATCTGGAAGACATTTAATGAAATGTATCATTCCTTCATGCTAAATGTCATTACTGTGTTGCTAAAATAATAGAGTAGACATCAGTGTTTAAACTTGTTGTTAAAATTAATAAGAGACTTACCAATACATTTGTGCAACTTTAAAAAAGTGAATGCACAAATACATTCTTTTTTGAATGAATGTTATATTCAGTGTAGGGAACCGTGTAGGCCAAACTGTACATGCAGGACAAGTTTATGTTTGAATTTAAGAGTACTGGATAGGATTTTCTCCAGCTTACTGTTGGCAAAAATCTGAAATGTCATGAGATGTGCTAAAATCACCCATTTTTTGTTTGGCGTTTTATCTCAAAATGCAGTGGCTGCTTTATGTATTCACAGTTTTCAGTGCCTGTGTGATGTGTGGGAAAAAAGAAAAAAAAACAATTAAATCAAGAAGACGGTCTGTTAAATGCAAAGAAGTACCAGTTATACACAGTCCTTTTCAGGGGGAGGGCTAAGGTAACTGTGGAGAAACATTGTTTATTGTATTCTTTTTCTGTCAAGAGTTCAGTCGTCCCTTGTTAAGATTTAAACAAAACATCAAGAGAGAGGCTAAATCGGAGGCTTTTGTTGCTCATTTAGTGCAGTCTTATTCTATCCTTAAAAAATACATTTAATATCAGTGAAGCTGAGTCGGAGTAAAACATGTATAATGCGAGTTGTTATCTTCCTCAGTGTGGCTGCTCACAGTAAACAGAATCTGATGACCGTGGCCAACCTCGGTGTGGTGTTTGGTCCCACATTAATGAGGCCGCAGGAGGAGACTGTCGCTGCCATCATGGATCTTAAGTTCCAGAACATTGTGGTGGAGATCCTCATTGAACACCATGAAAAGGTAATGCTCAAAAACTTGGATCTGCCGGATACGCACTGCAGTATCGTCTGTGCAATCACACACAGCAATACACTTGAAAGTGAGCACTCCCTGAAAACTCATAGCCACTCATAGCACTCTATCTTTCAGTGGAAGGAATTAGTGCCATATCTATAAGAATAAAGAAAAAAAGATTTTTTTTACTTTGCTATGCTCTCTTTCTCCCAGAAATGTCTGCTTTTATTTGATCAAATCTTTACTGCTCTGACGGTATTTACATGAGTCATTCTGTCAGTGCAACAGTTTGTGTTAAATTGTGTTTCCTCTTGCCATCCAGAACTATATTTACTAAAAGCTAAGCATGCGAGGCAACACGAGGTAGAATGATAGTACGAAGTGAAATCTGAATCAGGTGCCGTGACATCAGTAAGCTGCACGAAGCAACGCCTGTTTACCAACCTGGGTGGCTTGTAATTACTTGATACTGAAGGGTAATAAATTTGCAAGCACAGCAAAAGATTTGATGTGAGAAGTCCTGGTTTCTTGGCACTGGTGGCTTTCTTGCAATTGTTTTGAAGTTTTGCCTTTTGCTCTTAAGTTTCGATGTGGCAGTTTCTGTTGGCACATACTGTGTTGTACCTGACACCTGATTTTCATTTTGCAGAGTAGGAATCTTAATTAGGCTAAATATAATGCTCTTCTCTTCAGCAGTCCCTGTTTGATAAGGTTGTGTACGCTTGTTCATATTTACACGAGAATCTCTCTTAATCCACTTGAAAGGCAGCTTCTTTGTGCAAATGATCCAACAAAGGAAATGTATCATATTAAATAATGGGTTCTCCTATTGAATTTATGGATTGCTCTACAAAAATAATTAGCAGGAATACATTTTCAGATAATGAAGTGTGTATTAACTCAAACCTGAGACAGCACATGCTCTCCATCCAGTTAAAATTGCACAGAGGTGTTAGACAGCAGTTAAATACCCTGATTTTTTTTTATCTGGCCAATAGGGGGAGCCCTGAGTGCTCATACAAGAACTAAACACATGGTATTATCTTCACTTTAAGTTGCTTAATTTTCCTGTAGAATATGATTTACATTTTATCATATTTGGATGTTCCTTTTTTCCAGATTTTAAATACATTTATTTTGGTTGTCAGTTGTTTTATAACCTGTAGTTCAGGGGATCATGTAATCTCCCCAGTATGTCATTGACTGTTTTCAGTCCTCAAAGGGGGATAATTGTCCATGTTAAAAGAGAAAAAAAGGTTTGAGATTAGTTTTCTAATCTGTGTAGAGTAGCAATGCACTCTGGGTAGAATCAGATGAAACCGGGAGCTTTTAGTGACTTTATTTTTCCTCCAGCTTCATTAAATGGAAGATGATGTGTGCTGTGACTAATGTCTCCACCCAAGCTCACAAATCTAAAATGGGGTGTGAGAGAATACAGAGGGGTATACAAGGGAGCTAAAACAACACCGGCAGCACAGTGTACACTGCTAGTCTCTGAGACTACCCAGAGGCACCCGGCACCGTCCAGGTGATAAAGGATGTAGTTTTAGAATGCAGCAAGAGCATTTTTGGAAAGTACAGCATGTTAAAGCTGGGGAAAAGTTGAGCAGACAGACAGACAGGCATTAACTTCCCTCACAGCTTAGTCCCACTCTAGACTGTTGATACCCCCAGATACCAACAGTAGACTCTGTTTTACATTCACCTCCATCTGCAGAGAGAGGCGAGAGGGAGAGAGGGAGGCAGCAGAAACTCTCAGCCATATCAGATTTCTCACTTTTTCTATCTGCCTTTCTCCTACAAACTTTCTCTCTCATGCCCCCTCCTCTGTGTCTGCCTCTCCCGTTCACACTCCGTCTCACTTTTTCTGCCACTTTCTCTCCCTCACTCCCTCCCTCTCCCTCTCTCTCTCTCTCTCCTCCCTTCCATACCTCCCTCCTTTCCTCGTCTGTGATCCTTTTCAGAGGCTCTGCTGAGACTTCCTCTCCTCTGCAGAGCCCTATTCTCTTTTAACTCCACATCTGAAGTTTATATGTAAACACGGCCCGGTGTAAACAGCCTGCGCCAGTTGGCCAGCCCTCCCTGAGTCCAAACCCTGTTTATTTTACCCCGCACTCTTTCAGAGAGTGGGTCAATTTCTCTTAAGGGGGAATGTCACCATAACTTAGACCCAGATTTCTGGACGGGATGTGATTGCGTTACACGTGGAGCTGCTCTTGTTTATTTTGGCACAAAGAAAATCTTCTCGCATGCAGTTTTTAGGGTCCAATCAATGAGCTGCTCAGCTTTCCCGAGGAGCACATGCTGTGGCTGCAAATGGCCCTTTCCATTCATCTGCCACTACATAAAGCCTTTCGAAACCCGTTCACTTAGCGAGGTCAGTTCAGGACATACTGCTGCCGCTGCTCAACACTCTGTGAGTGTCTGCACTGTGACTTTTAGTCTTGGTAGAGACTCATTCCCATTGTGTATTCAGATCTTTGCAGATGCTCCCGAGTCATGCCCTCTTTCACCTGCTGCCCCAGTATTCTCTGCTCCCACAAGGCAGTCCAAGAAGCTGAGTCGACAGAATCGGCCCCTGGCTGTCTACAATCCACAAGCCCTAGACATTCAGAATGGTAAGAGACATACACATACGCACCTGTGTATATTTTCACATCACTGAATATATTAAAAGAAGCTTGCAATATGAAGAAACTCATAAAGAAATCCAGTACTATTGGGGCTGTAGTGAATGTCATTTTTTTGACATTAGAAGCTTATTTTGAGATTTTTCAACAAAGCTGAAAATGTCTGTTGTCATTTGTTATGATGCCTTGAACCCCCCAACCCTCCTGGTGAATTTTCTCCACGTGTTACTTGCACAAGGTCGACTGCTGGGTCATTTGAAGGTTGAAGTGAATATAAATTTACTTTTTATTCCAAAAGTTTAATACATAAACTCTGAGTTCCACTTCCACAAATAAAGGGCTCCTGATCAGAGCAGAGTAGTGTGACTCCTGGTGCTTAATTCCTCCAGTCACCTCTAGAAGCTCCAGTCTGACCCATGCTCTCTCATAGTTACGGTCAGCAGCTATTTTCCAGCGTCTGTTCCCTGCAACGCCCATTCAACCTAAAGCCCTGTGATGCACACAACAGCCTCCGCAATCAAATTGTGATTTAGAATATGAAAGTCAGTGATACGAATAAAGCTCTAAACTTTAAAACTACTGAATATAGCCTCAGATTATAAAAACCTTTTGCTCAGTCCTCCCATTTTTGACCTTAGTGATCCAGGAAGTATGCAGTTCCCACGTTTAGACTTTCATTTACAGAGCTTGACAGATGTCAGTGATTCATTTCTTCTTTCTTTATTCTTAAGAATAATGATTAGTAATTCATACTATTAAAAGCAGTGATATTTGTTCTCGAAATATTGGCTGCACAAGTGAAAAGGACAGAAACCAACTGTTACCCTCTAAAATGTGTTTGTGAAGTGTTAAAGATAATATGTTATCCATATGCATACATGCCAGATTATCGGCATAGATGGTCTCATAGTTTCTGTACTTTGTTGGTGTTTTCTTTTCTTTTTCTTAATAACAAAGATTAAAAAGAAGATATAGATTTAAGGTTTTTGTTCATCTTAGTCGCTTTACTATGTTGTTTTTCCACAGATGTAGCTGTGGAAATGAAGAATTAGGAAGCCAGCTAGCTTTTCTTTAACTGTTAAAAGTATATGTAGTTGTTTCAGTATTAAACTATATTGTATCTGCACATTTAAATTGTTACATTTAGGTATTTACTTAGCATTTTGTGTTTTCATTGTGATACCACCAGTTGGGGGCTCCAGAGTCTGACTTTTTCAAATTCCACAAATAGCCGTTGTCTACTTAAAAACCTCAAGCACAAATTTATGTTTATTGTAGGGTTTGAATGGCATATTTGTAATCAGACATTTATTGTAGATCACAAACAAAACATTTTTGCGCATTGATTTTCTTAATAAACTCAGTTTTTTAGTTAATAAGCTACACCTCTCTTCCATTTAGGAGGACAGGCTAAATAAGATGCAACCTACTGAGTACACAAATCGCATCCTCCATAATGATAGAGGTGAATCAGTGTCTGTCTAAAACAACAAAAACTGAGCATCATAACCTTCGTGAAGGTTGGATCTATTGCAAAGCTGTTGTATTTGACAGCATTACTGTAGTTTGAGCTGCAGTAGGTGTTACTAATGTACAGCTAACAGAACAAATTTAGCTCCGGTCCCTGCTGGACTCCGAATTCATTCATTCACTCACTCACTCACTTTATCACGGTTAGTTTGTCTGTTCCCCAGTAATCACCAAGAATCACAGCTGCGTCTACAGATGACACACTGAACTCAGTCACCTCCTCCCTGTAATACTGTGTGGAGCTATTTGCCTCAATGACTTTGTGTCCCCTTGTTTAGTTAGAAATGCTTAAAATTCACTCCAGCATCCCATGATACTTTGCAGAAATGGGAGGCAATGATAGCAGCCTCTCTCCTGGGCATCAGGTGAAGTGGTCACCTGACCCGGTGGCCCAAACAATCTAGTTTTAGAAATTCTGATCCGAGGCCAGCCAAATCCCCTTCTCTCCACAATACAAAAGGAATCTAAATCTGCTTACCAGATTGTCTCTCTTTACCTCCCTCGCGCCAGCTTTTACCACGGGATATTTTAATATCATGGATGAAAGGCGTAATCCATTTTTAACCTTTGTGTCTGTAATACGGGCCCTGCATAATGGTTTTAAAATAAGTTGTCTCAGTATTTAGAGGGTAAAAGCAAATTTAATGACAATAAAGAGGAAAAGAGAGAGGAGTGGTTACGTATGCATATGACTCTACCTGTGAGGCTGCATGTGTCTAATGTCTCATGTACAGGAGAGTGGATTTATTTCTGTCCGGAAGCTTGAGAACAGTCTGGGCAAATCATATGTGACGTTGATGATTTCAGATCAGTCATATACTTGTATATACTCGTTATTGATTTAATTAACTTTGCAATAACTGATCACTTCTATGCTTTTGGCACAAGGCATTTTCACGTTGTCCGTCACATTGTTGTAAATGTTGTAACTCACGAGCGTCTTAAGGGAATGCCTTAAATTTGGCACAAGTGATCACTGGGAGACAGGAATGAACTGATTAGCTTTTGGTGGTCAAAGGTCAAGGTCGCTGTGACCTCACGTCCGTCCCGTTCTCATGAACCTGATATCTTGGAAGCGCCTGAAGGGATTTCATTACATCTGGCACAAACATCCACTCGAACTCAAAGATGAACTGATGAGAATTTGGATGTCAAAAGTCACGAGGTCGAGGTCACTGTGACCTCGCAGAACTCATTTCTGGCCTTAAGTCAAGAATTCATATCAGGCCTCCACACAAACTTTTTTCACAAGTAGCACTGGAGCTCGCTGCCGAAAATATTACAAGCATTGGCACATAAAAATAAAAGCACCGCTGGATCAACATGCAGCACAACAGATTCATATATTTCATCTTAACCCTTTCACTGATAAATTGGTGATAAAAAGATAATTTACAGAAACAACAATGTGCTGTTTTATTTAAAAGGAAAAAAATCACAATCTTAATTAAATAAGGGCTTAATGTTAAATTGCTTTGATTTTTTTGTGTGGAAAAGAGAAGGAAATGCTCCAAACAAACAAGCTACTTTTTTAACAGTAGCAGTTGCTTCTGTGTTTCTGCCATCTCCCAAAAGCTGGATCTTCACTTGACAGTAAAATTGAAATAAAAGAGCTTGGATCCCCTTAGTGTTTCTCAGGTTCCTATCTATGACTTCTGAAATGTATTATGAACAATACAAACTGGGTTGTAAGTTTCGTCTGTTTTGACAGCAGTTTGCTTTATAAAGTCCCCCGTTGATGCTGCGTTTCCTTATGTATTGATAAATAATTCAGCTGTTTTATCAGGCAAGCTATCATCAGTGAGCGGGAATGGGCTGAATCTTTTACAGTAGCGTAAAATTAATGAAAAGATGTCATTATTTCTAACAAACACTGCTCCTTTTTTTTGTTCATGTTAAGTGTCAGCGGTTGGGGATGGTTCCATCATAACAACAGATGAGACATCAATGGGCAGCAATGAGTCTGTGTCATCCCAGTCATCGTCAGCCTCGGCCTCGGAGATGCCAACAGAGAAGAGTGACCATGCCCCAGTTAGCACCAGCCTCAGCTCAGGCAGCAACTCCAAGTGAGTGGTTCACTGTGCTCAAATCTCAAATCATTATGCAACAGAGCTGCTGCACTGAAATTTTATTTTTTTATTTATTTTTTTGTGTGTGTGAATAAAAAGTCTGCAAACCCGTTAGGACCTGACGGGCACAGACAGGATGAGTTGATTCAGGCTGGGCTCAGGCCATTGTTTTGTTTTCTGTTTCTTTTTTCTTTTTTAAATAGCCTTGGCTGTGATCTGACTCCGACTCACCTGACATCTCCCCTTTCCATCTGCCCATATGAACACAGGAAAAACGATAAAATACTTTTATTTTGATTTTATCACACGTCTCATACATTGGCATTTAGTTTAAGTGCATTACATGTTTTTTACTCACACATGCATGTTGTTCACTTGCATAACATCATGCAGAGATTTGGGGACACTTTGGAGTGTGTAGAGTCCTTACAGAGTCCTTTTGCTTGCGATAAAGCTGCATTTTTCAAGAGTTTGACATGTTAAACAACAACAAAACAGCCAACTGGTCAAGGTAGACTGTGTGCATATTTGCTGCAGGATTACATCTTTACTGCATTATGCTTCTCTGTAATGGACTGTCAGTATCAGAAAGATGTGCATCAGAGAGAGCGTAAAGTTATATTATTATTAGCGACTGTCTCGGGCAGGGCCGAGCTTAGCCTGAAAAAGTTTCAGACTTTTCAAGCTGAGACTGGAGTTTTAGTTGTAGTTTACTCTGGAGTTGTGAAGCAAGTTGATCCTCTGTAAACAAAGTCATAATTTATAACAAAAAAGAATGTGGACTGCTTCCTTAAATGTGTGTTTGAAGGTGCTTAAATGCTACTTTTACACTTTTTGTGTAGAGTCTGGTAAATCATAACTATTACTACACTGTATTCACAGGTGAACTGTCTTAACAAGCAGCAGTGTTTTTCAGCAAGTTGTAATTAACTGGTCTCTGCTTCCAAAACACTGCTGTTAGCCTGATAATCAGACTGTTAATCAGTCTGAGTTTCCATTTCTTTCACTTCATTAATTCATTAAATGGAACAGTGAACTTTTCAGAGATGTTGGCAGGTTTTGAACCTGCAACTAAGCTGCGATTTAAGCAAGAGCAACTGATAAACTGTCAGTAAAACTGAAAATAAAAGAGCTCGGATTGCGTTTTACGTTGTATTATTAATAGGAGTACAACACAATTTAAAGACAATTTTTGTTGTTGGGATCAATGTTATTCATGTTGTTGAATTCGGATATGGCATTATTGTGATGCTATAGTAGTCATGTAAGATGTGTCATTTGTATTCTGATGGAGTAAAGTAGGGCAGAAATCTTTGGAAATGTAGCTGTCTCTAGTCAAAATCAATTTTTGATTTTATTTATGAGTTCCTAAAGCCTACTTTTATCTCTGTGATATTTTAATATCAAGACCACAGTTGTTTATTTTGTGTATATTCTGTAATTGGATTGTAAAAAAAAAAGTCAATATTTGTCTAAGGGCTTTATGATCATCCTCATTTACCCCAACTACCCTAAACTTTTAATAACTTTGATAAAGACCTGAACTGCCAGCAGGGGAGGAATCAACATGCCATACACTCCAATAAGAGCAGTGGCTCTTAACTCTGTTCCCCAGAAGCTTATTTAATAAGAGATGCACATCGCTCTGCTCGCGTATTGACCGCTTCACATATTTAGCACTTTAACTTTACTGCCCTGTGTGGTTACAGCTTAGTTCTGTTTTCCCACTTTGGATAAAAGTATTTGAATACCACATATCAGGTTGTTAGCAAGGAAAAATCCATGTCATCATTATTAAAGATCGATAATTGATTTTTAAACATGGCAAATTGACTGGTAGAGATGAAACATTTTAGTTCCTAACTGCATTGTTTCTGGTTACCTGTGATGGGCATTAGTCATTGTTTTTGGACGTTTCAATAAGCTAAATGATTTATGAGTTAATCAAAAGTGATACAGCTGATAAATCTATGGTGAAATTAACTTTTAGTGTCCGCCTTGATGTTTATGTTATTAGTCAAATGTCAGCCATTTGTCTCTGTCTCCTGTCCTAGCACTAAATGGAAAATGCTTCAGAAGTTGATGCTTTGCCTCTCTCTGGCTTTCCCTTTCTGTCCTCGCTCTCTCTACTAAGTCCTTGGTCCTTTTTGTTGTTTCCAGCCCCTGACTTGTCTTGAATGCTGATGTGGGAGATGAATTATTGGGTTATGCTGCAGATGTTAGACTCTCTGCTGTGTCATGTCTACAGATTCACCTTGAAATGGACTTTTTTTTTCTCATTCCCCGTCCCTTTTGTCCTTCTCCATCAGCTGAAAAGAGTAAAATAAAAACAAATCCCCCCTCATAACTTGACAGAGGACGATGTGATTTGTCTCACGCTTTGACCTCTGTGGTTGTGTGTGTGTGTGTGTTTATGTACGTGAAAGGATGTTTGCGCAAGTGTTTTCTTTAAAATTGTTGACAAGGCTGTATATTACTTATGTAACCAACTCCATTCTTCCCAGCGTTTATTTAATTTATTTATTCATTTCTTTTTCTTTTTTTTTTTTCTGTGCTTTCCCACATATGTGGCATCATGTTGGAGGACGGAAGGAGCAACCAGGAGGAGGTCGTAAATCTCAGCTCTTATTTGTTTGGGAGACAGGTGGCCGAGCGTTGGCCGTGTAAATCGTATTGACATTGGGGAGATATTCATCTTGTTTACCCTTATAGTCGCAGCCCCTGTCCCTTTATGAAGACTTGCGCCATATGTCACAGGGTGTCGCCCTGGCTTTGTTCACTCATAAATCTTAGCATGTGAGATGGTGGAGACCTGTTAGCACAGCACCTCTCTGGCCTGGAACCCAGGGATACAACTTTAGTCCCAGCCAAAAAGAGCAGTGGGAATTGCAATTGCTAGATTATTTCCAGCCCCTCTCTTGGAAATGTATTATCTGCACTCTGCTGTGCTAAAAAGTGCACCTGGAAAACAGCATATTGTTGTTGGTTTTCTTGCAGACAAGCTGCAGCGAAAATCTGCCTGGTCATACACAAATGCATCCTGGCACACTGTATCACGCAATGAGCCTTTGTGGACTGTGGCGTGATTTATCATCTCCGTCATTTTCGATGTCTTGCCTCATTTCTCCGCTTTCAGTCACAGCTTCCCCAAAAAGCACCGTTGCCCCAATGAGGCTACAGTTTTTGGTCATTTTTCCATCTTCTCCCCTTCCGTATCCTCCACGCTTCCTTTCAGCAGACAGCTGTGGATCATAAAATGCCGGATCAGAGGTTATTTCCTGCCCACCCAAACTGTTGGTGGCTGGGCGGGCGGCTTGGCTGTAGGTTTGATCCCACTTTCGACTAGAAACACTACAAAATCCCACTGCTCCCTTTCTTCCTTCAGTTGAAAGACAGTCGATAGCCCTGCTCATCCCTGTGTTAGTTCCCTGCCTGGATCAACAAGGCCTTAATGCTGCAGGGTGAAATTCCTGCAATAATGAGAAGCAGCAGTCCATTTCTGTTGATGAATACTAACCTGGCAGCATGTGATACAGTGATAACTCTAATGGTTAAAATAATAAACCAGAAGACCCCCAGTTGCAGTTTACTTTGTATCTGGATGTTTGCCATGTTCATCACCTTTGGAAAAATAATGTTTTTTATGTAATAATATAATGACACCTGCATATTATGATGCGTATTCCTTGTGATTTTAAGCTAAGCATTGCTAAAATCTTCTAAATATTACCAACATCTGGAGAGGGATTTTCATGTGAGCCTCACATACAGTGCATTTTCACACGAGTCCCCATTTACTGTATTTAATCATGTTTACAGAAGAAGCTTAGCTAGGCCTGTGATGGGTAAAAACAACGGATGAGCAATTCAAAGCTTGATGCTATTTTTGAAGAGAAACGATTTCCCTCGGTTTGGCTTAGCTATAATTGTGAAAGCAATTTTGGGATGAATCCATTTACCTCTGGTACATTTAACAAGTTTCTAGGGCACCCATGTGGCATTCACTGATTTTCCCTCACTGTTTACTCTATAATTATTTAGATATCTGTTTATTTTAAAGATCTGCACAGATTTGTGTAATCCTTTCCCAACAGAAATAAGCAGTTTGATGCTTAAACTTTTCTTAAATATGTGTGGTGTGGATTCATCTTCTTGCTGTAGATTTGAACATGTCTCAGGTTTTATGCCTATCTGAGCGAGTTCACCTGCAGCCGGGTAAAGTGTTGGTGCTCCTCTGCTTTCTCCTCTCTTGGCTGTGACCCAGGCAGACAGTGGTTATGCCTGGGCCCAGGTTAATGAGTGGATTTGCTGCACTGCAGCGCACTATCCCCCCATGCTGATGTGGAGCAACTGAGCACCACAGTGGCCCCACACTGCTGCAGAGCTATAAATCACCCACAGTCAGGCCAGGCCCGAACGGAACAGCCACTGCTGGGGATGGACAAGCGCACCGAGAGGCAGGCAGGCAAAGAAATGGAGGGAGGATGCGATTGCAGAGGGGGGAATGAAAGCCTGAGCCCGGCACCGCGTGTTCACCTCCACCTATGGCCACTTGAGATTCCCCACCATGTTCCCCCCTTAAGGCCACCTCACTCTCTCTCTTCCACCAATGCCAACGTAACCACTATTCACAACATCCTCTCAACCTCCAGCCCCTCCCCAGCTGCTCCCTCTAATTGCCTTTATTAACGTCTCTATGGGAGCGGCAGCTAGGAGCAATTTGCTCATTATGTACTGTATTAGCACTGGCCCTGGGGCAGGCATGGAACACAGAGGGATGCCTGGCTTACACTCGTGCTCTCCTCTACTCCAGTCTACCTTTACCTGGACCCCTACCTCCATCCCGCAGGTCGACCGTAGACTAGTTGGATCTAACACTTAGCAGTGCAGAGCACAGCTACTACTGGAACAAATAAAACACATGGTCAGAAAGGTGGGTTTTTATTGTTTGACTTTCCATGTACAGAAGTTACTGGTGCATTAGTGTAGGCCTTAAATGCAAATGGGCAGTCTTTGAAACATGGACGCCATTTTTCTAAAGACAGTCCCTCATTTTGTGTTCATGAAGGAAGAGGGCATTGTCAGACAGATTTTGGATCGAAATCTGTTTAACTGTGTCGAGATCTGATGAGTGTTTGATGAGCATATGAATCACACGATTTTCTGTTTTACTCGCTAAACTGTTAAGTCACTTTTTTCCTGTGTTAATCGGGATAGATTTATGTTTTGTTTTGTTTTTTTGGTTTGCAGTTTTTCCCTTTGTCGTCTGTCAGTACTTCGCTACATGCATTGACAATAACAACAGATATATAATTTGCCTCTGGAACTTTAACAGACGGGGGTTGATGTAACTAGCTTAAAGCTCCTCGTTGCTTTGCAGTTCAAATATATTGTGTTGCAGGTTGTCAGGTTCTTTAGCTTGTTCCATAATAAACAACAACAACAAAAATAGTCTGTTTGTTTTTCTGTGTAATTTTCATGTCCTGAAACTGATAACCAAAGGACTGAAAGAGTTTTGCACGTTAGCCAGCGTATTCAGATGACATAACAGGTTTTTGTTGTTGAAGAGAAGAAAGAAGCATAATGTTATCCCTCAACATTTGTGCTTCCCACAGCCGCACCTAGAATAAGATTTGTCAAGGAATTCATATTTTGGAGCTATTGTGACAGCACTTGTTTAATTGCAGGTCAGAGAAGAATAGCTCAAATTTTCGTACAATGTCCAATGTCCTTCTTTCCTTATCTTTTTTTAAACTCTGTATAAGTTTTTTTGAGACAAACTGATGCTTTGCAAAACTTTGCCTTGCCTGGTGCTAGCAGCTATGCAGCAGCAGCAAAAAAAAAAAGGCACTCCTTAAAAAATTCTTCTTCTGAATAAGGTTTCAGCTTTTCAGCTATCAGTTTACTCACCTCTTAACTTGCCTGCATGGATTTGTCTTTGTCAGAATGCGGTCTTGTGAAAGCTGCTTGTTTGGCACCCAAACTTTGCAGGGGAGAGACAACTTTATCCAAGTGCAATTACTCTTTCAGCTCTCTGTAAATGTGTCGTCAACAAAGAAACGCGCCTTGCCTGTGTCCATCTCTATTCAAAATCACAACTCTGTGTGGACTTTTTTCTTTTCTTGACCGTAGCAATGATGCGTGTCATTGATGGAACGTAACTGCTGCGTGCAGGTTGTGTGTGTTCACCCTGACTGTGACCCATGCAGGCTTAAAGCCAGGAGTGACTCACAGTGAGATTCTGCTTGTCTGCTGTTTTCTTTGATCACAGACACAAAAAAAAAAAAGCAAGAAACATACCACATACAGCCCAGAGGCAGGGCGTCCCTCACCCTTGTTGTACAGTCAAAAGTATAATTGATGTATCAGTGGGGTTCATTCTTTTGATGTCACTCATTTTGGTGGTTACACGCAAGGTTGAATTACAGATTTTTCACTTTTGGCTGTTCACTGAACAGAAAAGCAAAAAAAAAAAAAAAAAACTTGCCAGTATATGAACATTCCTCCAGAACTCAGAAAAATATATTTAATTCATGACTGTTTACATCTTTTGTTGGAGAGTTGGTCTGGGTCTGTTTTTTGCCACTTAATCTTACAGTATGTGACTAGTGGGCTTGAGTCATGGAGCACAAAATGTTTCAAAACTATGACACAGAAGGTCAAGTGCATTTCTTTGTCTGACTTAAAAATTTTAGACCTTGAGATAAACATGTGGAAGTTGCCCTTAATGCTTACCTCTCAGGTGAATATGGACTAATGTCAAGAGTCAGTCCTTTTCAAGAGGCTTTTTGGCAAATGGAATGGATCATTTAATTTATTCAAGCCCTTGTCCTTGTTATTGGGGTAAATGTAAAAGTGCAGCCGGGGGGGGGGGGGGGGGGGGGGGGGGGGGGGGGGGGGGGCGGGGGGGGGGGG
>JAQNCA010000024.1:3674450-3686756 GCA_029783725.1 Acanthurus tractus
TGGATCAGGGTGATTTGGTCCTCAATGGGCAGGCCCCGGAAACCTAACACACACACACACACACACACACACACACAAAAGACACACACGGCAGACACAGATGAAGCTGATGAGGAGAGAGCTGACAACACTCAGGCATTCAGTGTATGCATTTGGACTTAAGCACTAAATAAAGGGCAAAGTACACACACATGTGTTTACCTGTGTGTGCTCATGTGCACTAAGTTTCAATCTTTGCTCCGCTTGGGTTTTTTTTTTTGTTTGTTTGTTTGTTTATTTGTTCCAGTACTTGCTTACACGTAATAACCACCGAGAAGTATTCACCCATTCTTGTTTTATACAAATCCCACAACGCCTCCAGTTATTGGCATGTTGTCTATGGAGCTCTAAAAATAGAGTCAAATAGGAAAGTCGCCAAACTCTCAATCAAACTCTGGCAAGAAACATCTCCTCATGAAAAACATAGGCCAAATGAGGACACGCAAGTGACTTATCAGGGATTAGAGACTATTTTGGTCGATATGCATGTCAATCTGCAAAATACAATAACTAACACTAAATATTAAGTTAGTGAAATAAAGAGCACAGGGCTGGCTGGTGATTAGAACATGAATTCAGTTGTGTTTGATGTCTGTAATATTTCAGGCAACTTTCAGACATTAGAAAAGCGTCTGCTAATAATGTATCAATGAACATATTATCGGTACCGACAGTATTGCACCGTGTTGCCCTGTGCGTCAGCCCCACCACATCTGAATGCGAGCTGAATGCAGGCGGTGGCATATCTGAAAGTCGAAGGTACTCATTTTGACCCTTCTGTCTGGCTCCCCTTCTATTTATATGTCCGGATATGGCAAGCAGACACCGTGGAGGTATCAAATATTTGCAATACAGCAAATTAAACAGCCTCAAAGAGCTACCTGTGAGGCATCTTTCAATATATCTCCCACTGACTGGCATTTTAGGGGAACTTGTTTATCCCTTTCCAAATATTTTTTTTTCTTTCCTGTGCTCTGGTTTTATAGGTAAAAAATGAATTACACAGACATGAGATTTTCTGTTCAACATCATATCTGACATCGATGATGCAAATGAGTGCTGTTTGGAAAACATCATCTTGATTCTATTAAATGGAAAAATTGGATTTTCCTCCTCTAATCTTGTTGAAGCTTTACAGGATAATTTCCTGACTTGATATTTAAAATTAAAATGCTGTACTCTGACAAAACCAACAGTGTGAAAAAATGAGGAGACTAAAAGTTTAAGATGAATGTTATCTCTATTAAAACCAACATACATAATTAATGTGGAGACTCCCCTGGACTTATAAGATTGATATTTTTTCACCATTTACCCTTTTCTATCATTCTAAATTTAAAAATGAAGGACATTTTAATTCTCGGAAAATATAAAATTACTTGGATTTTCATGCTGATTTAATTATATACTTACTGCAGCAAGGGGAACTTCCAACTTAAAAAACTACAATCATCTGATTTACACAGCTTGATTTCACATATCTAAGAGAACGCAGTCTCAACTTCTACCCAACTCTGTCGTGAAAAACTTTGTTAAAGGTCCAGTGTGTATTATTCAGGGGGATCTATTGTAGAATAAGGCAGAAATGGAATATAAAAGTCATTAGAATCTTTTCATTAGTGTATAATCGCCTGGAAATTAAAAATCGCTTTTTTTATATTACCTAAGAAAGAGTCTATGTCCACAAAAGGAGTGGGTCCTCTTCTGCAGAGTAGTTTTGTTGCACTAAAATGTTACTACAGTAGCCCAGAATGGACAAACCAAACACGGGCTCTAAAGAGGGAGTTTCGCATTTTTCGTGGCCACCGTGGATACTCCTACGTGGTCAGAAGTGGGGATCGAGCGGAGGGATAGTCAGTCGCGTACAGTCCCCACTTTCACCACTAGATGCCACTAAATCTTACACACTGGACCTTCAAAATAGCATTTAGGCGTTAGCCCATTGTTAAATTGGTCACTAACCTGGAAGTACTTTGGCCCACTTCACCATGCGTACCATCTGCTTTCCGGCCAGGCGGTTGAGACTGGACAGCAGGTGTTCAGTGGTGTCAGGCTGCGTGTTGTCATAGCCAGAGTACACCTCTTCAGGCTCAATCAGCTCCAACACACTGCAGATGGAGGGCGGTAGAAAAGGTGTGACCACCCCAGGCCCGTGGGGCACCAGGGCATTGGCAGCGCTGGCATTCAGCTCCTTCTCCGAGGACAGGTAAGTGCCAATGCCACCTGTGGCAGTTTGGCCGTCCTTAGAGCCCTGCAGGTCTTCGCTGACTCCCTTCAGCTTCCCTAACTTCTTGGACTTTCGCGCTGAAAGAAACACAACGTAATTAACACATTGTTGATGGCGGGATTCGTATAGTGTCATAATCTGAGGTTATAACTGCAATTTGACAGTTTCTGTCAGGGTTTACTTTAATAAAACTCAATTTTAGATGTAAATTGGTAATATGTAGCACTGAAGCAAAGTTTATATCAGCTGTGTGTAGAATATGTTAAATAGTTTTACACCAATACATTTTTTAATTTTAACCTCAAGGTTGAAAGAGTATTTGACAAATTGTTTTGGCCTTTTCTACCAGTTGGGGTCTGTTTTCAGCTGTTTCAGCTTTGCTGCAGTGCTTGTTAACAGTATGGGCTTGATGTTGTTCGGTTTTAAGGCTCACTGGTTGTGGTGTCTGTTGGCTGCTAAGCTCCTAGCGGGCTGCTGTTATTTGCACTGGTATTAGCTAACTGTGAGTCATCCAGCTAATGACTGAATGATCTCATTTTTCTAATAGTTTTTGTTTGACATGATGCTAACCTGTTGTTTTCCACAGTGGTGGTACTGATGTTTTTGTTCTTGGCTGGGGGCACAATTAGTTTGAGTCACTTTACCAGGTTTGCAGTAGAGAGTGCTGGTATATATTGGAAGTCTGAGCATAAACACGGCTGCTGTCCTGATTGGCAAGCTTAAAAGTTGGTTCTCATAAACTTTTCTCAACATACTTGACATTTAGCAGCATCACAGGAAAATGTTATTTTTCACCTGTGGGTATCTGTCAGCTTTTTTTAAAACTATCGTTATTCAAATCAAATCAAGTGTAAACAGCTTAGCTCTTATTCAGTGGGTTTCATTCCTGCAATTCAAACTTGAAAGCACACTTATTGGCAACTTTAAGCTATTATGACTCATGGTCATCTGCTGCTTTTTAATACTACAGTACATAAAACATCACTAGAAAGAGATGTGTTCACTCCAAGTCATTTTATTACACAAGGCTACTCATAAACTTGATTTGATTCTTGTGCATTTCAAAATGACAGAGGTTGTATAAATTAGTAGCCTGCATACTGTTAATTATTTAAGATGAGTCACAGAATCTGCAACATTCCCAAGGATTTAAATATTCTGTATTCACTCACTGTTTCATCATCAACAACATAAAGCAGACAACTCAGGCTGCATTTAAGTGTGTTTATTCCCTTTGGTCACTGTTATTTTCTCAAGTAATTTGACAGCCATTACAAAACTATGTATTGTATATGTATGTTTTTCATATGCATTTACCTTATATTTAGCTCTATTGGGGTGCATAAAATTAAATATTTTTTGTAATTTATATAACTCTAATGGCCTTTAAATCTATTGAGTGCTTTTAGCCTTGTTTATGCCACAACAAGCCTAAACTGGGATAAGCCAATGACAATACATGAATACACCAACCACAAATGTTTTTCTCATAATTCAATACTGTAAGCTGTCAGCAAGCTTTGCAGCTGGCGTTGTACAGTATAGAGTACAGTGAAGTAGATCTACACCTTTTGTAAATACATAATGCATTTTTGCTTGGATGCACTATATAAGTGCACAAACAAACAAACATCCTGTGACTCAGCATCCTTGGACCTCCAGTGACTACAGCCAGACCTACTTTTCCGTATCTATGACTTCTTCTGAGCAAAGCGAAGCTGACTCAAATGTCACATCTGAGACACGTGACAGGAAAGATCTGTAATGAGGGTGAGCCTTCCCACCTCCTAGGTTCATCCCGGCCTGGAGACACTTCCGTACACGGCACGCCGGACAGTTTTTCCTTCGGATCTTGTCAATGATACAGTCATTTCTCCCGGCACACAGGTAGTTGTGCTGACCTGAGGGGAAAAAAAAAAAAAAAGACAAGACACAGCGTCAGTAGGATGGTGAGCCACACATGCAGCTCGACATAAGACAGCGATGATTTTCAAGGTGATGTGCAGCAAAGAGGTGAAAAACTGCAATCAAGAGAATGACAAAAGTGGCATTTTATGCAATGGTGAATAACATTTGTATACAGTTATTTACATGGTAAGTGTATGTTGAACTCTACTGTGCGATCTCTGTCTGTGACTGTCTGCAATGTAGGTCAGCACAGAAACCCGTGAAATGTCTGGCAGTATCAGAGATCTACATTTCATGATTATCACTGTGAAAATGATTGAAATTGTGATTATTCCGCTCTCACATTCTACAACGCATGACTAATGGTGTATTTTACAGTATATGGCATGAGGGTATTAATATTCGCTGGAACCAGGACACTGGCTGCAGCTAGACAATTCCTGACAGTGATGCTAACATGGCGAGAATCCCTCCTGCCTCCTGCCTAGCCCTTAGCTAAACCCGATGATCTCCCATTTCAGAGTGCTTCCTTCCGCTCCACTAGTTCTTCACTGTACAGCTCCTCTCCTCCTCCACGCTTCTCCTCCTCTACGCCTGCGTCTCCATCCCTCTTTTTTCCCTTTTTCCACACGTCCGCCAGCCTCAGAGCGCCATACGCCCACACACAAGCAGGCTCAAGCTCGTGCACACGTACAGTCATTCACTCTCTCACTCCAATGCATACACGACCACACACTCACACACACACGCATCGCATGCATGCGCAGACACACACACACAGCCAAAGCTGCTCCATTTGGCAGTTTAAAAAAAAAAACTGCAAATGTTGTATCTGCTTTCACAAACAAATACACACACATGGAAATCACGAAACAACCCAGATGGAGTGGTATATTGTGGTGTAGCGACCCCATTGACTGTAGTGCATGGCTTAGCTCTATAAGGGTTGACGTTAAAATTGTATGTACATCACAGATTGTGTGTATGGTTGTTTGAATGCACATGTTTCCATGTCAATGCATACATATTCCTGCTTGTTTGGTTTTGTTTTGTTTACTTCTTCAGAAGTATCTGAGATTTCTGGCATGGACTCCAGCGTTTCAGCATGAAAGCTCGCGTGTTGTTTACATGCGGTGTGCTCAAACATGTACATTCTGTGCATTGCCTTTGTTGCATCTACAGTACAGTATTTGTATGTGTGTGTGTGTAGGACTGAGCAGAAGTTGTTTTCTGAGCTAGCAGGAGTAGTGCGCAGTGTGTCTGTCTGGCTGCTGCCAAAAGCCAAGGAACCGAGCTGCAGGAGGAGAGGCAGCAGCTGTAGCCCCACCACTATTTCTGGCTAAATCACATGACCGTTACATAAGCCCATTTTTCTTGCTCTAAAAAACAGTAAACTGCGACACAGGAAATACAACACAGCCATCCCCTTCCCCACCCCCTCGTGCACAGACACACTTGCATACACACACACACACACTTGCTTGGATAGGCCGGACCAAATGGCAATTCTAAAAAACTCTGGAGCCATCCTGTCAACTGTTTTGCTCATTCCCATGAATAATGTTAATAATTGTTTGAGTGAAATACACCTCATGAGACAGGCAAAGTCGTCATCCCATGGTGGGAAGTGTATGCGCTTGACTGTGTGTGTGTGTGTGTGTCTGAAAGAGAGAGAGGTTATTTATGCACAGTGTGTGCATGCACTCACATGCCCCTGCACAGCATGTTTACCTCTGAATATGTGCATTTGCTTATCAGCCCTGCAAGTAGCGGGCCTACTGGCAGATGATACTTTTTCAGTTTTACTTTGGAAAAAAATCTTATAAAACTAAACTCTAATCTTTCTATAAAAACGATCAATTTATGAGGTCATATTGATTTATAATTCCCATGTGCATCATACCCCCTCCCAAAAAAAAAAAAATCTATGTGCAACTTCAAAGCTTACAGTAAAAACAATCAGTTATGCCAAATCCTATAATCTGACATCATGCTATAAACTCCTGTCTGCTGTCAGTATTCTTCATTTAATGTACTGCGCTCAAGCCTACTTTTAGCTAATGATCTCACAATCTGGAGACAACCCGCTGAGTTGTCTGTGTTGTCTGTCAGCTCTATCATACATCAGATATGAGATTCTTCTGAAACCGATTTACTTTTCCTATGGGGACCTCACTTTAAAAAGAGTTATCTGCCCTGCAGCCCAGCTACAGTACATCTGCTTTCCAAACAAAGGCAGACAGACTACAGGCCTTTGCTAAAATAAAGCCTTAAACGTGACATTTTCAAATAGCCACTTGATCGTGAAAACAGCTTCTCAGATACAGTTGCTGACCCACATCAGTACAACTACTGTGACTGATTGAGTGCCACTTAACACTGGCCGCAGTTTTACTTAGTTGCAAGCTAATACGGCAGAAGTGAGATGTCATGTAACTGAAGAATGTGCTGAAATCTGTGTCAGTCTCGTAGATTAATGGTGTTTAATCATCCGCTCACAAATCATTTGCTTAAAACTGCGATTGTGATTTATTGTTCTTTATGCAACCTCAGTTACATAGCAAAAAAAAAACCAAAAAAACAACCAAGCTTAAAAAAAATGCCTTCTCAGAGGTGTAACAGTTGTTACTGCTGGTCCAGTGGTGTTCAAATCACTGCCTTACAATAACTTTGCTACTATTTGGATAATGCACAAACAGCTGTGTTGGATGGGGCTCTGCACAATTAAGTTCCTGTCTGGATCATTATAAAAAGAAAAGAGGGTGCAGAAGTGAAAAAAAGATGTAAATAGAAGCTGTTATTTTGTTTACTATATCTCCACTTCTATAATGATGTGCTATATCAGTTGTTCTGTGCATTTCCTTTCTCACGAAGATTTTCCCATCTGCTGCCTTTGCACATAATGCACTAAGTCATTATTTAGACCTCAATATGGTATTTGGAAGTGTCAAATGTACAAAAGCAGCTAGTTATGGTGGTGTTTATGAAAAAGCACTTAGAATGCAAAATCTATCTTACAGTAATCTCATCTGCAATGCATTACAACTTTATTTCCAGCAGACAGCGCTACACCAATTGTTTGTCAAGAACTTCAGATATAAATTGGTGGTACAAATTAAAAACATTTGCACAGTCTTAAATTAGAGGTTAAAAACACATTTGATATTCTTCCAAATCAAATAAATTAAAGCGGCTCTTACTGCTAACTGTTTTCAGACTGGAGGGCTAAAACAGAAATATGTCCATTCTGCTGTGCCTCCTTCCTCATCAAAGCAGTGGAAAAACATTGCTTACATGCCTAACTAAGATATTAAACTCTCATTTATAGGAAGACAACTCCGCTCATACAGTATGAACATCAGTACTTTTTTTTGCTACTAATTTAAATACGAATTCAATGATTGAATTTCAGCACTTAGTTTGTTGATACACTAAAACTTTGAAAAAGCCAGTGCTTTCATCAAACAGCACTGCCGCGACACTCTGCGCTACTGTATCTTTAACGAACCAATCATTAGTTGAGACGCCGATAAAGCCCATCAGATTGGCACTGCTTATTTGTTTGAACACAAAAGGTGTAACCCACCGACTGCACTGCATCTTTTTTGCATTGATGTCAAAGAACAAAGGCATCACCAGGGAGCAGGAAGAGATGGGGGTCAGATTATATCCACTGGAGAGCCGTCGGGCCTTGCAGGTCAGCTCAGGCCCAGGTGAACTGAGGACATGGAGGAAGTAATGTGTGCATGTACTGTATGTGTGAGCCATATCATCCCACGTGCGACCAAACATGGAGCACACCTGTTACTGTAATTAAAGCCTTTACAGGTAGGCAAAATGTTCTCACATGAGGATTTACTGTGTTTCCCCGTTTCACATCGTTGTAAATTGAACGCACTTGTGTTGTGGACCGTTGTTTAGACGAAACAAGCCATTTGGAAATGTCACCTTGGCTTCAAGAAAAGCGTGAAGGGCATTTTTTGAAATATGTAATGTTTTACTCGTCAGTCACTGAATCAGTTAATTTAAAAACACAACAAGCGGATGTGTTGAGATGAAAAATAACCATGAGTTCTGGTCTGAATATATTGTGTCTACTTTCAAAGCAATCAGGATATAAAACGCACACACATACGACTAAGAGTAAATGTATCTAGGCTGCATTAGAGAGACCCTTCCTCAGGTTGCATTCTCCAACCTAAATGCCTATTAGCAATGTGGGTCACACACATACTTACAGTAAGCCGAACAGATTAAATTTCTACTTCATGCTGTTCACCTGAATTCCTCTACAACTCAGGAAGAAGTGTGTGCCCATGCATGTGTGCCTCTACTTGTGTTGGTATGTACACTGCATGCAGTTTCTGATCAAAGAAACTCTGATGTGAGACATGTGTTGGGGAGCACAACAGTACTAAATGGCTTCGCTCCAGCCATTGTTACATAAGCCTCTCACACACAACCTGAGGCATTCACTCTACCACCGAAGGGAGGCCTTTATTCCCCTAGCTGGGGCTGGAAAAGATGTGATTGGATGGTAGGGCTGCCAGTCAAGGCAGGAACAGTGTGAGACGTATCCTCAGATGACCTCTCCCACAGAGGCGGTACCAAAGAATAGGGTTTTTAGACTGACACCAGTACCACGGAAAGCACGACCCAGTCCCATTGCAGAACACAGCCGAGGTTGTTACAAGGTTTGACTAATGCCTTCGTAAAAAAGCCTAAGAGAGGAGCAAAAACAGTTAGGGAGCTAAAAGCAGGGCCTGGTATTTTTACAAAGAGCAGACATGCCAAGCCACTGATGACATGTGAATAATAAGCTAGCGTTCAACTCTTCAAACGCGCTCCACATGGAGCCATTTATTGAGTGCAGCTGTCTTGTATCAACAAACTAGTCTTTAGTGGAGTGGATGCAGGAGAGAAGCACATACAAACACATTCAGCTATTTCCACATTTCATTACTGATGATAACACATACAGTATTTACTAACTGTTTCGTGTTCTAAGGCATTCTTCCCGCAGCGGCGGATAAACGTTTACGTGACGAAACTCGGCCTCTAAATTGGCTGCAAGTTTGCTTATGACAGTTGAGTCAACAGTAGCAATACGGCCGCAAAACTTGTAAGCATTAAAAAAAAAAACTTAAAAACACTCTTTTTTTTTTACTATGCAAGAACATCTAAAATGTGACTGTGAATAAAATGTGTGAGTACAAGTGTTGCCATACTGTAAAACTAAGATAAACTGTAATAACAGGAGAGCAGGTGGATGAATGTTTCTTTTACGACAAAAAAAAAGTGTGTGGATGTGAGTTCTTAAAGAATGAATTGAGGGCCTTTTATAAAGCTTGCATCCAGAAAGTATTCAGCTGATAATTTACTATTTCTATGTGTTCCCTGGGACCACGGTTATAAACTTTATCACGCAAAGTTGGCTGTACCTTCTACTAACTGACAAAATTTAAAGTTGAATGAATATTCCTGCTCCTAGAGAGAGAAGGACTGTGCAGTGTGCAGATTTGGACAGTAAAAGGCACATGTGGCCGATAGATATTTCAAACAGATGGCCCGAATGTAAGCCTGAAACGTACACTTCAAAGAACAACTGTGCCAAGCCCTGGTGATGGAGGGAAAAAAAACTACCTTTCCATGACTCGTCTGACATGAATAAAGGGGAACCGCGACCCTCCACAGTTAGAAAATTTCATCTGATTTGTTGATGACTACAGATTGCTAACTAGCTCTGTAGCAAGGGGGCTGTGAGCCAGTTAGTCGTCTAATGAGCTACAGCTGACCGAAAAAAGTTGTGTCCCCCGAGGCAGACGGTGCCAAAAGAAATTAAGCATGGGCTGGATTATTCCCCTTGCACAGATGCCCATTCTCTGTAGTCTTCTTTCATATCTTACATGCCAAGTCTAAGTTTTTAACTTTGAGAGAAAAGAGGAGGAGAAGAAGGAGGAAATACTGCGAGAGGGGAGGAGTGAAACGTCTCCTCACGTCCCAACTTACACCTCTCCGGCGCTCACTGCTGACACATCGCTTTCCATCGCCCTGTTTCTTACTCCCTCTCTCTCGGCTCCTCCTCTCTTTATCTCTCCGTCTGCGTCTGACTTTTTCTTTGTCCTTCCTCCCCCCCCTCCCTCGCTGTATCTGTTTCACTGTCCTCTATCTCTCTTCACTTTGCAAAATCCTTCTCTGGGTATTTTCATCCATTGCCTCCCTCCATCATACCTCTCTCTTTTTTTTTTTTTCCACCACAGCAGCAGCTGTGCAGTGGGGGGGTCATGTGAGGTAACAGCTCACTTTGCACATCAGAAGGGCGTACACGACGCGCCCAACCTTGATGACATCACACCACTGTATGGGTTGCCCCTTTTTCCTCTATTACGGTTTGCATGGTTGCAGTTGTTTGGCGGTGCAGGAATCAATAGGGAATCAAACCCGCACTGATACTCAGGAAGAGATTTGAAAATCAAGAGCTCTGCATTAGATTTAAAGGGCATCACATAATCAATGAGTCCATTTCAGTATAATTATACATCATATGCAAAACAAATAGGGTTTTGGTCGTGTGATGACAGAGTCTAAAGAGGTCTGAGCTCTTCGAAGCCTCACCTGTGTTACACTCTAACACAAGTCAGATCTTTAGCATCCGCCCCCGGCTGTCCAACTGTCACACATGAAGCAAGAACAATGGCACGTCTGATTCAATAACCCAAGACACATAATCTGGTTTCAGGTCCAGGTAATGAGCGTGTGCAAATATCATCGAATTAAGGCATGATTTGATAGGGAAAAAAGTGTAATTCCTTCAATGGTAAGGAAAACACCTAAAGGCTTGTTTGCTCTTTTTTTCTCTGTCTGATCTGGGTCTGTAAGAGTGTGTTTTGCATTCAAACACTCATCTTAATGAGTTAGGCCAACGCCTCAGGCAACAGGCACAAAATGAAAAGCACATTATGGCTGCTGTTGATTTTCCCAAAGCTAAATATAACATTAAAGATGGCTGCGGGGGAATTACCTCCTGAATGGTTTTTTTTTTTCCCCAAATGTGCCACTCAACTCCGTCACAGTTTATAAATGTAATATAATGCTTTCTGTCATTTTTAATGATCTTTTAGAAAAAAATAAATAAATTTAAAGAAAGTCTACTGAGACTAAACAGCACTGTGTTGGATTAAATGGTGCACCACAAAAACAACCAGCATCCACTATTGGTTAATAAATCCTGCAAAAAGTATTAGGACAGCATGTCGCCTAAATGGAATGAACAAGCTGCTCTGGGTGCTTTTTCCACAACGTGCCTGCCTGAGTGAGCCTTTCAAACTCTGCTCTATCAGGAAAAAGGTGATTATCTGAAAAAGAGAAAAATTACTGAAAGCAGAGTTATTGTATTAACACACATTTCCTCAATAATATTTTCCAGCTGGAAAAACTGCATTCTGTACCACGAATTCAGACTTACTGGGAATAAGTTATTCCCCCTCTTCAAGAGCTAATAAATTGAGCCAAATGTCTGCCACAAACTTTGAGGCCACAGTTGTCAGTTTAGGCGATTTTGTTTTAAATGACTGGATATTAACTGAAGCTACTGTAAGGACCAACTTTGTCTTGTGCAATTTGAATAAAACCCACAGAGTAACAGCTTTATACTGGCAAACAAGTTTTTTTCCTCTTACTATTATTCAACATTAGTTTTATGCTGAGAGTTTAAACAATGTACGTCACTCTTCTCTTAACAACAAACAAAAGAAGAGAGAGGTTTTCTCTTTAAATGTTCAGTGTAAGAAAAATACTGTGGCCAAGTGAGCTCAACACACTGCATCGAAAAATAACATGAGGGCCAGAGTTAAAAAAAGAAAAAAAACATCTTCACCGTTTGGTTTACACATGGAATTTCATTTACAAAACATTACACATTAATCAACCAAAATAAGAAACGCATTCTCAAATTTGAAAGCACAAAGAAATGCGCTGCCTGTTTGAAAAAAACAAGTTAATGGCTGCAGGTTCAACACGACAGATGCTAAAAACTGTAGAATACAGACACCCAGTCAAGTTATTTTAGGTTTATCCCTTAGATGGCATAATGATATTAATAATAGGAGAAACAGACTTTACATATAGCTTCA
>JAQNCA010000024.1:3690105-3701828 GCA_029783725.1 Acanthurus tractus
CAGCTAATGTGTGTGTGTGTGTGTGTGTGTGTGTGAGTGCGTGCAAGTGTGTGTGTATCCATTCAGGCACAAATCTAATCTATGTCAAGATGTGTTTTTCAGCATGTTAATCTACTGAATATTCCCTCATACATTTGGCCTTTTCACACCATCGCAGAGAGACAAGAAGGTAAACAGCTCTGGAAACTTCACCGCTAAAAACAACACAAGAGCATATGTGATGTTCCTCTAAAGTATGCTTCTAATATCCAGTCAGTGGTCAACCCTTTAATACTGCTGCACATTAAAACCTCATCTCTGCGTGCCAGCCTGCCTGCTGGTCCACCAACAAGGTGACTTCCCCTCCCTCAGAGAAGTATATAGGTCATTCACTCTCTCTGCTTATGAAACCAGAGCAGACAGGCCAGGCTGCAGTGACTGTGCACCAACGACTGCCAGTAGCCTAAAACTAAACAAAAGCTACCAGACATTCCCAAATCAGGCTGTCTCAGCAGAGATGTTAGCCTTCAGTCTGTCAGCATGCAGGATGTGCGAGAATAATAATGGAAATATGTTTTAATTAGCTCAAGAGGATAAGGAAATGACATGAAACAAAGGTCTCTCCGGTCAGAATCAAAATTAGGACGTTGTGCTACATGGTGTGCATCATTCACTACCAGGCTAAGGTGACACACAACGCGAATTTCCTTTTTGTTTGGTTTCTCTTTCACGGCTTAAAATATTCTAGAGTCGCGTTACGTGTCTGTTTCGATAACGGCCAAAATACAGACATGCTACTGGAGGTAACATCAGTTGAAACTGTTAATTCCTGCACACAGAACCTTCTGTCATCCTTTATCTCATACTGAAAACACGAAGCCAAAGTGCAGGAGAGGATGTGAACTTTGTGAAAAGGTTGATTTTAGGAAACTGCAATGTGTAGGGGGGAAAAAAAAATCTGAAAAAATACTCCTTAAAAGTTCTGCAGTTGTGTGAAGGCTACTTCTGTGAACTTGGGCTGTGACTTTTTGTCTTGACCCCCTGTCTTCTCTATTTCTGGGTACAGTCTTAGACAAACTCAATGGGACTGACTGCACAGATCAAAGGTCTCATTCTTCGCTCCAGTTGTTGCTTTTTTCCCATCCTACAGAAACCCCAGGGCAGCGGTTTCATTGTTTTCAGTGTCCTTTCATCTTTAAAGATAACACACAAAGCTAACAACTGATTTAGTTGCTGTTTATTTCCCATGTGGATACAGATGAGTGCAAGTACACAATGCCTGTTTCTTTCCACCAAAAAAAAAAAAAAGTACAAGCAGAAATTTGTATCTCACTGACTCTGTGCTGCATCCCAGACCAACGTGCTGCGCAGGGAAGATATCAATGAAATGCCAAAGGAACAGAAATGTGAGAGCTGGGAACCAGAAGAAGCCTACTGTGCCCTCTAAAATGTGTGAGGAGCGAACCACGGAGCGAACCACACGGCAGATGTTTGGGCTCCAATTGGCCTTGTGCTTTTTTTTTTTTTTTTGGAGTAATTCGGATGTCACACTGGGAGCATTCTCCAAATCGTTCAAATATCTCCACCCTCTCTCAGCTGTGGATGGAATTCTAAATCAGCTAAGAACGGAAAGGAGCGCCAAAGATTTATCAGAATCCGGAAATGTTGCACTCGACGATCCCAGGCAGGGACTTGAGAGACGCAGTTGATAATCTACATTAGCTGTAAACAGTCCAGAATGGGTTGAAAAAAAGGTCAGAAGTCATACGAGTGTGACATAACTAGGACAGTTTCCATGAACAGATCATGGAGTTGAAGAAAACTAACTAATTAGAGATACAAAGGAAGTCGATGGCGGCTGTAGTTATTCTGAAGTTATCAAGATAACATCATTATGGGTGAATAATGGGCCTTGAGATGGCTGTACGGGAGCGGACAGCGGAGGCCCACGTGGTACAAATGAACCCTCTGACCTGCATAAGTACATTAGCATGACAGAGTCTGTAAACAAGCAGCTGAACCACAGGCAGAGTTCTGTTGTATAGAAAAACAATGTCCACATCATGCATGTTGCAGTAGCTGCTTCCACATAGACCCTAATATTCCACAAGAAATCAATTGAGTTGAAAGGGGCGGCGTGAACCATTGATAATCCGTTCAATAAGGAAATATTAGCACCTTAAAGCCATGAGAACGCTAAGGTTAAATGTTTCTCTCTGATTCGAGTAAGTATATTTGTGACCCGCATGGGTTTAAAATCAGGTGATGCAATTGTAACAATAATCTAGGGCTGTATGTAATTCAGTGTGAATTTCTAAAAATATATCACAACAATAAAATATCAGCTTTTAAAATCAACAGCTCTGCCTGTCGTTGCAATGACCACTTTTTACCAAACTGGTGTTACCTGTTATGTGGCTGTAGCTAGTAAGACAGGTGTAAAACAACAAAATCAAGTTTAAATTACTTAAGTTTTGCAAGAGAGAATGTGTTGAATTTAGGAGAAATCATAAAAAATCACAAGTCATGCTATACAAACGACATGTTACTTAAAAATAATTAATAAATACATTTTTAAAGGAACCATTTTAGCAGGTCAAAATAGTTCAGATTAAATGCTTTTGGTTCTGCATCAGATCGCTTTATTTAGCATCCATATAAACAATCGGGATCTCTTATTTAAATGCTATCAATCGCTTGGAGAAATGTTGTTCGTGTAACCAAAGCTACTGTCAGCCACAACACATACACACTTATGTACTCTACTGTATTTACACTGCTGTAGAGCCATCCGCCCACTGCAAAGATAAATTTGTGTGTGTGTGTGTGTTTTTGAGTAGACACACTGACTCGCTCATTCTAGAGGCTGTTATCACAGGGATAGTTCAGACAAGTACCACAGCCTCCCTGACCTGGCCCTCATGAAAGAGAAGCATCCTTGACTCTGCTAAAGAAAAAAAACACACACACACTCACACACAGCTTCCACGGTACAGTACCTCTCTACAGTCTGGCCTACAATATTTATGTAATACACACCTTGGCGAGCTCAAAAACCTTAAGCTAGACCATTTCAAAGAATATTTATGTAACACACACAACTTGGCATTTTGGAAAGGTAAAGGTAGATTAGTTTAAACAAGCAGAGGGAGATGTAGAGGAAGAGAAAGAGGACAAAATGGCTTACATAACCATGTGCAGACAGTATAAACATTAGGTTGACACCCACTCACCGCCTCTCAAAGGGAGAGAGGTCTTATGGGTAGTGTTAGAGAGCCACCAGGGATTTATTTTTCCTGGTGAAGGTGACCCTGGCACCGGGCAGAGTACCTGAGCACACAGAAATATGAGATTTCCTCTTTGTCAGGCTTGTGTTACACCTGTGTTAAGGTTACAGTATAATCTACTCTGAATGGGAGCCAAAAAAACTGATAACCTTAAACTGTCGTGCGGGAGGGTTTTCACGCATTCTCGTCGTGAGAAATAGTCCTTTTTTTTTTTCTTTCAAAGTTGATAATTTGGCTCGTATATTTTTGTAAAAATACACCGGATAAAGACTGAAAATGCACGGCAAATGAGGCGATTTCACCATCAAACAAACTGTAGTTCACTGCAGAAATGGCAAATTTGCTGTCTGATGGAATCTGGTATCCCGGCTGTGATTGCATTCCTTGTTTTAAATTCCAAGCTGTTGTGTTGTCTCTCATCCAAGGCTTATGCCTGCAAACTTTAAGTGACCTTCCCCATAACAGCAAATCATGATTATCTTTCTCCTATAAATCCACTGTTTTGAATGTAAACAAAGAAATGAGACAAGTCTCAGAAATGCATGCAAGCACACACACACACACACACGCACGCACACACACACACAGCCCTCTGTAGGCTGCTGATAGAGGCTCGGTCTACGGGTGGAAACAGACTACAGTGTGATTGTAATCTACACACACAGAGCATTCAGTTTGTGCTCGACATGTCTGAAGCTGTACCTGGCTTTGACTTTATATTACACAAACGAACATCACAGCCAACCGCCATTGAACTTTGACCTTTTCTTCAGTGCGCAGCCTCAGCTGAGTGACCTCGGGGTCATGTAGAGACAGTGGATCGCTTTAGGGCAGCGGGAGTGTAACCCGGCAGCTTTTAACTAACCAGACCTGTTTGACCATTGTAACTTCTAGATCATTCTCTGTCACACACCGTGAATCAAATTAATCACCTGAGATACTGTGGCTAAGTGGCAAAGCATGCAGGCATGAATCACACAGAGACGTGGCAGGGTGTTATTATCTTGTGGGGAGGATTATCGTGGCTGGAAACTCCCGTAATTCATGCTTGTCAAGGGCAGCTAGGCACTGATCACATCCATACAGTGTAAAATTAGACATTAGATGCCACTGCATGCCCACAGCTTTGTTCATAGTTTCTGTGCAGGACGACATACTTAAAACTCTGTGTGAACGCTGCTCACATGCTGTTAATAAATGGCGGTGCGCATGCTTTTTGTACTTTTTCAAACTGCGTAACAGAAACTCAAAAAAACTGTAAGAGCAGCCTTGTTAAAATTCTGCTTTTTGCATAATGCCACAAGAAGAAAAATAAACAGTTCCTATACAGTTTATGGGGTCAACACACCCACTCATTCATTTCTGACCATATGCAGTCCACACAGTTCATTTACACGCAGTGCATGAACCAGGCCAAAGATCTTCAGTGCTGCAAGGAACTCAATTTAGACAAATCTTGCATCTAAGCTTTGGAAATAATGTATCCACACAAAGTTGAGAAGAAAGTTTATGGGTGTAAAATCAGCACAATAGCTCCCTCACTTCAAAAACTTTCTCTGTTTCAGTTGTTTCACG
Source organism: Acanthurus tractus (assembly GCA_029783725.1). Lineage (NCBI taxonomy): Eukaryota > Metazoa > Chordata > Actinopteri > Acanthuriformes > Acanthuridae > Acanthurus > Acanthurus tractus. Next base: position 3,694,947 of record JAQNCA010000024.1, read on the forward strand.
GCTAGAAGTGGACATTGTATCAAAATATTGAAAAGAGTAGATTGTGTCAAACAACGACCTGCAAAAATTTTGCATGTGTATCATTGACACATTTTATTACAAAACAGCAAAACTAGGGCTTTTACTATTCTTAGTTCACCCCCATGAAAACAACCCTGCTATTCATTTTTGCATCCCCTCAAGTCCTGCACTGCTGTTTTTATTTGGTGACAAAGACTCTTCACTGCTCAAAAAAGAGTTCGGTTCTCATGTGGTCCTCACACTGATGTGTTACTGATCACCAAAGTTTCTGTTTTTAGCACCAAGTTTTCCAAGACCCTTTTGCTGAAAACAGAAACAGCCACAAAACAGCTGGAAACACAGATCAGCTGACACTGTGAGAAATACATTGTTGGACATCGACCTAACTTCCAGGCATGGGAAATCGAGTAACAATGCAAACAAGCGGCCGGTGATAAACACGCTGTTTAACACATGAAGGAACATGAAATACCAGCTCAGTGACTTAAATCACATTTCTCTCCTCAACATAAACCTACATGATAAGAACAAAAATAAGCATGGTCGATGGCCTAAATCTAACCAAACACACATAAAGGAGCCTGTTTTCTCCACCTTTGTGAAACATGGCTTTAAAACGCGGCCTAATCTTACCAACTGCCACGAACATAAACACAAATGGACCACTTCAAAGCTATGCTGCCAGACTGGTTCTGTTATAGACCCAAATCCTTTGATTTCAGTGGCATGGATGAACTCTAGACCTGGCCTCCCCTGGCGATCACATTTCAGCTCTATTCACTGCTTACTTTGCCTTCTCCCATCAACTCCATGCAATATCTGGCTCTTCACAAATGTTTCCACAGCCATGTTTGGGCCCTGTTGACTGTGCAGCAGGTGACCTCCAAACTCAGCTTAGAGGCCCTGGGACAAATGAGAAAAACAAATCCCTAGAGAGGGAGATTATCTTTAAAGGATCAGCCCTGACCTGAGCCACCTCCATACCACATACTCCTCACCTCTGTTCTCCACTTTTTAGCAACAGTTAACCTCAGTTCACCCTCACCTTGTTAAGCACCAGGAAGGCGTCTAATCAATGAGATTATGACTATAGGTTAAATGCAGGGATTTAAGTTCCTTAATTCTTTAAAAATCTAATGAAATTAGCTTTGTTTTTTTTCAAGAGAAACCGAATGTGCTAGAAAAAAAAATCTAGATGGAAATTTTCCTTCCCCATGTTATTCAAAAAGGCCTCACTCTGAATGTAGGTTAATGTACCCTGGCGCTGACACATGTTGCCAGCAACTCTACACATTAGCTGTCACATGCGATCTTCCTCAACACCCACCAGTCATTTAAAATTCTGCTGGGACAAACATGGAGGAAGAGCAGGCAGTCCAGCGTGTGCAGAGAGGAAATGCTGCACAAAACACAAAACATAACACACCAACATACAGTACATACTGTGGGAATAAAGTTGCGCATGGGACTGCCAACTGGACCCGCCTGAAGTGTTTATTATATGTATAGTTTTATAATCTAGTGGCGCACCAAAGTTGCAGGGTATAAAACCACAACCTCAAGAAGTGGGCTGTGCATGGTCGCCACAGCTAAGTCCCCGGTTGGCTCAGATCCAGGTGGTTAGCACCACGGCAGCACATTCTGCATGTTAGCTCAAGGACTGCTGAGAGCTGCTCTCCAGTCAGCTTCTCTATGGCATATGACAGGTTCGACAACAGGAGAGCAGTTGTACACCCAGCTAGCACTCAGCCACTTAGTCCAAATTGCTGTTGACAGCATCTATCAGGAGCCAATCAGGTACCCGAAAATATGCAGATGAAACATAAACTCTACGATGACAAAAATGTGGATTTTAAGAGGTTTCCTGAATACTGTTTTTACCAATTAAGTGTTTAAATGGCGTATCTGCTCTCTGGGTAAAAAAGAAAATTGGTTAAAGCTCAGTCTCGAAATTGATTATCAGTTATACAAACAAATGAAAATACATGAGAAAAAGCTATATTTCACTCTTCTGCCGTTACAGTGATCCAGTGGTGTAAAATAGGAAGGAAATACTCATCAAGCCACAGCCAGTATGATGAACGGTTCAACAGGATTATGACTACAATTTGTCAAGAAGCATAAGACCAGCTCATTGTAAAGCTCACATTATTTCCCTTAAAGGTCAACTTTAAGATTCTGACCTCAAAAGTACAAAAGGTCCCGAACATGTGGAACAAAATGCAAAAGAAAAAGAAGGTTAGAGGGCAAAGACGCACACACACACACACACACACACATGTACACACACAATGTGGGGCCAAAACTAAATGTGTCTGTGCAATGACCTTTTTTCAAATTCAGTGTGTTCACCTCCAAAGGATTACAAGCCCAGATGGCCACTGGATGAACAATGCAACACCTGCTGAGGGACATAGTGCAATTAGGTTCCCCGCAAAAAACTACTGCAAAAATAAAAAGCCCGGTCTACACAATGTACTATCAAACCCATATATGTACTTTTATTTCATAACTATTCTGACCCTGATGGCAAAATCCAACATAAATCTAAACTACATCAACATCCATGCACATATATTAGTGGTTTATTCAATTTTTTATTGAGCAGGATAAAAATGTTTGGTTTTTTTTATTTTGTAAGAGAAAAGCAGAAGTAAAGTTCAACCGCATGAATGATTTGTTTAATCGAAATCTGTTACTACAATGCAATCTGTAACTTCCAGTGTGTTCAAAATTGGTGTACAATAACCATGAAGCATCTGGAATGACATTTGTTAAAGCTGTTTGAACTTTGATGTTGTGATATTAAAATATTTCTAACCAAAACAGGTTAGGCAAAATAAAATGCTGAGAATGATTTACTGAAGTGATGAAGAGAGCCTGGGGCTGATGGCGCCACTTGAACAGGAACAAACCTAATCGACAACTTTCGCACTCGAGACAAAGTCACGCACCCATTAAAATGTGACAGGATTGGCACTGACTAAATGGAAACATGATACTGCTCTCCTGAAAGATGATATATGTGGAGAACTGAATTTTCTCCACAAATGTTCACAAGTCCTACATCTCGGCCGGGCACATTTATGCTTCTCACATGTCTTGCTCCTGCTGCTCTATCATAAGACATGCACCACGCCTTGGTCAGCACCACACGATGCCCGGACTTGCCTTAACATCAAAGTCTCTTGTTTTCTGTGTGTGTGTGTCACAAAAAAAAGGGGACATGTTGGCAACAGAAGGAGAGAGTGAGAATAAGAGGTGAGGGGGGGGGAGTCAGGAAGAGATATACACATATAAAATTCAAGAGAAAGAGGCATGTTGTTACAATTAACTGTTGTCAGCTTCCATTCATCCCCCCCCCGCCCCGTCATCATTGTACTTATACAGTATGTAACCCACATTGTAGCCTGGAACATGTTTCCCTGTCCAAAACAGGAAGTTAAAAATAACATCAGTCGTCATAACCTTGGCTCAGGTGAGAGCTGCCTCACAGGTATGGCTGACTATTGATGCATATTTAATAAGGGGAAAAGATTTGCAGTGGTGCATGTGGCTGCCCTTTCAGAGCAGGAGCCCGTGTCATCTTTTCGGGGCCGGCCAATTCCAGGGATGTCAGCAACGGCGAAGGCAGAGAACGGGGCGAAGGCAGAGAACGGAGGGGACGAAGGGCCGAGTGAGACACAAGCAGAGAGGAAGCGAGAGAAAATATTCAAATTGTGTGCTTACATCAACGGATCCTGACTTTCCAGGGTGATTCAGACAGGTTTCTTAAGATTTATTCATTTTGCACAAACACAACAATTAAACGGACAATTCTGAGTCAGTTGGATGTAATTACATAATGATTGACGCTCATCTCTTGCATTTAGAGCTGAGCAATATGGTTTCAATTACATTAATTTTTTTAAGAATGCTGAAATATGCAAAATGCTTTTGAACATACATGGTGTCAGACAAAGCTGATGGTACGATTTGAACAGGATTTTGTGAAACACTAAATTCTCAGAATGATGAAATGATCTCACCAACAAACCCTAGATTATATTGTCACAATAATGCTATTCTTCTAAAGGTATCCTTTGATATCAGCAAGAAACTTCTTCATGTTTTCTATCAGGGGAATCTTAGCTAGTGTCCTCTTTAATTCTGTGCTCTACTGGATGTTCAGAGGGCTGGTTGGGGGGTGGGTAGCATCCCTGGGGATGATAAAAACGGGATCAATAAAATGATCAGAAAGGCAGGCTTAGTGATTGGCCTCACTTACTGTAAAAAAAAAAAAAAAAAGAAGGGCCACACTCATAACGGTTCCATCCATTACACACAGTTTTCGAACGGGCTCAGAAGCTCATTCAAACAGCGACCGGCGATGCTTCACTGTTCTACTGAACGGCTCACAAGGTCTTTTGTTCCAGCAGCTGTCAGATTTTTTAATGAACACTTTTACATTTGGTCTAGACCCATCGGACATTTCCGCTGTTAGTCTCAATTGGCTTTTTATGGTATTTTATGGGGTTTTTTTTGTTCTTGTGTACTGCGAATGCAATGTCTTTATTACTTATTGTCTGAATGAGTTCTTTTGGCAGTATTAAGTTTCCCTGCTGGGGATTAATTAAGCTGTTTAATCTTAAAAAATAGAACTAAAAGTCCATAAATGTTAATATTAAATAAAGCTGAAACCATTTGCTGATTTTTGGGATTAGCTGATCCGTGGAAAATTGATTGCCAACTCGATTGATAATGCAGCACCATTAAAGTCAGTGGTTGAGCACAAAATGCTGAATGTTCTCTTGTTTCTGCTTCTCAGTTGTAAGAATATTCTGCTTGGCTTTATCTTACGCAATCGTAAAGGGAAAATTTTTTAGATTTTAGAGCATTGGTTGGAAAAAAAACAAGATATTTAAGCCATCTTGCTCAGCTTTAGTTAACTGTAATTGTAATAAACTGTGACATTTCCCTATTTTTATGACATTTTATAGACCAAAGCATTAGCAGACTCACTGATACAAACAATTGTTAGCTGCAGCCCTGAAACTGATTTATTGCCCAGCCCTGCTTGAATATGTCCTCCTTGACGTCGCCTCAAGTCTTGTCGCTCACTCACCACATTTATATGAATAGTATATCAAGGAAGAGCCGCTGCGGTATGCATAATGGAAATGAAATGGTATGTGCTGCTCATCATCTGACTGCACTGTCCTTGCCCTCTTTCTCCAGGCTAGCAGTCACATGCACACAAATCTATTCATAAAATACAGTTGCAGGCACATATGCAAACATATGTAGCATTTCCCCGCCACATTGTAATTCCCTTCACGCTGCACTTTTAATAAATCATAACATCAGGCTCTGCCACTAAGACGCCCTTTTCAAATAAAACATTAGCCCAAGCAAATACTCCTGGGGCTCAAAATATCTCCCACATTTTCCATCTGAGGGAAATATTGTCGATTCACAGGTTTCTCTCCTTCCCCCTTCTTCTTCTTCTTCTTCTTCTTCTTCTACTTCTTCTTCTTCTTCTTCTTCTCTCTGCTGCTCTTCCCCTCAGCGTCTTGCATTTACACTGTATCTCATTGTTTGAGGTGTATGAAGCTCTGAAGATAAGGTAAATACATGACATCTTGAGCTTATTGCATTAATATTTTAAGAATGGAAGACAGGTCTCAGGTGTGTGTGTTTGGGGGGGAGTACACACCTTTGTTTTGCAAGGTTTATGAGAGTGATGGGCTTTGTAATGAGGATGAAAGATGAAGAAGTAGTATTTAAATCCGGGTGTTTTAAAGGATTGATCTCTCAGTTAAAGGAGACTATCAGTGTTCTAACCTTTGTGGATTTTCAAAATATTTTAATTACTTTTACTGTGAACAGGAGTTTAGTCTCAAGTGACATACTGAGCTTTTAAACGGAAGGCCATGGGGATTTTCACAGTGAACAAAGGATTCCCTATTGAAACACAGGCTTTGTGCAGCAGAAAAGCAGCTTGTGGCTCTACATTTTCTATCTATTCACTGTTCTGCTTCATGTTGCGAAACCCGTCAGCGCTAATGAGTAGCTTTATAAGAGGAAATAGAGCGTAATTGTTTTTTTTTTTCTTTTCCTGAGCAATACAAAGACATGGGTGGAATCGGGAAAGATGTCCGTCAATCTCACATCAAGCATATACAGTACCTTCTACCATGACCTGACAGGCACTAAATCCAGATTTTTGACACCATGTGCTGTGTAGCAAGCTGACGGGCCTCTCAATGTGCCACTGACTCCTCTTTATGTACTCTGCCCCCAGGGTCTGTCTGTCCACGGAGGCTTTATATGAGAAAGTCTGTCATAACAGCCATGTTAGAGTGCGAGGCATGCCCATTTCACAACGATCCCTGGCCAAAGCACACAAACTCTGGTTACTGTAAATTCAGGAAAGGTGCCAGGCTGCTCTGCACAGATCTGTCACCACCGCATCCCCTTGGGAAACAGAGGTCATAATTTCCATTTAACACCCACTGCTCCTACACACACACACACACGTTACGGTTTATAGCCTTGCATGTGTAAAGTATATTTAAGAGATACATATATTTCTGTGTTTTATAGCCTTGCATAATGAAGCATTAAAAATCCAAAAGGGCCTAAATCTGAAGACTGATGCTGCTGCTAAATAAATAAGTAACTGGCTAGCACAGTCCAAAGTGCAAAGACACAGGTATTTGATTTTTGTTTAGATTTTTTTTTTTTTTTTTGGTTTTTCTGCACCAGATTTTATTTTTTTGCCCTCAACTCTCCACAGTATCTGCTGAGCAAAACCAAAGTTTATCTTTGTTTAGAAAATCTAAAAACTTGTGTTCTTAGCATCAAACAGTTGCAATCGAG
>JAQNCA010000024.1:3701928-3740350 GCA_029783725.1 Acanthurus tractus
TAGACTTTATATATAAAAATATTATATTCATAGAACTTGAGTTTCTTCTATAATCTTCTGTGATCAAATTCAACTTTCTTCTCATGCTGCCTTTTTTTAATGGAGGGCTAGCTTTTGGCTTGCTGCTGAAAGGTCCTTACTCCAGCTGCTGTTCTTTTAGGGCGCCTCTGCATACACTTTTGCCTTCTTAGCCGTCTTAGTCGTCTTCTCCTTCATGTCTCCCCATTTCCGTAACACACACTGCATGTATTATCCCTGTAATCTTTGCCTCCTGCTGACCAACTTCTTCTAATTTATGCGGATTAAAGCCATTTGTTGCACGAGGCAAACTGTGCCGTTGTGGAGCCAAACACCAACACTGGCTTCATGCTGGGGACGTACATCTATTGTACAAATGGACGCATTTAACCGAGGCATTATATATAAATATGTAAAGAAAAAAAATGTTAGTTAAACTGTCTTATTGAACTCATTGCACCCCACTTTTTTTCTTTTTTTGCCTGGCTTGAATGTACAAAGGGACTATTTGAAAACTTGTTTTTGTTGTGATAGCATCAGCTGTTATTAGCGAGAAGCAAATGCTGCAAAAATGAATCTGTCTGAGCTCCTCGGCCATCAGTCAGCAACAACACTGCTCACTGCTGATTTAATTGGGTTAGAATGGATGCCATAATGCAAGCAAAATGCTATGATGATATATGTCCTGCAAAAAAAAAAAAAAAAAAAAAAATGGTACTAGGGCCAAGTCTCTATTCTTTGTTCCTTTTCCTTACCTGCACTGAAAACCTTCTGCACGAGGAAAGAGGAGTGAGAAAGCAGTGAGAGAGTTTAGCCATCCCTTGCAGCCACAGCTTATGAAGCTGTTCCAACAGTCTGGCACCCAAGGGAGCCATGCTAGTTCAGGTCTGTCTGTGCAGCATTAGCATGTATTCCCTTGGTCTTTGGCCAGGGTAACAAGAGATTCAATTTCCCCCGTTTCTGGTCCACTGAAATCAATTGGGGCAGTTAGGAACAGCAGAGTGTGAACAATACACTAATTCTCCTGGAGAGGGAGGTTAATGTGAAGTGCACAAGGTCAGCGCATTTATAAAGGTAACTTTGGTTTTTCCTGCGACTTTCTCCACTGTTTTTTTTCTCCCTCTGTCTTTTTCTTTCTCTCACATGAACACACACACAGCCGCAGAGTCCCAAAGTGGTTTCTTTCTCCTTCACTCGTTCACTCTCTCCTTCTCCTTCTCCCTCTCTGTCTCTTTCCCTCCCCTGAACAGGTTTTCTCAAACAGTCTCAAGTTTTCTCCCTCTACCCCTCTTTTTTCCTTCCCATTCTTCCCTCTTCTACTCCTCTCTTTCATGCATGCTAGGGAAGTGTCTCTTTACACATCGCAGGGGCTCAGAGAAAGCTGTGCTGCAATAATTGGATTATTGAGCAATCGGCAAACAAACATAAGACACAAAGCTCAGGATCAATACGGAACGCTTGCATCATTTCAGGTGGTCAGAAGCAATCAGAGTGCTAGCAGTGAATAAAGCCGTCAAACAACTTGCTGTTCAGTATTAGAGACTTTAAGAATAAAATTGGTGGTAAGACGTCAATAGTTGCTTCTTCGACATCAAAGGAGTCTTTCCTCAGAGCAGACACTCCCCGTCCTGCTCAGCCTGGTGAATTTGGATGAATGTATGTCGCGAGGCTTAAACCGAGCCCAGCAGTGAACAACACAGTCTGTCTGTGGCCAGAGAAATAGCTTTGGGTCTCTGCTGTGTATTAATGAGCAGATGGACAGTTGTGAGGTAATCTGCTGCACTTTCTGTTTACAGCCAGGTAGCACTATAAACCGGCTAAATGTAACAACACCTTCATTATTGACGGGAAACATAAGATGTGTGGAAAACCAAGTGAATATGTAAGTGACAGTGATAACTGGAAAATAAGTGGCTTCTACAAATGTTTTGTTTTGTCGAACTGGCAGTCCAGTTGTGTTTATTGGATTAGGGCTAGTGACCATTACATCACCAAGCTTCTAGGACTTCATAGAGACACACAGATTAAGTTCTACACGAGTGTGACTGAGCCAACCGGCAAAATATTCACCTTTAAAATGCTGTGACCACATCACTTTTTAGGCATGTTTGTTTAAAAAATTTCTTGTCTTGTCCATCCAACAGTGCTTCATACAAAAATATTACAATTAAAATGGCATATAATGGAGAAAACTGCAAAATGTTACACTGAAAAAACTGGAAGGACAAAAAATGTTCAGCATTTTGCTTGAAAAGTTGCCCATCTGATTGATCTATTATTAGAGTTGTTGCTGGTTAATTTTTCAGACAATCGTCAAATCAACTGTGGAATTTTTTTGCATTTTTTTTCACATGAACCAGTCAGAAGAAGGTATTAATGGGAGGTTAAAGCAAGCATATTTGTTTATTCACACAGAACCGTCACCATGTCAGTACATTGCCTGCAAGCCCAAAAACAAACCATTTTCCCCCTGAGATCCTCTAAAACAACAGCAAATCATGCAGTCAATAGCTTATACAGTACATTGTGCATCCACACTGTGTATACAGTTTCACTGTAAATCAAAAATGACTTGTAAATTCAGAATATGTGCGCAGTTATAACGAGAGCTTTTTCTAGGTCAAGTGAATAAACATTGCCAGTCTTGCATACTTCCTTTAGCAGCAGACAACGGGGGGAAAAAAGAAAGACTTCCTCCAAAGTTTGCCAAGGGAACCTGTTTCACTAACCCTGAACTTCTGGTGTGGAACGTAAAAGTTGAGCTCCTGCCCGCCTGTCAGGTTGTGGCGAGGGGGGTGTCGATAAAAATGTTACATCGGAATTGACATGCTGGCAGTCTTTCAAACAAAAGCCCTGCACTGTCATTCTGCTTTACTGTCTCTCTGAGCACACAGTCACTAAGACCCTCTCTCTGCTTTCTTTCTTCTGCTTCCTCACCCTCTCTCTCTCACCCCTCTCTCCACGCCTCCCCCTCCTCTCCCTGTCTCCCTCCCCCTCACTCTCTTTCTGCTTTCTCTCTCTCTCTCTCTCTCTAAAACCCTTATAACATCCTCGGGATTTAAGAGCTTAAATGTCAGTCCCATGATATCAGTGCCATTCAGATTAAGCGCCTTAAATACGATGTAAATGTATAAATGTAGGCCAATGAGTGGGCACCATTCAATCCAATTAGCCATAATGAAGGCAGTCTCAAGGAATCTCAAAAGCCATAATTTCTAATCATTTCTTGCACTTCACAGACAAACAGCTGAATATATATTTTACCTTCATATAGAATGTGGAGATATTTGTTAATTATAGTTTGTGACTAGAATAACTTCAAGAGAAAGCCTGAAAGAGCTTAAAATTTCCATGAAGTGAAAATCGGCGGTAAGTGTTTTTGTCACATATGTCTGAGGCTATACTTACCATGTACTCCAGTATCTTGCCAAGCAATGACAAAGTCATTTTGTAGGTATTCCAGATGGATTCTGGTATTTCTGAGTTTTTTAATTCCCCAGTAAACAATTAAAAATGTTGATGACTCACTCTGTACTTGGGGGCATAAACCCATTTTTTGCATCCTTGGTGTTTCTTTGCGATTAGCCCTCTGATGTCATCCCACTGCCCAGCCTCAACCCTGAACAGATCGCTTTGATGTTATTTGTTGCTAAATTAATTGCTAACCGCTGCTAACTACAAAAACCTCAGCAGCCTTCAACACCGACAGTATTGTCATTCAATTTGGTCCTTATTTGTTTAAATTTTGATACTAGAACAAGAGGCCACATTAGTTAATGTGAAATGGGGGAAAAAACACAGTGGGATTAGTTGTTTTTTTAAAGTTTTCAGTTTGAAGATATTGTGCTAGTTCAAAAATAATGTACGTTGTGGGTCGGGCAGGATCTTTCTCTTTTCGTGTGTCCTCCCGCCCGTAACACAAAGAAGCATTTGTCCATTTGCTACCTTGTTTATAGGCTTCATGAAATTACGAGCAAAAGTTAAAGTGCACATGGCGGTGGGCAAACAAGACACTAAAACTTAACAGAAATAGAACCCTTATATAATTCCTTTATCATTGCAGTTTGCTACTAAAGGACAAAGAGCAGCGGATAAAACTCTCTGTAAACTCTCATTTCATGCAGGAGACACTGTGGAAATGTTCAGCAAGGCGTCGCACGTATGTTTCGATACTGACTCGCTCCAGCAATTCAAAAGCAGTCCCTAACTGAACATAAGAGCTCAAATTTAGTGTCTTTGACGCCAGAGTCTCTGGTCAACACAGTGAAGAAACATCAAATGAGATTAGTCAGAGGGAGAATGGGGAAGTCAAAAAAGTAAACAGCAGGTCTGCACTTCAACATAATCCATCTCAACTCTTTGTATTTTATACTAACCACATTTCTATGACCTGATATCATCCGTCATACTGTGTATTTATAAGACGAATGATGGTGTACACAGCAAATAATGAATTCAAACTTCCTTATTGACCAAGCTGGGATGTTATTCTCAAGCCACTGTTGTGTAACAGCAAAATACCATTCAGCACCATGTGACAAGTATGCAGTCACACATCATCATTCAATCAATCAAAGGAAGCTTCTATGTGGCCTAATTATACCTGGGTTTGACCTGGTTGGCACTATGTCTAAAAAAACTCTATTTCCTTGTATTACGTACTCTAAACAGGTTTTACAGTTGGCTGTTTTTGTTCCAGTAGCCTAAATGTCAAGCATCGCATTTCACTGGAATTATTCATTTATTCTCACAGCGTTGTACTTAAATAATATTTTAGTTTCTGTGAATTTATCATTCATTCATGGGAAAAAAAAATATACAGCAGTATGGCTGTAAGTGTCTGAACAGCAGTGCTTTTAGTTGGTGTGTGCGTGTGTGTGTGTGTGTGTGTGTGTGTGCACCGTTTCTGCCAATGGAAGCTTCAATTTTTGGAGAATCAAATATTAGTAGGATGCATTGATTTTGGAACAAACCTCTACGTTCATGTGTGAGCTCAGTCCTCCTGCCAAGTTTGTCTGGTCTGTCTACTCGCTCTTCCTTTCCAGGCAGGAGAGCCACTTTTCTGAGGCGCGTTCGACATGCAGAGCAATCACTCTGTGCATCCGCCTTCTCTTCGTCTCTCACTGATGACATTAGAAGAGCTCAGACACGGTGATAAAGACGTATCAAGCTTTTTTAGCATTTTAGCTATTCCTTACTACTTTCTATGCGGTCCTGGCTTGTATTAGACTGTCTGGCTTGGTCATGCTCTGGACACTTAACTTCAAAATATCAAAAAATCAAATCTTGGCCAACAAAACTCCAGCTGAAGTGGCAAAAAGACAGGTTGTTTGGCTGGAGCATGTTGAAAGTACCTGGCAAGCCAAACTTTTTATTGACTCTTGATTATGTAATTTGGAATGTAACATGCATGTTGTAAGCAACTAAAAGTATGAGGATCTATTCTTTGACACTGCGATGTAATTCTTTAGAATAAGTCTCTCATGTTATTAGGCTGAAAATGGGTGTGGTTAAGTTACACTGTCACATCATAATTACAGAAGAGTTTATCGACATTGCTCTCTCATACTTCCAAGTATGAAACAAGGCACTACACTTCTCTGCTTTTAGCTATCTTAAAGATTCAAATTAACCCCGCAAAGCTGGAAGCTACTGAGTTAAGCTAACTAGCAGACTAAAGTACAGCACTGAAGTCTGTTTGCATCACAGAGTTGAAAAGTAGCTTGAAAGTTTTTCATTACAAAGTTAATGCTAAATGCTTTATATACAAGATTGGATGATGCTTACGCAATAAATTTCGTAATTCGGGGGCAACAGTCCTGGATTTGGATAGTCTGGCAACTACTGGGGCAGCTAGTTCATAATAAACTCAAATTAGCGCTAACCATTTCTTAAAGAAGGTAAAGTTTAATTTAAGAAACACATACTTTGACGGTCTAATCTAGTTTGCTAGTTAGTTGAGAATTCAAGCTTTTTACTCAAGTTAAGGTCCAATTCCCAAAAAGGAGCTATTGATCAGGCGTAATCTGATCACAACCACCACACCACCCCCAATCCTGGGAAATGCTTTGAGAAGATGAATGAACAATACACTATTTTCTCTAATATTCATGACCATTTATTTTCACTCAGACTTTTGTGAATGCTTACTGAGACACTCAACTTTGATATTGTTTTCACTATCTCGAGCCAAGTTTCCAGTGGCTTTCAATCCCACTCTCATCCATAGAGTTAGCGGCGATGTCTCCCGACCCAGTGGCTATCGGCCAACAGGAAGAGTTAACAGGAAGGACGAAAGACTTTACATTCCTCAATCCCTTTAGACATGCACAGTAAAGGGTATTTCCCCTTTCTGTTTAAAATGAACGGCAAGCTGTGTATGAGTTAACGCTTTTCGATTGCTGTTAGAGTACACATGCACTCCAAGAACAAAGCAATGGTTCATTCAGACTGTTTGAATTGACCCTAAAATAATTGCAATGATTTGGACTCACAGAAAACGGAATAATGTTCATGTTCCCTGTTTTTAAACATAATGCTTTGATAATTAACAAGCACAATTCATTCACTGGATAAACCAATTTTTCCATAACTAAAAAGAAGAGGATAAGTTTAATGAGGTACTAGTTGATGAGTTGGGATTAATTATGACCATGTGGTTATTTTTCAAGACCTTCCACTCTAAAACATGAATATAAAATAGAATAGATTGAAATGGGCTTTTTTTCTCTCTGACCTTCTCTTTCTCTTCTGCTAATCCTTGATCATCGTCTTTCCCTCTCCCTCCATCCCTCTATCTTGCTCTGTCTCTACCTCCTCTGTCTCCATCCCTCTCAATTTTCTTTTTTACTGTAAATCTCAGATTCTCAGAGGGACACCGGCATAAACTGGAGGAGACGCTAGCCTTGCAGTTATTTCTGTGCTTCAGTTTTATGTGGCTTCAGTAATAAATGACAAAACAGGGTTCATTTAACATTTTAGAGAGTTTAATTTTTAACTGCGTCTGTACAGAGGGTATATGTAGCCTACTGTAAACACAATAAGAAAGTCATATAGTAAGTAATATATTTTTCATTGAACTTTATGAGACAGTATTGCTCTTTTAACTGGGGAGATCATTGCTAATAAAAGAGATGGCCTATATCTGCTCATCAAGATCATTTAAATTTGTCCTTCTTCCTGCTCCCCACCCAACAGATAATGTTGACTGTCTTTATGCATGTATCAGCGATGTTAAATAAGGTCACACTGAATGGAGAAATTCCTAAGCAATGCGTACTTGGATATTTAAGACTTTTTACAGCTCTAAAGTGTGCTGTAATTTGTCCTTCACTGGGCACCACCATCTCACACGGTTCCCTCTGACAAACGGAGACATTTTTGCTGAAGAATGTGAATTTATCATGTAAATGACTGTGACTGTAAAATGAATATTTGACCTTAGCAATTAGAAAAAAAAGATCCTAATTATGTCTGCATGTTTGGTATAGAGGAAAATCCTTTCCTAAAAAGATTGAAATAACTCAAGGAAAGAAATCTAGACACAAAGACAAACATATGATTGTCATTGCTAAAAACTGGAAACATAAATACGGCACCTTTCTTTTTTGTTATCCTCATAAACAATTTTGGGATTTGTTCAATGTAAACGGTGACTGTACATCTGAACTTTTAGCTAATTCTCTCTGTCTATTCCTCATCATACTGGACTACAGAGGTGTGCTGGTCCACGTGCACAGGCTGTAACCCTCTCCTTGGCACACTCCTTTATGTACGAGCCTAATCTGATTTTAATTCACTGCAGGGTTAACAGCTGCTGGAGGCAGAGCGAGCTCAACTCTATGAGGACAGATCAGATCAATTGCCCGATCCATCCATCTATAGGCAGCGAGTGGAGGCTACCCTGTGCCACCCGGGTTTTAGATGAATACATTTTCTTTTAATCAGAGTCACTACGACCTTTCATCAATGCCATCTTCCCTCCGACCAATGAGGTGTGAAGAAAGAGGAGTAGACAGGTTTGAATGTCCTTCAGTGTCTGTCCTGTATCATTACCCATCTCTCAAAATAGATCGAAGCTATCTAAAAAAAGAAATCCGTTGTCATGCATTCAATGTGCTTGGGTGAGCTTTGAGCCCTCTGTCCGGTCGTGTCAGTTGTGGGTTTGGCTCTCACTACATTAGGGTCCAGCCACAAATGAACTGTCTGATTATTTCTGAAATAAAATCTCTCTTTTACAATTATTCCCTTATAAGATTTATGTGTCCGTCACATCTTTAGACCAAAAAGTACATGTTCTCTCAGAATTCTACCAAACTGTGCCAAAAACTGAGAAGCCACACTAAAATATCCACATTTCCACTAAACAGCTGTGGCTGTTTACAAGTGTGCTTATATGAGTGTGAGTGAGTGTGTGTGTGTGTGTGTGTATGTTTACACCCCAAAGGGAGCCACAAGGGGACCAAACCAAAGGGAGACCACTGAGGGGGAATAACTAAATCATTCAGCCCACAGATGTTTGTTAAATACCACAATGAGACGGAAAGATGGGCCGAAAAAACTGTCAGATTGTTGTGCGGATGTGGTGTTCTGTCTGACCGGCAGTGAGCATGCACTCGACAAATGTGGAGCTAAATCTTTGAATCCATGTCAGCCTGCCTGTGGCGCCGTCTCACGTGAACTAGACAACAGGAGGACTGTAAACCTTTCACAAACACAAACAGTGAAATACTTGGCATGTGTAGCACTCATGAAAGTCACGGAGAAAATGTTTATTGAGATGTGGCTTAATCAGAGACGAGGGAATACAAGCTAAATTTCCTTCGTTTTAATTAGTTTTTTTGTTTTTTTTTTATTTGTGAAGTTTTCTGAATTTCCAAGGAAGTTTCATGTAAGTTAAGAGAAAAGTATTACAATTTTTTTTCAGTTGGATAAATGTTGTGCAGTTCAAAAAGCCTACCAATAGCCGACACGCCCAATGGTGAGTAATTAATAACTACGAAAAATCTTTTCACTACAGTTAGGTGTGTCATCGAGAAGGTTGCACATACAGCAGCCTGTACAGTACTGAACCCTCAGGCTAGCTCTACTGAGGCCAGCGCCTCTCCCATCACTTCAACACATGTGATGTGCCCTCATTTTCAACACCATTAATCTCGGGAGGGGGGGGGGCGGGCGCGCTGGCATGAGGAGGTTGGTGAAACATAATGCAGTAGACTGCGCATTGACTCAGCATTTTGCCATGCTGTTCATCTTGGGACCGTGCAAATGGTATGTGCCATTGCTGAACTGGGTGTTGTAGTTCATGTGCACCCACAAACCACCAGCGAGGCTGCGCACATGCAGCCAGTTTTCTAGAACAAATAAACGAAAGGAGTGCAGAGAAAATGGTCGATAATTTAGAATTTAATAGCTGTACTTCTATGAGCCTGAACCGACAGGTGAAGTACAGAATAATGAAACTGAACAGAAAATCCCAACACTTATTGAGAAGCTGTTGTAATTATCACTATTAGGTCACCGGATTAAGAGCAAGTTGAGCAACAACAACAACAACAAAAAAAAAAACATGAATGTGCGCTCTGGTGTCATGCAGTTTTTTTCTAGTTGAGAAAAGTCTGAAATGTATCTGTTAGTTAAAAACTTAGCACTAGCATGCGGAGAAGCCTCAGCAAACCTCGCCACTTTCAAAAAATAAGGAAGGAAGGGCCACTAGTACTGTACTACTAATACAGGAACACTAGTGCTCAACTACTAATACTTCTAATATGAGTACAAGAACTTATAAATGTTATTAATGGCTTTTAAAAACATAGTTGTACTTACATAGCTATTCCTGGAGTTTTTGTCCATATTGCATGACCTTTAGCAAGACTTAGTTTAAATCTCACTGTGTTTAAAATGGTACAAAATGTGACTAAAAGGCCACAGTATAAATCCCTCTAACATTTATTAATATATTGCTGTTAGTTTACTCAAAGACATTGCTCTCCTACTGTCTCTTTTAAGTCTAGTTCATAAATAGTGAGAAAACAACTTCCAGACATTTATATTTGTAAAATCCTGCCAGGAGCAATGGGGGAAAAAATGTTAAGTGCATTTGCAGCATACACCATTTATATTTACAAAACCAAAGAGCGCAGTCGATGGGAATACTGCTGAGTGCAAATACCTCTGAAGCGCTGGTATCGATACCAGTATCAGTGAAATCTTATCAACACCCACTCCTCCTCACAAGTGTTTTGAAGGGTGTGACATTTCTTACCTTAATTACTGCAAAGACTCTTGGATCTTTAAATACACAACTATCTGCTTCTCATTCTCTCCTCCTCTGTCTCTCTGCCTTCATCTCTTTCTATAGGGAAACACACATGCACTCTTTATAAGTGCAGACACACACGTATGCACACAGGATGCCATACTTTACTTCTTAACAGGTTTTCTCCCACTCTCTCTCTACTGTATGGTAATTTTCTCCCGTTCAGTTTCTGGCACCCCTCCAGTGTAATCACTAAGGGGAAATCACCCCTTGAAAGACTTTGAGTGTTTTGGCCCTTAATTCACATTGCATGAAATGAGCATGCAGCTCTGTTCACAGAGGGGAAAAAAAATGCTTTGCCTGAGTAGAGCTTGTCTAATACAACCCACAGATGGGAGCTCTAATAACTAATGCCAGGGCTGAGAGAATTAAACTACAATTAAATGGGACCTGTTCAGTACCTGATCTGAGAGTTTGTTATTTCCAAACACCTGGTAATGACATACAGTGTTTCATGTATGGGGCAGAAACAGCACAGCTGTTCAGTGACACCTGCTCATAACTCACTTGAATAAATTCTTTTACTCTGAACATTTGGAGTTGTGTTTGTGGTCGTATGAAATATGTTACCCAAATAATCAATCTCCTTTTTCATATTTATTTTTTTAATCTCAACCAGCTATTGGAAAAAAAAGGGGATGAGACTGAACCAAAACAGTAAACTTGAATAAAAAACAAATCAACATCGAAATACACCTCAAATGCTATTTAAAACATAAGTGAGAAAGTTCAGGGCTTAAAAATTAAGAGAAAGCAGAAGTGCCAAAAACTGCACTCCCTTCAATGGCCAACTGAGCCTGGCTCCAAGAGCAAGATGTTAAAATACCCAACATAACAGTTCAAACACAAGTTTACAGTTTGTTTCATTCATAGTTTTGGTCGCTATAACTAAATTAGTCTTTCAGGGAAACTGTATGGGAGGTGAATTTTTACATAACTAACTCAGTTAAAATATATTAAGGCTGAAAGTCTTGCATAATCAAGTGTGTGTGACCGCTTTGAGTTACAGCAGTGGCTGGCTGGCTGTCTGCTGAGCATCACCTCAGCTAAAGAGTCACTGAACTTGACCTCTCTGTGTTTGCGGCATTGGTGCCTTTTAAAGAAACTGTCATGCAAATATCAGAGAAGCTTTATGACTTCCTGTGAAGTGAGGTGTCACACCATCTGAGAGGTCTGTGCCTATTGTCTGAATAAGCATTGACTTAGGTTGAGTCAGGCACTGCCAATATAAAGACGGGTGGAGCCACTTCACTGAGCTTCACAAAGGCTCTTCAAAAACCTATAGGTGAAGTCAAAAAGACAGCATCCATGTTTTATACAATCTATAGTGGAGCTGAGTGTTGGCAGGGTGTTGAGGAGCAATAGGATGAATCGCATACAGTGAGAGAGAAAACACAAGCCCAAGGCCATTTTTTTAAAACTCAATAAAGTGATTAATCAGAACACTCATATTATGAACATAGTGCTAACAAGGTGCTAATATTTTTTTGAATTCATGTACGCCTCTCCATTACCGGCAGTGGAAGGAGCAGATACACAAATGTTTACAGGTTTTAGCTTTGTATTTTTCTCCAAGCACTGCCCATGGATTGTAATAACAGTGATGCTTTCAATGTGATGTTACTGCAAACAAGTTGGGACAATTCTGTCCTCCCATAATATTTAGATTAACGAGTCTCTACCATACAGACACTCTGGGAGTCTGGTGATATCTGACTGTAAGTTCATCCCTATAACCCTTTCCACATCCATCTGTATGACGCTTTTTTACATTACAAACTGTCATGATCAACTGTTAGTTTAACAAACATTGATTAGGGCAACTGCAAAGTTGTATTTCTTAGGTAAACCGATTGTATTCCTTTAAAGTATCTGCTGCCCAGGTACCCAGAACAGACCAAATTAAAACAACTGACTGTTACAATAACATGTTTAGCATTTTCAAGGAGTTATTTTCTGTAAAGCTTTTTATTTTTCTATAATGAGAGTGTCAGCTGACAGAGAGCAAATTTTTCTTACTGTCAGTCACTGACAAGTTCCCAAACAATAAGCAAAAGGCTCCCACTGTTGTGACAACACTAAATTATAATGACTCAATGATAAAAGGAAAACATTAACAAACCCAAATTATATTTTTATGCTAATTGTGATTTCATGACTTTGAAAGTTGTTTTCTATAGTGTAATAAATGACTGGCAGCAAGGGACAACAATTTTTAATACTGTAAAGTGTTAAACGTTAACAGAAATGCACTGAGGTGTATTAAAATGTCTGATGTTTTTAAAAAAAAAAGGATTTATAATGAATGACATCTCCGGCAGTTCTCTTTCTAAATGAACTCTTTGACCCTCCAGTGGTTCTATATCTGTTCTATTATCAAGCTGTATTACACTCTGACAGTCAAAATAGGCATTAAACCAACCTGTTGAGCAAGCAAAACCCAACACTGATGGAACGGTATCAGCTTCACACCTGAATAAGAGGTGTCCTGCTGGTAAGCCTGAAATACCTCAACATACACGTGTCAATGGCACTGCAGCAAGTGAGTGTAATTATGCTGGAATGAAGGAAGAACTTGAGGCATGTCAGCTACATTCACGACAAGCAGGATAACATCTTCCTGCACCAGAAACCCAAAAGAAATCCAGCGCAGTGGGCCACTTCTCCTCTTCATGTACAAGGGAAGAACTTTTAAAACCACATGATTGACAACAGCAACAGAAGGAAGCGCACATTGGACAAGGACAATGATGAAGAAATTGTTCCTAAAGGGGAAATTATGCTTCTTTCAGCAGATATGAGCTTCTGTTTGGGAACGACCCCATACAGAACATTTACAGTACAGGCACGACAAAAAATATTATTCTAGTTATTGACACAGGTTGTTAAAGAATCATTCTCGGGTCCAAAGTTCCTGGTGTATGGCCCCAAATCAATAACCCACTGATGAAAAAATGGATTTCTCTAACTGCTGGCACAAGCAATTGAAGGTTGCAACAGTAACAGGAGAGGAGCGCATGTGCATCACAGAACCTCTCGCTTCTCATTTTGGCGCCCATGTTAACAGGTTAGAGCAGCCACACGGCTCGACTCAGGTAAATATGCAGCGGCATCAACTAGGTGCTCAGCTGTCACCTATTTTTTTAAGTGTGACACAGCGAGACCCCAGGAAAAACAGACATCGAAAAACACAGTGTTGATAGTTACATCGACATCCACTGCACTTTTCACTACAGTTTCAATGCATACAGTGAAACAGTTTGCATATGTATCTGCAGAATATGTGACTGACATGGAGAAAAATTGTTCAAGACTTGCTGTTTTCTGTATTCTTCCTCTGTTCAAATGTGAATTTAATTTATGATAAAAATAAGTTTAAACATTCTATTATTGATAGCCTCATAAAAGGCAAACTCAAAATAGAAAAGTAGGGCTGGGGTTGTTCTAACACGATATTGGTATCAGAGATGTCTCCAGTTCTGGCAAGGAACTTCAATTATTGTCATTTTACTTTTTTTTCTCAACACACTGGCATCAGATTGGTGCTCTGAAATCAGTATGAGGAAGGAAAAAGTGGGATCGTCTATAGATACGGCTGGCAGCCCGTATCTATAGACGACTGTATATACAGATCATTTACAGCATGTATAGCCCGGCAGCATGCGCAGGTAGAGGTATGTGGTTATCCTGGGTGTATGATGGCTGTGATGCTGTAATAATGACAATGTTTCTCTTGATGAGGCAGGAGAGTACAACCTCTCACCATTGTTGGCACGCCTCCTTCAAGGTGGAATGCATAATGTATGTATTTAATAAAGCAGGAATCTAACTGAGCATAAGAGCCATCATACCCACAGATGAACTGTGCCAGCAGTTTGAGAGAGCAGGTTGAATGTGAAAGAAAAATGCTACTCAAATGCAACAATAATGAGTGACAGTTTCAAATGCAAGGCATCAATAAATAAATAAAACGACATATTATAACTGAAATACTCGTGCACTTCTGTTAGTGCAAGTGTGGATAACAGCTCATTTGCATTAGTCAGATTTATTTTACCACAGCTCACACTTGCAGCATGAGGGGGAAAAAAAAATCTCTTATATAATGTGGTTGTTTAAAAAGTTCCCTTCTCTAAATACTGGTTGTGAAACACAGGGGACAGAATTGAAAAATCTGTTTTATATTAAACCAGACTTTTAAAAAAACCTAATCTGTCATTTAAGTAACTTTTTATTCAACACTTAACAAATCACACATTAAAAAACTACGGGCACTGAACGCATTAACTAACATTGTTTGTCTACATGACTGCTCGACTCAGATTCTCATGTTGGGTAGATCCAAAAAACAGATATAATTGCAGTCTTAGGAGCAGCACCGGATAAACCTGAATCAAGACTGACATTACGTGTTCTCTCTGACCCGCTTTGTTATTTGAATGCCACCTGTATGATACTTATCCACTACAAAGCAGACTTGTGACTGTACCTTTGTGTGGTGTAACAGCTAGTCAGTTATCGTGATGTGAATGTGCAAAAAACTTCCACTGCTAATCTGAAAGTCCAACTAACTGGATCAAATTTGCGGCAGCATTTTTCATCTTCTTCAAGGTCCAAGCAGCTGAGCAATATTGTTAATAAAATATAAAGCTCCTGCTTAACAGTCAACCCCCCCCTAAAAAAAAAAAAAAAAAAAAAGCTCCAGACTGTCTCCTTTCAGAGCAGAGAGGAACAGGCAGCTGTAGCCAAGTCAGAGGAAGGCAGGCGAAACAAAAAGCAGACACTGAGCAGGGGAATGTTTGCTTGTGCCAGGTACAGTGCAGTCAACTCTACAGGTATAATAGCCAGATCAGAGTGTTTCCCAGAGCTGTGGACAGTAAAGAGCTGATGCTGTCGTGTCCTATCAACAGTCTGACTGCGTCCTCCCGTTGAAACCAGCTCGTTTCTTTACGGACATGCCAAGTTCCCAAACACTGGACCACATGCAAAGTCATTTGTACTCAATATGATCGGAAACAAATGCCACCCACCATTCATTAGGATGAATTGGCAGCTCCCTAGTCATCATCTCTCTTCTGTTACGACTCGGAAATTAGGATGCGGTGACATTTTCTATAAATAAACTGAGGGTTAATTCACATTTTAAAAAAAGAAAAGTAAAAGGCTGTATTTACCTTTTATAACACCAAGTTGTGCAGATAATTTTAGTTTAATTAGGCCCAGTTTTGAGATCTCTTCTGGTATTTTGAAATGTATTAATACCACTTTTTTCAAAATCCCTCCATTCAAAGAATAGCATGTTTTAAATTGAACAATATCAGCCACACTTCGGAAATGCTAATGTTGTTTAAACAGGAAGTTGTACCTGGACCTGCGATGTAAAATAAATGTGAAATTTGATTAAAATCACAATTTTGACACTCAGTGCTACCTTTGGGTACGAGTCAGTTTTTTAAATACTTTGTTCTCCAGACACATTTGGGTCGGTGCCCGAAATGTATTGAAGTGTGACGCTGCCAACATTTTCCTCAGGAGCCGCAAAGTATTTTTGATGAAAATTGTTCACAATGATCATTCAGAGGAATGAAGACATCAATTTTATTAATTTTTTTATTCATTATTTATGTAATTCACCTCAGAAAAGATTGTCTTCTCATAAAACAGGGATGTCTGTTCAGCATAAAGGTGCAGGAAATAAATTGTGTTGTGTGTAATGTATAATATGAGAATTAAATTTCTCTTTCTAAACAGGTTTGGTGTATAAAACTACTTGGCTGTCACTTGATCCTGGGACGCCTCCTTTTACCTGCTGGGTCAGTGTGTCGCTGGTTGCTGAGGAACAACATACATGATTTGTACGCCTGCCTGAAGAGGCCGGCTCCTGAATAACAGGGACTGGATAGGATGGTGTTCTATGGATTCAAATGAACTCTTGGAAAAGGGAACAAATCCTTTCATTTTTTAACCCTGTAGCAAAACAGGATGTTAAATGCCAGTTAATGTGTGTTTTTCTAGGTCATCACCATGCTGGCTTTTTTTTTAAAAAAGGAATTATACATTTAAAAGCTATGATGTGTGTGAATTTTACGAAGTGTTTCTGCTATTGGAACATACGAATATACTAATATACTAAATATATTTGTGCAGTTAACTTTGTTTCATCCAATTTTGCAACTACACCTGTGAGGCATTGGTTTTAATGCTACATACGCTACTGAGTAAGGATTTGAAAGCGTACCCAAATTTAGATAAAGCCATCATATACTTTTGTGAAAACAATTAAAAACATTACCCTGAAAGGACAATTTAGGCTGCAGAGCAAATAGATAAATTAAACAAAAATTAAAAAAAGAAAATTGATTTGCAAAAATTAATCTGTGAAGGTTCCACAAAAAAAAGCCTCCAAACTACTTTAAATCTTGACAGAGGTTGACTCTGTCATCCTTTTCCATTCACAGAGAATTTCTAACTATTAACTCTGGTTTCAGCGTTTGTGTTATGAATGAAGTTATCGACAAAAGTAGCCAATGTTTGAAGCCGCCGTCAGCAGCAGCAGCACTCGTCTGAATCACGGGTTGTGCTGACATTGAAGAGTTTGCGCGTGTTTGTTGTTTGTGTCTGTGTGTTTGCAAGAGGATAAAAGTGTCATGTAAAAGGGCCCGGAATAACCCCACCAAAAACACAGACACACACACACATGCACACGCATGCACACAGACACAGAGCCACACACCTTTGATTTTATTCCAGCCAACTATGCATGACCTATTTTGGGAATTTTTCAAGCTGAACAATTAACATTTTCTGAAGCTTCTTCCTTTATGGCATCCTTTCCATGGACGAAGTGACGAGACAAACACTGGCTTTAAACATTAGCACATTTGCATGAATACTCGGGCAAACTCTAATTAAACATGAATGATAAAGGCATGCCTTGTTTGCTCAGTCAAGTATATCAGCATACAAGAGGGTGACAATAATACACCAAGCAAGTGGAGATGAGTTCTTTCTGCATCCTCTCCAGCAAAAAATGAAATATAGATCTCATTTCTTTTTATAGCTCTCAGTGAATAATGTCCGACCGAGGAATTAGACATCTGCCTGCTTTTAGCTCAACAAACAATCCTTTTTTATTTATGATGATAGTGATAGGCTCTTATGACCAGTTAATCTTTCTAATTTCTGATTTAATATGTACATATTTCCTTGTAGCCACTCAATGTTACTGATACCAGCATGTTGTTGTTGTTTTATTTGAAAGAGTGCATTTCATTCAGCAACTCCTCCACACAAAACCTACCTACAGAGCTCATGACTCAGGTGATCTTTAAGACTACTTGTGGGAGATCTTCAAGGCTACTTGCATGCTAGGTAAACAGAGTATGCCATTCAGCTGCTGCATTTCATGCAGCAGCACACTGTAAAAATCAGGGCATTCATCACCAAACAGAAACATGCACTATGCTTTGTTGTAGCTGTGGTATTTAGTTTCCGCCTCCTTTATGCAGTTTGCTAATGACCTCAACAACAGAAGGGAATGTCAGCGGTAGGTAATAGAGTGTAGATCTCCAACTACAGCACTGGCCTAGCGGAAATCTGGCCCTCTGTCACCACACTGTGCTTCAGAAAGAAGTTCAAATGAGGACAAGACAAGCATTCAAATCCCAGGAGCTCTGGCCAGCAGTAACCACACTTTTATTGGGGTGTCAAGTCCGGCCTAGAATGTGTGCTGTTGTTGGCGGCCGCGTTGTGTGACTGTGTGTGTGTGTGTGTGTGTGTGTGTGTGTGTGTGAGCGTGGCTTTGCGTGGGAGGGGAAAAGCGGAGACTTTTAACATGGTTTCTTTTCT
This sequence comes from Acanthurus tractus, assembly GCA_029783725.1. NCBI lineage: Eukaryota > Metazoa > Chordata > Actinopteri > Acanthuriformes > Acanthuridae > Acanthurus > Acanthurus tractus. Next base: position 3,720,113 of record JAQNCA010000024.1, read on the forward strand.
ATGCAACAAAAGCATCCGATCGTAGTGCCACACAGTATCATCTCGCTTCTTTGAAAAAGAGTACATTCGCTGCATTTATTCCTGTGCTCTTGTAGCATAAAGTAAAAACATCCATTCATAAAGCTGGAAAATAAAGATTATTTTATGTTCCCCTTATGGCTCTACCTGATAGGAAAACAATGTGATATTGAAGTCTGATCCGTAGCCTCTTTATGTTCGATATTCAAGACTTTTTTTTTCTCTTTTTCTGGTAAAATGTTTTTTTTTTAAAATCTGACAATCACGACATCCAAACCAGCCAAAAATTTTAGCCACTTTAGTTCCAGCGGGAGTGAAAACAAGAATTCAGTGACTTTATTTGGTGAATATTTGACAGAGAAGGCAAAAGTGTTGTGGTATTTCACGGAGCTGCTAGAAAAACCAAATCTGCTGTAAAAATCAAAACAGCGAGCAGTTAAATTTTTCATCACTTCAGCACTAACCTCTGCTTTAACTTTTTAAACAGCATACATAGATTTTTCTTGGCGAGTGGTACAAGCTCCAAGTGCAGCACTGACATATTATCACCTCGTAAAGTTGTTGTGGTGAACTTGTTAGTGTAAATTGCCTATTCACCCCTTTTTTTTTAGCTCAGTTTTGGTCGTCACCAACTCCTGTGGGAAATAGCTGGCTCTTTAGTTGCTAAATGCAGCACAGTGTTCATCCATCTACTTGCTAAGTGTGTCTGTCTGCCATTTGGTGGTTAGCAAGTGCTGTACAGTAGTTTTATCAGAGCTTTTTTGCTGAAACAGCTGCCTGCTGGAAACGAGGATTGATATGCTCAGCATTTATTCTGATTAAATTTAGCGTCCTTGGTAGATTTGAATGAATTTATGTGTACCCTCAGATTATTTGGTTGCTCACTGGTTGATTAAGAAACCTTTTGATCATTCAGATCACATACTTTACACCACTACGATACCATAATATTGTTAATATAAATGTTTGGTTACAGATACTATTAAATTATGTCTTTGAAAAGTAATAAACAGAACAAAATGTATAAAATAAATCACTGTACAATTCGGTAATAACCCATTATGTGTCTTACTGCTCCTAATTTTATCTCATTCTCAGAGTCTTCTTCAATTTTCCCTAAGTTATTGACCGTCACAAGACAATTCGCAAAGCCGCTATACTCCATTTGAAGTACCCCAAATTTTTAGGCCCTGTTATTCTTTTCTAGGAGAAGAATAAATTCCTCTTCAGCCGGTTGTTGTCTGTGGTTCCACTGTGGTCTAAACAACTGCAAAGATTAGACAAATTAGACCACAAACATATGAAAAAGTGATGGCCATTTATATACGTCATCTCTGCCAGCAGTCATACAAAAAAATGAAACTTTCTGACTTCTGACTTTGTTTTCTGTACATATGTCATAACCTTTCTTATGTAACATGTGTCATGTTGTGGTAATAAAACACTGTCCTCAGAACTCAAATTAGAAGCTGGTCACTAAAAATGTTCATACTTCCTGGAGAAAGTTCCTGTAGTGGAAATGCAGCTAATGACTCTGAGCAAAGTGAGGAAGTCCACAATCAATCAATTAATGCTGATTTGTTGGTCAGCGAAAATAAACTGCACTCCAACATGAGGCTATTAAACCGCTAGCAGCATGATAGCATTAAGCTACTTCACTGCAGCAGGAAAAATATATTTGATATGAGATCAAAATCAATAACAAAAATCAACTCTGGGTAATACATAATATTAACATATTAACACTACCTCCCTGTCCATTCAGCATTTAAGCCCTTTGCATAGAAACCAAACATTTCTGTGAATAATTTATTGTAGGTGCTTCTCTCTTATAATAACAGTTTTTACCATACAGCAGAAGTCTGATATGTAACACAAAGAGCTCTTATATTAATCAGACATTCATTTTTTAAGAATTAATTTTTGGATTTTAAGAAATGCAGACAGTAGAAATTCATGAGCTCTTACTACTAACACTGCCTCACCACTCTCCTCTGCATAGCCTCCAACCACCTACACCACAAGCAACTGACTGCCCAGATCATAGCAAAGAGCTGGATCCTGTGTGTGCTCTATGTATGAATTTTATTTTCCATTCAAGGTGTTTTATTCATTTACATTTTTGCAGTAGGTGTACAAAGGTCGTTTTTTTGCCATGCATAGATACCTTAGCCAATTCACAAAAGAGAGGAAATGTTGAAAAAATTCTAATAAATCTGTTCACTTTTTGTCTATTTTTAAGAAGCAGGAATGGTTCATGGCAGAAGGTAATTCAAGGCTGTCCTTGGGCATGACAGATCCTGTTATGCTATGAAAATTCTTTCAATGCAAAGTCAAGTTTCAAGTAGTTTTCTTGCCTCTTTGAGCGAGACCTGATTCATGAGCTGAAATACTAGAAACTACGAGCGCTGCACTAACTGTCGTACATGGCTAATTTCTGCTTGGGGGAGCCGGCTAATTTTTGGCTTTCACTGCTGGACCCGACTACTGAACTGAAGGGCGAGTTTGAACTGTCAAAGAGCAGTGTACACCGACAGTGATTTATTCATGTGCTTGTCCCAGAGTGCTATGACAACAGTTCAGAAGACATTTGCAGTCCGTATGAAACACATGAAACATGAAAATTGTTGCAGCTCAACGATTTTAACCTTGTTCCAGCGCACATGAAAGCAAATAAAATTGTATTCACCTGTTGTTTCATTGACCTTTACAACACATTTTCTACAGTATTTAAAATTCTATAGCATGTTTTTGTGTTTGACAGAGAGATCAGCTATTCCCAGAGTTCTTCTGTGAACTATTAATTGCCTTATAGTGTGTCAACCTTTTTCAATGAGTGTCCTCTTAAAACCACCACAAAGTCTCGATTTGTCACTAAATGCCCTTTTAAAAATATATTGACAGAGAAATAATTACGAATACATCTCGTCCTTTGAAGTAAGTTTACCGTGCTGCAGTAAGAATTAAAAGGAATATACTGTTTACTGTATACAGAGCACATGACAACTTTAACCCTCAACTGGTTGAACCCAATTTATTCATTAAATGTGGCTGATTCTTGCCCTCCACGCTGCGTTTTTTTATTAATGTATGTGCTGGGGGTCACATACATTCAGGAACAAGAGAAATTGATTGATTATGTTCGTCTCACACACTCTTTTTGCAGAGCCACTGTATTAACTCTCATGAATCTCGCTTGGTACATGTGCATGGCATGACTCATACTCCCCGTCTACACGCTCAAAACAGGAAGCTAAAGAAGGTCCTCCAAAGCTGTCTGACATTCATTAGATTTCTCTGAATGAAGTGAGCTACAGAATGTAAAAAGAGTGACGCTAATTGGAAAAACATAAACCAGTTACTGGGAGTTAATGAGCACATGTGCGTTATATATAATCAGATATTTCATTTATAGCTACTGTATATAGAGTTTTCGACATATGACACATCAGAATGTACATAATACACTTGAATGCAACAAAACGCCTCCTCATCCCCTGATCATTACGTGTGTGTGTGTATAGACAGCAGAGGCCCACAGTCATTCCCCAACACCTTCACCTATAACATCCTTTTCACAACCCAAACAAGCAGCTGCCCGCTTTATAGTCAGGAACCCATAATGCACTGGGAGCCCCTGTGCATGCCTGGTGTTGGGATTTAATTGGATATTAGTATCCAGCAGTGTCTGAATTAATCAAATCATTTCCATCCATTAATTTAGTAGAGGAACATACAATTAAAGCCTTATTAGTGTGCTCTCAGGAGTATGCCTTTTCATCCCTCTGCAGAACATTGAGAGTTGGCCGGAGTCCAGTGCAAAGCCTTCTCCCCGCTTGAATCTGGTACTTCCTTGTGATGGGCACTCTGTTGATCTACAGCAACTGGCTGCAAGCTTACAGCACGGGAAAAGTCAGCCTTGTGTAAGGTGCTACTTCTTCTATGGCTGAGCAAAAAATTAGAAATGTCTTGTGAGGGTTTATCTGAATGAAAAATAACTGCATTGTAGGCTTCTATTTTGAGTCTTTACCATTTGTCAGATTATGAAATTATTAGGTCAGAGACCTGACAAGTTTTAGAGTAATTCTATTTGGTTAAACATTACTGTGAAAACGAGCACAAAAATGCCCTAAATAGGGTGAAAAGAGATTTGGAGATTTAGGCAGGGAGCAAACATAATCCAGCACACTAATGTAGGTCACTTAATGGAAATTTACATATTTATATATTTCATACAAAGCAGATTTCCTTCATCGCTAACTTCAAATTAAAGAGCTTTTCAAATATTCTCCAAGAGAATAAATGTAGGAATTAAACTTTTTTTGCTACTTAAAAAAAAAAAATGGGAAAGAAAGAAAATCTAACCAACTCAACCCCCAATCACGTACAACACACCATTCTGGCCGCATAGTTTGTCAAAGCATCAAGTTTAAATCAAACATCACATTAATACAACCATTCTGGTTAGTGCGACTTGTTTTTTTTTTCCTGTCTCCCTCCTCTCTTGTGAATCTGAGTTAAAATGTTTTTGCACAAAGTAATCCAGACTGCTCAGATGAGCAGCCATTTTTAATTAAAACCATTTACAGAGGAAACCAAAGTGAGAAAAAAAAGAGCCAAGGGATTTTACACTCTGTCATCCAAGGCTTCAGCGGATCAAAGAGTTTTAGTTGTGCTTTTTAATGGTTACGTAACATTTCTGCCTATGAAATATTGGGCCCCGGTGCCGCCGTGCAGTCAGTCCAAAGCCTGACAGTACCAGCGATTGCCTGGAGTGCACTTTCAGATTTCAGGCAGGATACAATAAGCCCATGTTTATGTCTAAGTATAGCTGTCAATCAATACAATACTACTGGTGTATAGGACACTAAAAGGAGGCAGAAACCACTGAAAAAATGGTGAATTCTTGAATTCTACCTTAGACATTTCTGCATGTATGTATGCGCATGTGTGTGTGTATATGTATTATTTGTATGCATGTATGTATATGTGTGTTTGTGTCTGTCTGTTTCCCTGCCTGCCTGGCCGGCTGCCATGTGGCCCACATCTTACTGTCATCCTGTCTGACATTCGGGCTAAGCTGGATCTCATTAGGACCAAGGTGGCAGTGATCCCGTCAACATCGCTTTGCCTCCTGCCATATGGGTCGCCTCCAAGGTAACGTGGCTGTATCAGTGTCCTCAGAGCTGCAAGCCTTGTTATGGCACATGTGCACACACAGACGGAGTATCTACTCTCTAGATGATTGTGTACTGTACACATGAAGCTGAATAAACACGTCAAAAACAGGAGACATACAAAAAATAGTGCTAAGATAGTCAGACACATATATACAACATTATTAGTACACGGGTTCACTATAGGAAATCTAGAAAATATTACAAAGACAATGAGTAAAAAGTGACCTATGAATCAGAAAAATCACTTTAGATTTCGTCGGGTTGATGGCAAACTTACTAAATGAATACATATAAAGTTTAGCATGACAGAGTCGCAACACTTGTTACAGCGAATGAAACAACAGTAGAGGGTTTTTTAAATACTTTGCTGTAAAATAAAGGTTTTATAAATGCATGAAAGCAGAAAAACACATCTTCAACAATGTTTCATTTTGCTTTGGCAAGCCATGTTAAATCAGTTACATTAAAACACAGTGATGAAACTGATAAACTGAATCTTTCCTGGTCCCTTCCACCCATTCTCTAAATGAAAATAGACAACTAAAAACGGGCAGAACCATCAGTGAAATCTACAGAGTTGGTTTCTTCAATATCCAATCAGGAAAACTTTTGATCTAATAAATTTCTATTTTTATGACTCTGTGCAGCATCACTGCTCAGAGTCAGTCTGGAAGTATCATGGTCAAGTCACAGTCAAATGTTGGGAAGTAAAATGCAGCAACATTGGAGCAGCAGCTCGAATGCTATAGTTCTCCTACAGCAAGCATGTGACTGTGGCCTTGCCAAGTGAACAGGAAGTAATTTATGACTTTATTTTGTGCTTCTTTGTGCACGCTCATAAAAATCTGATTTTATAACATCTTGCGCTGAAATAGATGATGGCATTGTGTTTCCAAAGAACAGCAGGCAAAAGAACATGCTATTAAAACACTCAAAAAGTATATCACACCGAGATTCCACAAAACTTTCTCCTGATTTAATATAAATAATCTCCACCACACTGTTATGTGAATGAATTTCTGTATTTTCAACATTGTCACCATATGTTTTATCGTCTGTTTCATGACTTTGATATTTACTGTTACTAGTCTTGTTGATGATAATTCCCTTCCTTCAGCTTCACATGCAACTAGGACAGCAGAGTACACTGGAAGCAAAACAACTGTGTCAAAGTTGCACTTTGCCAGATTGGCAGCTGGGCTGTTATAGATTTCTTCCCTTTGGCCTGTTTGTTTTGTTTCAGCCCCCACCGTCACAAAATCAACTGTTTATTTCGTCAGTCTGGCAAAAAAATAAATAAAAAAATAAAAAAACATGTAATCAATCATTCATAATTTGTGACACTGCCAGTGGCCTAAGGCCCAAAAAAACAGATATTTGCATTACACAAGATCTGAGTTGGACCTCCTGATAACAAACCAATAAATTTTGTTGCTGCACATACACACAGGCCCCTGATAAGAAGTAAACTTTGCCTCTGTGTTACAGTAGAATACAAGGCAGTGCTAACAGAGATGATGTTGTGATCACATGCTACTATAACAATGACCCGGACCCCTTCCTTTAATTCCTGTTCCCCCAGCCAGCATCCCGCTGCCTTTCCCAAGCCCTGCTGTTGTTATTATTTTTGCGCTAATCAAAGCAAACGCCCTAAATCCCTTGTGGAGAGTGAGCCTGACTGTAACTGGCCCTCCATTTATCTGATCCTCCAAATAGACATACTGTTGTACAGGTACACTGACCAAAAAGGAAAACATTTTTTAAGAAAGCTTAAAACTGTTTCTCACTGTTGAGCTAAACCAGAATAACACTAGAAAAAATGTTTGCTGTGAACCTGTTCACTGCCGGATAGACTGAAAGTTACTCAGATTACTTTGAGGGGTCTTTATCATCCTTACCTGTCTGTGATGCAGTTCTGACCCGGGTATCCCTCTCCTCTGGACGACAGTGACCCCTGTGACATGCCTGGCCGCGATTTCCACGACTCCATTAACGCCGTTACGGGCGAAATTAGATTCAACAAAGGGTTAGACTGGTCCCTCACATCATGCCGCGTGAAAGACATTGTTCCTTGCGCTCCAATCTGGTAATGGAATGAATGTCCACCGGAATTAACTCCAACAATGGCGGATGTGGGCATGCTGTTATTCTCTTGGTAATAGCTGCCATCAGTGGACTCCTGCTTAACCCCTTTAGACAGGACATTGTTGGAGAACACATCGGGCTCATAGTTCCCATTCATAGAGACAGGGGGTCCTAAGATACCAGAAAGACTGTATTCATCAATGTTATTCCTCAGGGACAGATAGGTGGTCTCAGATGCAGGGAAGAGACCAAGAGATGGTGACTGCTCACTGTAGGGCTGCTGGTTCATACATCCCTCATTTTTGTTTGGCTCACTCTTAATCTGTGTGATGAAAGGTGTGCTACTCACACTACACTTAGAGCTGCCTAAACACATGCTCCTGAAGTCAGTTCCAGGCTCATTCTTAATGTACTTAACCATGCCCATCTGGTCTAAGCCTACATTGAACACCTCCCCGTCTACCATCTCTACTTTGGGGAATTCAAAGTTCTTAAAGTCCGTGTCCCTGGTTAGACCTGCTGCGTCCGGACTGTTGGTGTCATTTTGCACCAAGCCCAGTCCGCCAACAGGACTGGACACAGGGAACCCACCTGAGGAGGGGTTCTGTGGGCTGCTGACCGCCATGGCGCCCCCTGTGGCCGGACTGGAGATAGAGGGCCTTACTGTGTTGCAGTTGTTGGCAGTGCTGGTGCAGCCACCACCTGTGGGGCTCGACACTGACGATCTAATGTTACAGGTAGTGCTGCAGGACGGAGGCGATCTCACACTACTCATACTTTGAGGGCTGGACATGGGGGACCTCATGATATTGAGCGGGCTGGTGAGCGGCGGAGAGCCCACTGTGCTGGACTCTACGGGGCTACATGTGGCTGAATTCCTGCGCTTGATGTTGGCCAGAGTTGCAGCACAAGACGTCTGGCTGACAGGACTGCTGACGGACGAGCACACTGGTCCAAAGCACGTTGGAGGACTGGTGGTTGACGACACCATGTTGTTGCTCCCCCCAGGGCTGGAGATGGAGCTGGAGGTCTGGGGACTGCAGGACAGAGATGAGACAAGCGCTGAAGCTGAGCTAACAGGGGTCCCAGCGGTGCATTCTCTGGGAGTAATGCTAGGCGGTTGAAAACCAAATGGCTTTAATTTGGGGCTCTTTGTGGAACCACACTGGGTCTCCTCTAGAGACCGCCCACACACTGGATACATCTTCCCAGGGCTGGTACTGCCCCCGTGTTGGCTAAAGGCAAAGTCTGCCTCCCTGGCAGCATTCATATACAGGCCCATAGACTCAGCCACAGTCTTGGAAAGCTCCTTGGAGTCCATTTCCTGCTTATGACCATGGAGAGAGTTGTTGAAGTGTGGGAGAACAAATGGCTGGTTCTGGCCGAGCCGAAGCATTGGCTGCTCCTGCTTCTTTGTATTGTTGTCTTTGCAGTCAGTGGCCGGGCTTCCAGCAGGGCAGCTAACATTGACTATGTCCATCAGGATATCACTGTTGGTCAGACTTGAATCCTCTGTGCTGCAGGAGTGCTCCATGGCGCTGGGGACCTGCGACCATCTGTTCTCTGTATCATTTCCATCAAAGAAACTTTGGTATCTTTTCGTCTCCATTGCTGGCTCATTGATTCACCTGGTGAATAAGGAAAAGTAAAAAAAAAGAAAAAAAGGTGAATTTTTGTTATAATCTGCACATGAGGCAAGATTTAATAATAGAAGGACAGATGTATTAAGGTTATTTACCTTTGAGCTTAAATTAAAGGTTTCACTTGAGACTGCATTACATATATAGGCATATGCTACTCAGAGTTAATTCTATAATGCTAATATAATTATTTTCTTGAAAAACTGTTACAACAGTTAGTTTCACTGGATTAAAACTAATTTGCGAGGAAATGCGGCGTTTATAGGGCTGAGAGAAAATGAAGAAAAAATTTATTCTCAAAAAAACACAAAAGCTTTCACATATTCTGATATTATAATGACTTTTTTTAATAACACCAAGACAGACAAATAAACATTGCTGTGTAAACAGAATATTGAATCAGAAAAAGTCGAAAACAAGTCTGTACAGTATTCTTTCTTTCACACAGATAAAGCTCCTTATCGCTGCCTACAGGATACGTACAGTCTGATAACTTGAAAAAAAAACTGCATTGTAAGGGTTAACGTATCTACGTGACGTTGTCTGGGCTTTTCGTTTAAATTCCCACCTCTGCTGCGCTCCTATTGGACAGCTCAGCCAGAAATCCACCAGCTTTATGTGGCCATTCATGGATTGGCCCGAAAGCTGTCACTCAATAGTTATTGCTCTTGCAGCCACAACATAGCTGCGACACAACTTGAAATGTAGCTTTTGCGGCCAGAGCAACCTTGTTATGTGCAAAAGCAAGAAAAATATTGACAATGACTACACCTTCGATAAAACAGATTGCAATGGGAAGGCGTCGCTTTACGTGATGTTTGAACGTTTATTTTGCACGCTGCGGTGCACACATGAAGGGTTCACAGCTCTGAAGTAGTCAATATTTTAGTTAAATCATTCGGGTTGCCTGCAAAGTAACCTATGCATGTTACGTGCACAACCTTAATTATAGGAAGAGAGAGGAAGAGAAATAAAAGAGATGTCAGCTTGATAATTCCTCCCTCTTGCTCCCGCCGTGATTGTCCTGCCTCTGTAGGGCATGCAACTCTCTGCATATCTCTCCATTTTGCGTTTGCGCAGGATAAATGCTAAAAGACCAGTTTTTTTTGTTTGATTGCTGCTCTAAAAGTTATTTTTACTGTTTGAAAGTCGATCAATTGACAGCTTTCGGGATGACAAGGTGGTGTAAGAGCAAAAGCGAGCAATTTTAAATTATTTGGGTCATATTTGAGGAAAGAATTTGACATCGCTGGATATTTCTCAGCACTTCATGACAGGTGCGCACAAAGATATAAAAACCATTCATTTGAAAAGAAATGTGGGTGTTTTTGCCTGCACATAAAGTAGTCTACATAAACTTCTTGGCGACTTTTTTTCATTATTGACCAAAGACAGGGCTAACGGTCCCGGTTTAAAGTTATTAAATTTCTCTCCCACAGCAAATAAACCGGGGATGGAAGTATTCAGATATCTGACTAAACACTGAGGAGTTTGCTTTCGTTATCATCCCAAAGCAAGCGCGAAATTAGAAAAGACAGAAAAAAAATACAGAGCTCTGTCCTTCCTTACCTTAATTACGACATTCAGAGTTGTCAGGTGGCCGTGTTGCTGGGCAGCGATAATCCAGAGGACAAAAAAAGACACGCGAAGCAAAGTCAATAAATATCAACAAATGTGTTCTTGTCTACTCTTCCCAATACATAGTTTTCAGTTTGACAGCTAGACACACGGGAGAAGTCTACTGCGTATTATCACTAGTAATCCTCAACAGCGGGCGGCTGCTCCTGACAGGACGAACGACAGCGACGGGTCGGACGACAGCGGCAGATGATCTCACATTATGGCCGCAATTTTGCAGATTACCGAATTCAGGGCCCTGGATAAAAAGAGTATTAAAAACAAACGAAGGAGTCGGTCGGACTTGAAGTCAGAGCGACGTCATTCTGTGCACATGGACCCTCCTACTGCAACGAGTGCAACACAAACTCCGAGGGAGGAGGAGGAGGAGGAGGAGGAGGAGGAGGAGAAGGAGGCGAGGAGGGGGGGCTGGAGAGGAGAGAGGGGAGGGGCTCAGCGCAGGTAGACAGAGCCGCCTGGAAATAGGGCACCGTGCTCCGTGTGGTGCTGCTCGAAAGAAAGTCTCAATAAGAAGCAGCGTCTCTTTTCCTCTTTCCTATTTTTTTTTTTTAGTTTGTTTTCTTTTTTTTTAATTTGTCAGTGTTTAATCATTTTCCCTCTTCTATTATCGCGTTTCGCGCTGTATTTATATTCTCATCTCCTCTGGATCCACCTCTGAAAAAAAAAGAGGTTTGCTTTTATGGAGTTCGAGCGCATCCATGCACTTTCGGTAATAAACGATAGAGCGCGAGCCTTTCTAACTTCTACCTACATTTTTTTTGTGGATATTTTAAAAGCCCTGAAAATATGTAGTGAGGAGTGATTCTGCTGTGAGGAGTGAAATCAAGTCGGGCTGTAACACCATAAAGTCTGCCTCCACTAGGTGGAGCAATATCGCTGCTCGAAAAGAAAGTCTGAAAGTGGTCAAGATGTCACCAAGTTCACTCCATGTCAAACTATGAAAATATTACCGAACGACTGTAATGAAGCAAAACTCAGACTTTTTGTTCTCAAAACTGATTCAATTATTATTTTCACAAAAATTTCTTTTTCCTTTTGGTCAGCCAGACTTCAGACTTGAGATGTCTTGGCTCATGAACAATCACAAATTCACAAAAAGAAAAAAAAATGTCACAAATATCATAAAAGGGCCTAATTACAGTAGGTGTAGGTTATAAAATTGAATAAAAAGACATCAAATTTGTTTTTGTGAGTTCTTGCATCAGAAGTGGTGTGTTGTTTAAAGGTCAGTTACAATAACCAAAGCCCGTACAGTTAATTCAAAAGCTATTAGAATTAGTCAAAGAGGTGTTCCATAGTTTATATGTGATTAAATCAGTTTTTGCCTACTGATAATGTCAATTGTTGCACTCATGAGAACATACAATGTGCCTGTTTTTGTTCTGTGACACTGACAGCAAAAATGACTGTGATTTTATCATTTGAATTAAGCTGATATTTACATTTTACACAACACTGATGTGTGCAGACGTTGATTTTACTCCAGCAACAGCCAATAATCAGTTTAATCTCTGCAGTTGTCAATCAGTTGAGACATTTTGTAGTGTCTCTCACGGCCGCACGGACGTCTGTATGCAGGATTTAGACTCAATGCATGGAGCTCAAAACAGGCATCTGAATTTTCTCCCCATTGCTTGTCAGGGTTTCCCAAACAAGCCTGAAGCCTTTACCAAGCAAGGCAGCAGTTATTAGTCAAAGCCATCCAAGCAACACTGCCCACCTCCCTGATCTGCCTGTTAATCACCCATGAATGGGGACCTGCTCCAGAAAAAAAAAAAAAAAAGCAGGAGAATTAAGATATAACCAATGTTTCCCACCCCCATTCATGCAGCTCCCACTTGTCCAGTGCACATAATGGGTGCCAGTCAAACACATCATGAGCAAATTTAGCTTTGCATCACAATTTTTTTTTTCCTCAGTGACAGAGGCATAAGGATTTGCAGACTGACAGCAGAACACGGCTGATATGAAATCAGTAATGATTGCCTCAGTAGGAATTCAAGGCAGCTTCATTGAATCCCACTGAGCTTTCAAGAGTTTGTCGTTTTAGTCGAATGAATGATTATCACTCAAGACTGAAAACACTGTACGTACGCAACAGAGTCTCACAGCATTTTGTGAAATTGTGACAAAATTTTCTCCATAAAATACGTGTACATGGACCCAAATGTTCAATGTTTTTCCATGAGACTCGGCATGGCTATTTTTTCATGCCTGACAGTGTTTTTATGATTGAATGAAGCGCTACATTTATGAACCACGTTTCATTCACAGGGAGGAATTGAGGGAAAGTGTAGGACTCTGACACCAGAATCCAGGATTCAAGTCCAGACTGTGGCTGGATTCAAGCAACAAAAGCACTTTTTGTTTAGGTTAGGGCACATTATAGTTCATAAAATATTCACACATTAACTGTTCGGGATTTACTTTCATTAAGGCAAGGAAAGACTGTGAATATGACTCAATTAAAAAACAAAATCTGTCTGTTGAATCGTCAAATGAACTCACACATGATTTTCTTATTTAGATGTCATGCTGACTGGCGTGAAAAGATTGCATTATATATGCACGTGCACACGAATTCTGTATATTAAATTTCATAACTGTGATTTAAGGTCGGTTTACACGTGTATCATATACACACAGGAGACAAAAATAGACATATTTGATTGGGAAGTGGGGGGGTCCTTTCAGATGACTGATTGCTATGATTAAGAGTGGGGCCTTCACTCTCCAGTCTCCAGTAGCTGAGAGGGTGAAAGGCACTACGGAGAGGTGCATGTTGCGCCTCACGGGGACAGGTGAATTGGAGCATGTTAACTCTGAAACAAAACACTCGTCAACTCAGCAGAAGACCCTGTCCCCATTGTGTGTAGTTATTACAGAGGAAGCTTTAATCAGGGAAGAAGTCCGTCACTAACATCCTCCCTCAGCTGCTTATTGTTCCAGTTTAGCAGTTATTCTTGAGAACTGTTCACATCCAAAGTGATAATGTAGCTGTCTCAGAAGTGAGCAGCTCATTGCCGTTCCCTCCTCAGTCTTGTAACATTGATTTGACAGGTCGAAATGTTTTAGTGTTGACACTGAATCACACAAGTCATTCTCACAACATATTTTTGATTGTTACTGTAGCCCTTTTTTTGTTGTTGTTGTTCCCTGTTCCTCATGCTTAGTCATGAATTCCTCTCTGGTGGAAATTTAGCAGATAGAGCACAAGGATTACCTGCAATATCAGATTGTCTTTGGCCACGAGAGAACAATAAAAAATAAGCTGTAAACAGAACATTTAGTGTGTTAGATTTAGGGGAATCCATTGGCTGAATATGGAAGAAGGGAAAAATAATATTCATAGGAACAGGTCCTTTTCCACTAAGTCCGTCATGTTGTGTCGCCATGTCTTTACAGTGGCCTAGAATGGAAAAACCAACCAAAGAGGGTCAACTCAGGAATACTCAGTTGACAACATTAGCGAGTCCAATATTCACTCTTCTTCTAGCTTTGTTTCGCTCTCCATCTTTCTGTTTAACTGCTAACTGTGCTCACCAGCTCAGTTGCTAAATGTCTCTGTCTGTTGAATGGTGTTGTTCAGGTGCCACATAGTGGGTTTAATAGAGTTTTGTCTTGAGCACAGCGAAAGTGAACCATTACCGTAATGTTGCAGGTTGTAAAACCAAAACAATGAGCTGAAAGATGATTCAGCTCTCGAAGGAGATGAGGTGAATTGTGGGGTTGGTGATAATTTTCTGTTAACAGGACACATTGGATGTATTTTTTCTTTTTACACAGACCCACCTGAGATGTCATCCTTGGAAACTGTTTTATAAAGGAAAAGCCCTTTAAATAATAGCGTGCTGGTGACTGAACTGTCTATAACAGAACATCACAGACTAAAATTCAACCACGTCCGTAGCTGTCGGTAGTTCCTCACAGGATTGGAGTGATTGGTTTCTTCCACTGTATATCGGACACAAGTGCATTGCTTGAAGCCCGACAAGATTTGCTCGATTAAATGATCAAAAACCACCTGTAAAAACATTTACTGACCTTCTGATCTGTCTGCTTATAAAGAGGTTGGTCGTCTGATCCCTGACTCCTCCCTGTCTGCAGTCAAAGTGTCCTTGTGCAAGAAACTGCACCCCAAATGCTCTACTTGGCAATTAAATTGGTGGGTGAATGTGTGTATGATTTCCTAATGGCTGGCACTGTGTAAAGAAGCCCCCTGCCAATAGTGTGTCAGTGAATGAATGCAGAATAATGTTTTTAAAGTGCTTTCAGTAAAAAACACTATAAAATGCATTCTTTTTACCTTAAGTATTTAATCAATTGGTGCCTAAAAAATAATGATCATAGCAGATTTGATGGATATTCTAGATCACTGCTTGTTTCTTGACTGTTTGAGCTGTGCTGAAGGTTCTTTTGCCCATAAGCCATGTTTGCCAACTGTGCATTTAACATGGTAGAAGGCTGGAGTGAGATCAAGACACACACATCATCATCTCACCAACCCCCCACCACTCTGGCCAGTACTTTTTGTTGTTGAATACTCATGCCGCATGTGGTACATTTCATGCCTATTTGTGACAACTTTGAGCCCATCTGTGCAAGCATCACTGGCCTGTTTTCATTAAATGTGTCTATTTGCCATAGCAAACCATTTTCTCGTTCACAAGATGAGAAACCTGGTGTCATTATGTTTGTCTGAGGCAGTCTTTAGTATGGCATAGTATATGTGGACGTAAGCGGCACTCAAATTGAATAACTTCATAGCTGAATGACAAGACTTTTGCTCATGAAGGTCACAGATGGGAATATACTATATGCTGTTGAATTTTTTTTAAAAGGTTGCCATGGGAACTAGCATGTTTTGACCCCTGTACTTTCGTCAGTCCATGGAAGCAGATTGTAAAAAAAAAGAAAAGCGCCTTTGACTTTAGTGAGTTTAAATAAAAAACTGTCAGTGATTATGTGAATGAACTCTCTCACATTTATATTGTTACTGACAGAGATTCAATGGATGAAATTCCAAATGAAATCAAACTTCTCTGGCTGACATGATTTAATTTTTTAAGTATGATCAATTGCTTTTAATGCATTATCTGATATGGTGGGTAAGGTATTACTGGCTCAGAAGCAGTCAAATACATGTTTAGTTGGAGACACACAACCAACTTACAAGATCTTAATGAATTCACTCAAGAGTTATAATTACAGACAGACTCATCTAAGTGTGACTGTATCAAATTTACATTTTACATTCCAGATCAGGAAAGAAATGTATCATGATCATATGTAGACAGATGGATGGATTACTTACATTTTATCTCATCATGCATGCTTTAAATTTATGCGTTACCGAAGCTTAAAAAGTTGCAAAGTTGCACAGAAAATGAACAGCATGTTATGCAAAGTCAACATGTGTCTCTCATGAGATTCTGACTACATAAATAAAGCCGCCATCAAGTCCTCACTTTTGACCCAGATTGCTGTTCACCTTAAGTTGCCCCACTCCACGGATGGCACGTATCATTTAAATGCTAAATGATATGCATTCAGCTTGCCTCCCTGTAGAAAGTCTCTCGTACTATGTGTACACCACCTGGGGTTTGTTCATCCTACTTAAGCAATGACGATTGAAAACATGTTGATGATTAAATAACATGTTTATCCTCCGTGCAGTCAGAAATACATATTCAGTGGGAACACTGCGTATAGGCTACAGCCTGGCCTCAGATCAGATTATTAACATGCAGAGAATTATCACTAAATGATGTGTTGTTCAACAAAACTGTGTCAAGTACATTATGAATTGATATTCCTGGTGTCTGCTTGCAAACATTCTCCCCATCCTGCAGCATCTAGATGCCAAGGTAGTTTGAGCTTAAAAGTAAACAACCAGATTGCATTTTGTACATCTGAGTGTGTTTTGGAACGACTTGATACACACTTTAATGAACATTTTTGCAGGTTATTCATTTAAACTTCTTTTAACTGCTGTCAGTCCACCCCACTGCTCTCAGATGGTGTTATCATCTACAGTCTGTGAAAGTTTTAAATCAAAAACAGTATGAAAAGACACCACAGAGGTGTGTTACACTTCACTGGGTCTGAGCTAAAGTGGCTATGCCTGGGTGGATGGATTGAAAACTGAAATAATCTAAGGAACTGATTTTAATGGACACTTTTGCCTCAACAGAATCCATATTGCACCTACAGGGAAATATAGTGTTTTTTATGCAACCACAATTTCATTTTTGTTTTGTTTTTTCAGGTAGCTTTTGTTATTCACACTTGATGCATTCGCACGACATAAAATTACTCAACATAGCCTAGTCTCGACCAGTAAATGAGCAAAAATCTATTAACGTGGTAATGCACTGATAAGTCAGTGCACTGAAAGATGACATTCAAACTTTTACAACACTGCATTTTATCGTCTCTTACTCAAAACAATTCACCTGACGTTTTTTTTATGTTTGCCAACTTCCTTCCTTGCTCTCTGATCGGTCATTTGGTGTTTCCTGTGTTTGTCGTTTAAAAGGCAACCAAATGAAATGGCAGATTTCTCTAAGCTTGAACATTGTCGGGAATGTTTGGAATAATGTAAGTAAATAACTGAACAAATTATGTGACATAGGTCTGGATGGGGTGCTGCGAAAAAAACACAACAACAAACTAAAGCTGCGAATTAGAAGTGGTGGATTAAAACTTCTGGCTTTAAAATGTAGTGGAGTATTTTATACCATAAAAACAGAAGTACTCAGGTTAGGTATCTTAAAATTTATTATAGCATTGTATGTAAGTGAATGTACTCTCCACCACAGTCTTCAGTGTTTTTTCACTGATAATATTTCTATCTGCCTTTACATAAATACAACATGGAATGTATTTATTAATACTTATTTGCTGTACTTACAATACCACTTTGTCAGCAAACAGTTTCAACTTAGCACTTTCAGCTAACACAGAGGAACATTGTATCTTTTTTGTCAAATATTCACTCTCATTTTAGCTCAACTTTGATCTCTACCAGTTCTAAAGATGCACTTACACTCGCTCTTTAGATACTAAATATGTCACTGAGTTTGTTAATAGTTTCTAACTTTGTCTTTGAAAGACAGATGACTGATTATCCTCTGTGTCACTACAAGGGAACGCTTAAATGGTAAACGTGCACATCTGATCCATTTTTAGTCAAAAAAATATGATTAAAGCAGCTTTAAGAAAACACTTCTCCCACTGCAGATATACAGACATTTCAGTAGTGGACCTTCTTCTTGAAGTATCCATCAATTCTGCCAACTTGAGCTGAAGGAGGGAGGCAGTTTCAGCCCAGAAACACACAGAGTGTCAGAACAGAAACAGCCAAGCTCAATGTGTCACTCTGCCTGGGATGAAATGTAGTGATACAGTAGAAAAGGGAGACCAGACAACAGGAGGGGAGAGGATTAGAAAAGCCACCTTTACTGTGATGCACTGTCTCTGTCTAGCTGTTAGTGTGTCAGCTATAAAGGTTACCTTCTGCTCCTCTGTCTGTCACATACAGCACACAAATCCACGTGTACATGCACAAGGAGATAAAATGATTTTTTTTTTTCAACAAATATAGAGAGCGTAGATTCATGAAACCAATCTGAGGCTTTGATCTAGTTTTAGGACCCGGGCTCTGCATATGGAAGCAAGTAATGTGTACAAAAGAGGGTCTCTTGTGGGTTTCTGCATTGTGTGAATGTGTGTTTGAGGATGTTATATGTATGTGTGTGTGTGTGTGTGTGTGTAAAAAGTGTTTGCACATATGGGTCTGTGCTGATAAATTAAAAAAAAAACATATTTACACCAAATCCTTTTATTCTGCATTTTTTTCCCCTTGTGACCTTTGGTCAGACAGACTGATAAAAGTGTTTGCATGATTATCTGGAACTTTCAAAAGTTACTGATAGGGTCTGTGCTTCCTTTGCCATTCTTGTATGCAGGAGTGTAGTTACAGTTCACAACTAGTGAAATACTAATAATTATCATCATAAAAATAACATCAATAAGCTATTGTTGTGATCAATATCATCATTAAGACTTGCACTTCTACTATTATGAGGGTTATTAAAATCTGAATAATGCTTTGAAACGTTGAAGGAAATAAAGAGAAATCGATCAGGAGAAAAGAGGAAGCACCCTGGGTTTTAAGAAGCTAACCATGCAATCTTGACTTCCCTGATTGTCTGGCTTCAGACCTTTGTTCCATGTCCTCTCTACCTTCATTTCCTTTTCTCTTGCTACTGTCTGCTATCAAAATAAAGGTAAAAAGCCGGAAAAAATACATTGAGTAAACAAAGGAGGAGAATGTTTAAGTAGAAAAAGAGCACCACCTCTATTCATTATTTTCTCTCTCAGTCTTCTTTGTCAGCTCTGCAG
The DNA here is from genome assembly GCA_029783725.1 of Acanthurus tractus. Lineage (NCBI taxonomy): Eukaryota > Metazoa > Chordata > Actinopteri > Acanthuriformes > Acanthuridae > Acanthurus > Acanthurus tractus. The sequence goes on from JAQNCA010000024.1 coordinate 3,739,080, forward strand.
CCTCTCTCTCCAGGTGCCCTCGGTGACCCACCTCAGCCTGAGAGCAGTTTGAGGCCAAGGGGCAAAAGTTGGAGTGTCATGAAAGGATATACATCTAATAGGGTTGCAAAGGAAAGCATAAGACACTTCAGCACCAATTAAAATACACAGGAACCCTGACACTATTCATAGCTCTGTTCTTGAAAGAAAAAAAACAACAAAAAAACACATGTCTCCATTGGGAAACAAGTTTTCTTTGTTTTTTTCTAAATGAACAATTCAGATACATCGCACTTTGAAGCCTGTAAGAGATCAAAGCTAATCACAGCCGCGCGATGGAGGAAATACAGTGTACGACTTAATGAGTGGTAAACAATAACTGGATCTGATTTCAACAAAAAAAAAAGCAAGATGTCAAATCGATTTGCTTGCTGTTTGGTTTTGTGATCATTTGCCACTTCCAGTGCAAAAACCCCTCTAGAAATGAGCAACCAGCTCTTGTAGAGGTTTGTGTGCTGAGAGCTGCACATCAAATTAATTATGCCAGATCAGGGTGGGCTGTGAATCAGGAGTCTCAGTTCATCTATTTGTAATAATAAAGTACGAGCAAGGGTTTTTTTTCCCTGCTAACTGGAAAGCAACTGTTTATGTTATGCATGACTGACTATACTGTAAGCGCTTTCCAGTACAATGCTATGATTTAAAAATAGCACCGTAGCCCACTGCGAGCTACTGTGGACCCACAGCTGTTGAGAATTTGTGTGTACTGTAGATGCACTCATGCACCCTTCTTACACATGAATGCCTTTATTATTTGCATCTATGCTAGCCCAGAGCTCCTCAAAGTCAAACCTACAACAACTTCAAGCTAATAGTAAAAACAAAAAAGGAGCTCAATTCAATTTCTCAGTTTTTCTACTGCACTAACTTTCTCACTCTTATCTGTACTGCGAGGCACCTGGCATAGGTTAAGGTGCCTGGTTATTATTAAGACATCAGTGTCAGCATCTAATCATTATCTGTGTCCGTTTGGTTTATTAATTACATCGGCTGGTACGAACTCGGAGCACTTGGCGTAAAATATCAAAAGCTGACGCCTGTGTCATGATTAATTTCACTGTGAACAGTCTCGGCGATGTCAGTGGTAATTAGGCATCACCCATTGCATAACACACCATGTGTCAGGGTGGGTGGCATGTGTGTGCATGCGTGTGTGTGTGTGTGCGCAAGTGTGTGTGAGTGAGATAGAAGGAGAGAGGAAGGGGGGGGGGGGGGGGTTAAGGGACAAATAA
>JAQNCA010000024.1:3740450-3754730 GCA_029783725.1 Acanthurus tractus
CCCCCCCCCCCCCCCCCCCCCCCCCCCCCCCCCCCCCCCCCCCCCCCCCCCCCCCCCAACGGGACAAAGAAAAAGCCTTCTGACTGGCTTTGACTACTTCTGCAGCTCCAGTAAACCGAGAAGAGGTTTAAAAGTAATGCAGATCTGCAATAAAGCTGAATGCTTGTTTTATTTCAGTATAATTAAATGCATCACAGCGTCTATATGTTTAGCTATCTATGCAGAAAAGTAACTATTTGGCTGGATGTTTCTATTTCTTGTATTAATTACAGCCTAGTTTCCAAGATCAGAGTAATTTTTAACAATCCTGTGCGAGAGTAGCTGTGATGGGGACAGTTAATGGGGATCTGAATAAAAAAACAATAAACACCAATGGAAGCTTTTGGCGCTCCAAATGTTTTCACCAGGTGGTGGAAACAAACGCAGCTCAATTACTTTTATCTGCACAGCATGACTACTGGCCTATATAGTATTCTATTTTATTTATAAAAATGTTCCATTTATGCATCTACTTTCATTTTTTTTGCAGAGCCCATGAAGTGTTATTGTCTTGTAGCTTGTATTAAATCTTTATTTTGCCAGGTTACATGCATCTAAATTTCAGCAGTGACCTGCAGTATGCCTGGCATGCTGCTGCACGTCTGCAAAAAAAAAAAAAACCAAAAAACTTTGTCACAAACTTTGCTCGGAATTAACTACAAAAGGGTTTATTAATCCTGGGAGTGAGGCTTTTTCTCTCTTCCTCTTTTTTTTTTTTTTTTTTATAAAATAAACAATGGCCCTTAACACTCAAATTAACACAGATTGGGATTTGATGTGCTGTGCAGCCAGATGGCTTGCTCACTCACTCTCTGGCGGGCTGGCAGTGCAGCTGAGGACGAAGGCACTTCCAGAGCGGATTTGAAAGAATCTAGGCCAGAGAGAGTGGGGCTGCTCTCGGAGACTAGCCGCCAGAGCTGTCATGTTTTAGTGCACATTTTTTATTTGAGGAAGAAGCCGCTACATAGAGAGACGTGCAGTGTGTGTCTGTATATGTGTGTGTGTGAGTGTGTGTGTATGAGTGAGCAGAGACTGGAAGAGGAGGAATGCCTTGATAAAAATGAAGGGAAAGAGGACTCATCTTAGAACTGTGTAAACAAGTTTGTGGGGGGAAAAAAAATAAATTCCATGCTGCATTTCTTCTCTTTTCCACCTACAGTATCCACGGACGTCAATGTAGATTTGACACAGTGATGCTCTGAGAAGTCAAAACTATATAATTAACCCAGTGTGATAGATGATAGAAATAGCTCTTGTATTTATTCTTGTCTTAAATACCAAACAACATGAAAATAGACAGAATCCTTATACATGTGGACCAAAATCCATATTTAGTGAAATGTAAATCTGCTGAGATTGATGTGTGAGACTGTATACTGTATGTAGAGAAGGCTATGCATCAATGTATAGCAGCTCCAGCACCGGTGTGGAGATCAGCACTTTTTGTAAACACTCCAGCACAGAAATTCAAATGCAACTTTTAGAGCTAGTCATTATTCAAAAGCCTAGCCTCCATCTGGAAAGTGGCAAACTTGGCTGTTTTCCTGGTGTTGCTGTGGAGGAAAACTGGGTCTGTGTGAAATTGCAGGACTCATGATACTTTGCTAAGGTGTAAATTTGTCTGGCTTTGATGATCATTTTCTTCACAGCCTCACTTTTTGCCAATGGGGAAGGGTTAAAGTTGTTACAAGACTTTGAAACTTTTCAGGTTGTGAACACGAGTCTTCAGCGACTGATAGTAAAAGAGTGAACAGTGAGAAAAGGGTAAGATTAGGAAAAGTGAGAACATACTGGCCCTGCAAACTGCAGGCTGCACTGAGCAAATGTAATAATCTAGACTGTTTAAACCATCGCACATTTCCTGACATCAGACAAAATGATTTCACTAAAAGCAGCCATGAGTGGATTGAAATTTCCTGAACATGACTGCCAGAGTTTTGACGGCAGAGATGTTCAGGACCTGGAACGTTTTGTTGAACATGAGTGGACTTGGGCAAGAAACAGCTCTCACTGTGTGTTATGAACTCGGGCTGTAACTTAAATATAATCTCATTATCAATGATACTTGTGAATATGTTTTTGACACACTGATCATTTTCTATGAAAAATCTCAAAGGTGGAAAATGCAAAACCATGTTTTCCAGGATCAACAGTGTCTTGAAAATACTTGTTTTTTTTGTCAGACCAATGACTTATCTCCACTTCCTACTGTACAAAAACTTGGCCAAAGTATCTTTGATACAGGCGCTGCTATCTGGTGACATCACTTGAGGGCTGAGTTTGCGTTAGTAATTGACAGATTTAGCCATGGTATCAAGGTCCAACCCACAAAAAAATGCCTGACTCAATGGAAGGTCGGTGTTAGCTGTCAGTCATTAAGTTACACCCTTAACTTTTAGCATCACACTGCTAATTAAACCCAAACTTTTCAATATAATGAACACTTGAACATACACCAGTTTAATAAGAACAAGAAAGCCATCTTTGTGAATATTTATTTGACATGAACTTGGATTATTTAGTTGGACTCTCATTTTGCTAATATTGAGGGGCAAGAATTATGACTTATCCTGTCGCCAGACACCACTGGCTTCACTTCTTAGAAGCTGCTATTTTATCCATCTTTGTTAATGTCAATGTGTCAGACCAACAGTCACAAACTCAGTTTTATCTAAATAAATCAAAGAGGATCCAGATGTCTGAAAAGGAGTAAATCATCCAATATTTATTCATTTTGCATGAAATGTGATTAACTGATCACCAAAGAAGTTGCTCAATAATTTTTTTTTACTGCTCAACCAATCCATTAGCTGATATGCCCAACTTGCATCATTATTATTATAACACAAAGTAATCTCACAATGGAAAAACACTTGTTCCTAAATCAGACAGTTATGAGCACATAGGTAGCATATAGATTGAATTAAATTTTTTTAAAAATCCGGCATGAAATAAATAAACAAAAGACAAACGCTGTACAAGTAATTTGCACAATGAATTATAGTTACAGTTAAATCAGTCAGATTACTGAGAAATATTAAAGAAATGTTATATTTAAGAGCTTTTAAGGGTCTGTACAGCACATGAAATTCCTGTCCTTCATGAGGTCCTTTTGTCTTCCGCAGATAATATTTCTACAGCATGTCAAAATGGCTGCATAACCAAGAAAACAGGGCACATTAAGCTCAACAGCAGATTCACATTAATTACAAACTGGCGAAGTTGTTAATATAACTGTGCACCCAAAGCCAGGAGTCTGTGTGAATGGCCTGAAGTGCCAGACAACACCTTCTGTTTCGATCGATGGCCATCAGCATTCACACTGCCTTACACAATTGAGGCTGCTCTGCTATATATACACACACCGGCTTCAAATGCCTGAGAGGAATCTCCTGTAACAAACTAACTTTTCCTTCTATATTTTTTTTTTTTTTTTTATTCTTTAGAAAAACCTCATTATCGCTCTGTTCGTGAAAGGCTGCAGATGTGCCTCCAGCATCTCAGAGGAATTTCGTTTATTTTTTTGATTAGAATTAAGACAAAGTAAAAGAAAAATTCGCCAGTACAGAGCAGCAAAAGCAAGCCCGTATGTGTCTGTTTGTTTTTGAAGCAAATGAAATAAAACTGTGAGGTAGAGGGCAAATTAGGAACATGTGTGTGTTCTGACAGTAGGAATATCAAACAGGATTGAATTGGGTTATCTGTAATGAGTAAACACATTTCCCCCCCTAACAGAACAATGCTATAGTTTGCGAAGCTGTAGTTGCTTGTTATAGTGTTTCATGTAAAATAAAAAGTAGTGGTTAGGCTATAAAACTGTTCATTAGCTGACCACATCACAAGAGTGTCTTAGTTTGCACTTTATCTTTAAAGAACAACTTTGTTTAGGCTTCCTGTTCACTGAAAGTCTGCAAATGCTTTTTACTATTAAAAGCTGACCACAAAAATCCCAAAAATAAAGGTCTGCTTACTATCATTTTTCCAGTTCTTCATATGATTTTCATCAATGGAGCTTTTCACTTGCAATAAAGATGGATCTGTTGATATGCAAAGTCCAGAGTGAACTTTTTACCCTGCACTTCCTTAAAGCAACATTATGTAACTGTTTTACATTTAAGTGTAACTTCACTCATTAATTCTACTAGATATCTGCCTTTAGGCATATTTGCAAAAACTACAGCGTGACTGCAAAGTACACACACTTGTGGTTATGTAGCGTGTGATGGGAGGAAGAAACTGACAATATGACAGACTGAGTGACCATTTGTTTCAATGTTAAGCTACGCTAACCAGTCACTAGCTGTAGTTTCATACAAATTCTGCACATACCTGATTATCAGTCTTCTTATGAAACTGTCAAACATTTTTTGCGCAAATTTGGAATTATATTATGTTGTTTTATTTAGAAAACTATAGAAGCTTTATATTGGATTGCTTTTTTTAACCATGTGATACTTAACAATGCCTCACATCCACCTCTTCTTTAAAATGTAGACTTTTTTTCATCACGGTGATTGACTGAGTAACTACATCATCTTATCAGAGGATGAGAATACCAGCAAACCCTGGCATCTCTACTTTATTACTGAGTATTCTTAAAGCCCCAGAACAGTCTGTTAGGTTTGTTTGATCAGACAATGGCTAAAATGTGTGTCATAAAGAACAGAGCTGAGAGGTCCCTTTGAAAAACATTTACCCTCTCATTTAATCAACTACAAACTCTCCACTGGCAGTGTTAGCACTGCTGAAAGACCAAAAGCTTAACTTTTATGTTGATGGCTTGTCGGGTATCAGTGCTGATATTGAACATCTTTTGTGTGCAGTGAACAAGTCTTTCATAAATTTAGGAGTACTTAATGTATTTGTTAAATTTTAGAAAGTAGATTAGAGTCCCTTTTTTCGGGTAGAGGCTGTCCATTTATTTTAGTGTGCTCTCAGTTTAGCTCAGTTTTCCTGCTGGCAGGCAGTGTAGATTAGAGAAGGAGGAAACTCTGAGGGGGAAAAGGAAAACTGTTCCATTAGTGTCTATTAACAAACATAATTCACAGGACCGGGCGCAAAGTCCTCCCAGCAGGGAACACTTGTTGTGATTTGTGGAGTGAGTTTTGTGGGGAGTGGATAACAGACTCATCAGTCAAAGTCACCACTATCAGAAATACAGTTCTTTATCTGATTCAAGAGCGTGCCTTGTATTGTAATTGGCTTGTTCAAGGGTCTCTCTGCACAAAATTACAAAGCAGAACATCTGAATGACAAAACAAAGGAACTGTCGCTGACAGCATCTTGAATAATACAATTATAAGTAAGTGGATAACTCAAGCACAGTTGAGTCTTATTATTCATGTGTTAATGTATTTTTGTTAAAGGTATAATATGTGACTGGTAGTATGTTAAAATATTATAGGTAGAAATGGACTGTTTCAAGCCTTTGTAAGAACGCTGTATAGTCTGTTTATACAGATTTTTGTCATGTAATAACATCCATGAATGAAAAATGGAGCAAATACAAAAAAGCCCGAAAACTGCAGGATCTCAAATGTCCACTTGAGGCTTCAAAAGAGAACTATCCTAAAAGAGCCCTGAATTAAAATGCCAGACTTTACAGTATCAACAAACATGTATACAAAAAGTGTTTGTCAGTATCTGTAGCTAATTTCTCTGTATTTGAAAACTGCATAAGGGCTGGATTCTTACGCAAATTACTCATTTAAATCATATGAGGGGTTAAAGTTTTGCATAATTGAGGGTGTGGCTACTCTGAGTGACAGCAGCCTCTAGCTGTCTGCCAGTTGGCAGACAGTCACTGGTAGCAATGTTCACCCATCCGGTCATCATGTAAGTCTGTGTACATTATGACCGGTTATGTAATCTAAAATGGTAACTTCTTTGTTTTATCTCAGCGTTAAAAAATCAGCTTTTTAAAGTCGTGAGCGTGACAAAACACATATTAATTAATTTTATAATGTTTGTCATTGTGTGGTGGTGAAAGCAGAAACTCAGGGATGGATGTTTAAAAACTATCTGCCTTGTCAAATTTAACTACACATACGTGTTTCATGTTTTTTTTTCTTCTACATAAAGAAATCGACTCTTTAAAGTGACCAAGCTATGAAAAAATAGACTTAAAGTTTTTTGTATGACATATTCTGCAGCACAGGAGGGCCCACAGGCAAGAATGCAGCTATTACAATGTTTTCCTTTCTGACAGCTTTTCAAAGTGCAGTATTTTCCATCAACAATATCGTATACCTTCTTCATCTTTTCCATTTAAACCCCCATCCTCTGCCATGTTTTGTGCATCCTCAGTCCCATTCAGGCCTAGAGTAGCATATTGGTACATGAATTATCCCTTTGATTGCCTGTGTAGGAGGGACATTTACAGTAACGAGGAACCTGGGAACAGGATTTACTGTTCCATATGCCCTTCAATGACATTACTTGAAGTGATGATGATGACAGTCATAAATTGGACCTGATGGCCCACAACAGATACAACCTGCATGGGATTTGTTTTGCACACTGCTGGCTCACCAAGGCTTGCTTAATACACCATTTCATCTTTTAATTGAAACACTGTTATGTAGCTGTGATTTAAAAAAAAAAAACTCAGAAAATTGCTCTAAACACTGATTTCAGTTTGCATCTGCTGTCATCAGTTCCATATTGAATGGTTTATAAATATTTTTTGAAGAATATTGATTAGAATATTCAGGATTTTAATACTTCACTGCTATTGCAACACAACTGATAGACATTAGATGAGCATACAATGAACATCTGAGGACATTAAATTAATTTAAAGATGTAGTAATAATATGAAACAATTAAAATGACACCACACCGAGAAAACTATCAGTATAACAACCAGCTACTGTGTGTATGACTGTATAGATAGTCCTACTGTGCGCCACAGACAGAATAATGTGTGATTTAAGAGCAAGGGGCACAAACAGCCTCTGGGAAGGTGCTGTTGCAGAATCTGGCTCTTTAAAGGATGAAAGTTTAAAAAAAAAAGTAGTTGGCTGTGTGGGAGGAGTTTTAATAATATTGTGCCCTCTTTGTTTAGTCTAACAGTGCAGATCTCAGTAAGGAATGGAAGCTCATGTGATTTTTGTTGCCACGTGTGCATTATTTCACCCAGACCTTCTATGTCTTCTGCTGAAGTTTTTTCATACCACACATTTATTCCAAAGATGAGATCCTCTCAACCCAACTTCTTCCTGGGATATGGAAAACTTTATCAGCTGCCCAAGAATTTGTGATGCTCAAACTGTATTTTTCCTGACCATTTATGATCAGATGCCAATGCCCACTATGAATTTTATCGAATTCCACCACTGTTTTGGAGACAATCATCTCCAAGCTGTTGGCTCCAGCTCTGTTCACCACAGCTCAAACTCTGTTTCTGTAGACTCTTTTATTGTATTAAAGGTAACTTTACCAGTAGAAACAATACACATCCTTATGGAGCACCTTTTGAGACACTTGCAGATCATGTTAATAACACTGACCACCTGCTTCCTTCTGTGCAAAATGTCCAAATCCAGTGACCTGGAGACAATAGGACTTCCAGTTTAAGAAATTCATTATACAGCCTGATTGGTGGATTTTTTTTTTTTTGATGAATAGACAGAGCCCTTATATAAGTGGCAGCTGTGTCATTTGATGAACAACTGAGGGCTAACTAGTGACACTGCATCATCAGCAGACCTTTCTGCCTTGTATGCACACAGATAAAGCTCAGAGGTGACCGTGGGCAGGTGACTGCAGACCAGGTGCTCCAAGACTTTCATTTTAACAGATGTTTGGGTGACAGGTCTGTAAATATTCAGGCAATTTGGGTTTGATTTTTTTTTTTTGGCACAGGAACAATAACAGTGGACCTTTTTCACTCCGACAGAGAATGTTTATCCAGTGTGTTGTGTTCGGCCTGTCACTCTCCATCTCCTGTAGAGGCATCATTCCTCATCTATGCTGTCATCCCAGCACATGTTCCATTTACCACACATTAATCTCTCCCAGCTTCACATCATTCTCTCTCGCCGTGTCCCTTGGGACGCAATGACAGAAAAACATGTTCTGCTTGCCAAAACGCACTGTGGCTGTAGCGCTAAATGGGAACTTGTGGCTGCAATCAAAATTATGCATCACTTACGACTGGATTTGGTGTTCCAAAATTCATCAGTACAGTACACCACCAGTCCAATGTAGCAGTGCCCTAGCAAGGCCTTTATAAACTTGTCTCAATGCTCCTGAGCTAACCTTTTGATAAGCCCTCGAGACAGTGTAAATTAAAGGTGTTAAATCATGATTTGGTGGTGTGTGATGGTGCTCATGGAGACATCCCCTTCACAGTCTAGTGGTCAGGGTGGAGGTGTTTGGTGGTCAGTGCAGACAGGTCATCCCGCAGCAGTGACGGATGGCTTTCATCAAGGGGCCCCATGCACTCACTGGGGAAATGCACATGGAGGCCGCTGCCAAAGGAGCTGATATTTATCTTCCAGCAGCACCGCTGGCCAGGACACAGGAAGAAAGACGCAAAGATGGAGAGTTTTGTTTCAGAGAGGCACAGAAGAGTGGTCACTTCTTCGTTCAGAGCTATTGTTGAACAATTCTTGCATGCACTGTACAAATTTGTGTTGTTGGGGAAATGCAGAGTGGAAAGGAGATCAAATCTATGTGTGGTTTCAGCTCAGAAACATGTCATCCTACAACATGCCTTGCAGCAGAGCCTCACTGCCCTAGTTCAATAGCAAATGGAAACATCCTGAGATTGAAATTAAGCAAATTAGCGAAGGCACAGCTGATTTTATAGTATGGATAAAGGGAGATGTGTCATGCTGGTTCTAGGATCTATTCCTTCACTGCAGACTTGCCACAGCTTGGACTGCCATTAATATCCCATGAGGCACTGGGGCACGCTCCTGGCAAGCAGCCAGATTTCCAGTTATCTGTTTAAACAATTTTGCAGGCTATTTCAGGAAGAGGGAACTCGCTGGCCATGCCTCTTGGTCGTGTTATGGTAACAGCCTAGTTCATCTTAAACATAACACCAGGGCAAACCAAGTATAAACAATTCTGCTCAGTTAACATTTTGCAACCGAAATAAGATGTTTTGCTTTTAATGCAAGTTATGATATTGCGCTATGCCGCTGAACTAATTATGAACTTATTATTTTTCACAGCTAAAAAACATATAGTAAACAGGTTTTTTTTTTTTTTCGAATATTACTCACCATTTTATCTATCAGCAGCTATCAACATGATCAAGCTGTAGTTCAGGGCAATTTATATCTATCAAAGTACGTCAATGCAAGTATTCTCTTGCCAGTCTGATAAAATAGAATTATATGGTCATTAGAGGAGAAGCCTGCATGAGCGACTCTAATTTGAATTTGTTCAATCCTGAAAATAATTGCTTATCTCTGTAACCACTTCTAAATATAGGATCCCTTAATCCCTGATAACTGTGTAATTGTTGCAGGACTGGAAATGCAGGGAGTCCAATATAGAAATGCATATGAATTATGGGATGTTAATGAATGGCACCTAGGTTAATAAGACTTTTCAGGCTGCACAACCCACAGTAGTGTAAAAACTTTAAGGGGGACTGAGACTCGCCGTTGTCATTAATTTCATTCATCTAATTGGCTTCTTTGATAAAGAAAGTTTGTTTTGTTGTGACATAAAATGATTATTTATGCATGTCATATGTGATGTACAGAGAAAGATATTGAGCATAAGTACCATTATTCAAGGTGTTAATACAAAATTATGACAAACATATCAAGTACAATATCAAGTGAGAACCTCAAAGACCCCCTTTAAGCTTAGTTCATATTCATTTTTGTAGTAATGCCATGGGAATGTAGTATCGATCCATTGGTCCACACTAAAAACATCTGAAGCAAGAAACAGACATATATTCAAGGCTCCCAGAGGATGAGTCCTACTGACTGCAATTCTCTGATTTTTACTCTGGCACCACTATGAAGATCACATTTTAGGTTTTCAAAGATATATCTCCAAAACTAGTAATTGACTTCTATGAAAGAAAAGTTATGTAACATTTATATATAAAGTACTGTTGAAAAAAAATCTAAAAAACTGGCTCTTCACAATTAATAATTTATTACTACCATGCTTTGGCCATGTTTTGGTGCCCATCTTTCCTTGGCTGTAAACCTTTACATGTAGTGATTGTTATTCTTGCCATCGCAGATTGTCGTTTGATAATTGAGATCCATGCTGCTTTAAATACTTTTGCACATAGTTCTTGTAATTACTGTGCCTGCAATTAAGGCACCAACTCAATGATCACTTTAAAAGTCCATTAGTGGCTCCCTTTTGCCTTGAAAAGTCACATTAGAGTGGCAATCGTCAGTCCTCTTTTAAAGCTGACCTATAAAGATAATTGACTTTTATCTTAAAATGACACAGTATAGCAGAGTTTGTAATTGGGATTTAATAACTTCAAAGTCCTTTCACATTTTATTTTGTCCAGTCACTGCATCTCATAATGTCTGTCATGAATGTTTAATGACAACTCCTAAAAAGTAAGACACAGAAGAAATAAATAAGATGTAAGTGATGCCAAACATATTTTTCACATTTATTTAGCAGTAGTCTGATCAAGTCTTGGTGTATTTTGATTGACTGAAGAGGGAGACAGGTCTCAGATCTTTTTAGGTTGATATTCAGCGCTTTGCAGATTCCTGAGGCAGTGCTTGCAGCTGCAAACAGCATATTCTCTGCTTTCTCTGCAACTAGTGTGAAAAATTACACCTTACAAAAGATATAAAGATAAATGTCACTAATTAATTGCCTACAATCCACAACCTGTGAGCAAACAAAGTTGAGAACTTAATCAGCAGGTAAGTATTTCATATGCCAATGCAAAAAAGTTAAGTATATTGGGAACTTCAGTGCAATGATGAATGTATTAACTGAAATGATGCTCTCAGTTCACAATCATGCCTCGATTTTACAGCCTATTCTACACACAATATTTTCACAATGGCTGGTATAAAATGAAGGTTCTAACCATTTATTTCATGAATTATTAAACAAATTGTAAAACAACAAATATAAACTCATTGTAAGTGTAGCTCTGGTTTCACAGGTTTTTCATTTGTATGTCACATTTTGGGAGGAGGAGTAACAAGAGAGTGCATTTCTGCAAAAAAAAATTGTGCATATGTAGTTGTCGTACAACTAACATCAGGATCACCAAAATAGTCTGATTTTTTTTTCAAGAGACACACATTGTGATTCTGCTCTGCCCCTGGAGAATTAACATTAATGCAAATGGAATGTGATGATGAATCAATGTCTTTTTAAACCAAATGAAAATGCAAAGATGTTAGCCGTGCCAGAAATCTGAGCCCAGCTACCCAGACAGTGCCTGCAAAGGAATTTGAATTCAATCCCTCTCACAAAAACCGAGTTCCAGCAGCCCACACATGCAGGAAATATTTTGACACACACACAGCTACACACGGGTACAAAGAACAAGAAGCTACCTCGCTAGACAAACACACAGAAAGACAGATGTGGGCATTTTGTGAAAGAAAGCAGACATGGTGCATATCTCATTTTGAAGCGGATTTAAGGGAAGTTCTACTTTTTTCCTTTAAAGGCTTTTTTTTTATTGATATGCAGGGGCAAAAATCCTATTCCCACACGTTCAAACATTTGTTAGGGTTAACACTGCCTCAAAGGTTAAGGTTAGAGTTTATAACTGGGGTCAAATGAGGTCATCCTCCGGTGGATGGACTGTTAGTCGATACTGTGTCTTCTAAAAATACAGATTTTGTGAGCGCATGTGCTTGTGTTCATGTGCATGCTGGGCTTTATGTGTTGGCTGGTGTGTGTGTGTGCTGTATGGGTCCATGCTGGTAGGCAGCGAATTTTGTGTTTGAAGCCAAAGAGTCTGCATGCCCACGAACATGATCACTTGACTTGACATGCAAATTTTATCTTCAAAGGGGTGTTAAGATCCTCTGAATCTCCATTAAATTGTGTTTTTCTCCACTAATTATGTCATCAGTGCCAAATTGGTGAGAATTTTGAAACGCAGGGAACTTTTTAACATAGACGGTGTGGATTTATGATTATATTACAAACATGGAAATAAATCTAATTAAACTTTATGTTGACTGACCATTTACCACACATTTACCATGTAAGTAATAGAAAATAACAAGCACAGTTCAGTTTTTGTATGCACAGAAAGAGGAATTAATATAAAGGTCTTAATTGCTTTTGATTAAACACTGGGGTTGCCTTAATACCCCAACACAAAGTTAACAAACTTTGATTCTGAAAAACCAATTTCTCCTTGTTCCTTACCAGCTTTCTTGCCTCCATTGAACATTAAATGTCTAATCATAACTTATTAACCATAACAGTAAGGGCACTGTTACTTCCTGATATACAATCTGATCTGTGCTGCACATGTGTCAGTGTGGTAATTACACTTGACCTGGTATTAGTTTAATGTTAACTTCCCCCCAACTTTTTTCACACGCATGCCTTAAAAATCTGTTTTCTGAGACTGATTCCACAGTGACAGACGTTTTCAATTTGATATGGTGTGAAATATTTCTGCTGTTGTTTTAGGGTTGAAAGACATTTTTCGAAAAACATTGGAACATTTCCCTTGTATAGTGAGTATGTCATAGTTTACGTCCATTTAAAAAGGAAGTGCATAACACAACAGGTTGTTTAATGCACAGCAGTTTTTGTTTAAATACACCATTTGAACATTTATTGGGCCTCAACATGTTTGTGATGTGTCAGGCATTCCTCAGACATGCCTGTGTGATAGGCATGCCTTCAGTTAGATTTACAGCAAGGTCAGATTTACATTTTCATACTGACACTTTGGCTAAGCTGGGAGCCACTTTGTTTACCATTCAGTCGTTAAGTTCATCTTATACAAGATTCTCTTTTCAAAGAGTCGGCCTTGAAATGTTAAAGTGTCAGTCAGGGGTGATTTTCTCAAACTCCTGAAGACAGCGTTAGCTCAACTAGCTACAGCAGCAGTGGTCATTTCAGATTCTTTTCAGTATGCTTTTAAAAAAAGAAGCCCACCTTTATCTGCCTCTATCTGAAATCAGTGACCCATTTCTTCAAAAATCACTGCAGGTTTTGAATGACAGGTGCTCTCCATTATACTATGAACTGCATAGGTAACAGTCATGGGGCCAGAACTTGAGTTTGAGGATCATAACAACAGTTAATGAATGAGACGGGATTAAATAAATAGTCACAGGTAAACCTATAGGCTACGCTTCCACTCAGGCTGTGCAACCTTTCTAATTCAACATAAAAAATAAGTGACCACTGTGGATTCAAACCTCACACAGAGATATAAAATCTTCAGTTGGTGCAAACGCTTCTACTGTGAAACTCCACTTTTCAGACACAAGACATCTGATCTAACAATTAAAAATCTCATTAAATTTTTCTATTAAAATAGGAAAAATCAGTCAGAGGTAGAAATATTCTCAGTTAGGTGAAACACTAACAAGCTACAGCAGTTTATAGCAGTACATCTATCCAGAGTCTGTGTTGTAGGTATCACACATCTCCCATCATTCCTTGTTTCATTATTGACTCTCATATGTTAACCCTTGCTGTCTGAGACCTTGAAGTAACTCTCCCATTAACAGGAGACCATCTCTGTAATTACAGTATTGTGAATGAAGTCCTGCTATGCATCAAACTCGCAGCCGTCAGATTGTTAAGGCACATATGTCAGCTGTTGAATTTGATTCTGATCCAAGGCTTGCCGGTAATGAAACAGGGGGATGAGGGGTGAGTCAGCCACTGGCCTTTGTTAATTGCATGTCTCACTTCGTCCTGGCTGGGATAGTTAATTGGGAAAGATCAAGGGGATTTGCAGTGTTAATGAGCTTCCCGTGAACCCAAGTCATACTGTGGATACCAGAGGAGCCTTTACTATCTCCCACATTCAGTGACCCTTCTGTTAGAGCAAAACTTGTATTTCTGGAGCGATGGGGCCATGGCTGACTACTGCCTCATCTCCTGTGTTTGGTAGCCATGGTTCAGAGGGGAATAGAAGCTCTTTTGTAGTCAAGAATGATTTAGGAGGATGTAATCAGTCAATCATTTCTACCTTGATGTTACTGCGTGTTCAACATGTATTACATTTAGTCATTTTCTATGCCTTTGAATACAGCATATTCCTATATTGTATATATATATATATATATA
>JAQNCA010000024.1:3770799-3790993 GCA_029783725.1 Acanthurus tractus
CCCCCCCCCCGGGCACAATTTTGGGCAACCCCACCTTCCACTTATGTTTTTTATATTCGCTATTTTGCCCCCCCCCCCCCCCCCCCCGCAAAACATGGCCCCTCAGGGTCACTGCTGCCAAATGGTGTAAACCTGAGGTGACCTGCTACAATTCAATTTGTCTCAGTAGTGGAGGGAGAGCTGGGTTCATTTCAGAAGGTTTCTTACCGAGCTGGCCTACATCATCTGGCACTGATAACACCCTTGTGTTTGATCATGCCCAGGCTTATAAATCCCTGGTGGGTGCAAATATTTTGGTTTTTGGCAAACTTTCTGGTGAATAATAAAGACAGGAAGTGTTGGCCAGTCGTTTTCTTTTTAGGTGAAGGCTTCAAGTTTTTTCTTGATGAAATCATAGTGGCAGTGTTTGACCCTCACTTTTATTGCCCTTAAAAAAGTTTGCTGTGGGTCATGGCTAACAATGACTTTTTTATTACTTATTTCAGTAGTTACAAAACATTATGAGCATCTATCCCGAGAAAGAATAATACAGTTTTACTTGATATTACATGACTTTGCAAACTTTCTTTGAAGAACCATTGAGTTTATTTTCTATGCCATATTCACCAGTGAGAATTTCATATTTTGAGACTTGGAGATATTTTTCTAATGCATATGCATATAAAAAAGGAGTCAAAACTCCTCAAATTGTATGTTTGGTGGTTGTAAATGTTGCTAATTAGCTTCTGTCCTGTGGGTTCCTCTGCACCCCTCAGAGACCTTATTATAGTGAGGGAGTTTCAATGCCCCTGTGATCCTGGGAGCTGAGTTGTCACAGGCAACAGCTTTTTGTGGAGTCCCCCAAGGCAAATTGTTCCCAGGTGAGGGGCCAGACTACAAGAACAGTGTCTTGCCAGGACTTGACATATTGGGGCCCCTTTGCTAAGCCAGAGCCAGGCAGGCAAAGATGGGAGGGGAGCGTTTGGGGACTTCATGGGTGTGCTCAGGGACTTCGGCACTTGTGTGGGTTGAAGTTGAAAAAAGCTTTGGAAGAGGATATTAGAATAAAATTGTTTGTTTGTGGTGGTTTATTATAAAACTTCTGGCTTAATCATAAACTGAAATTAAGGTTCTTTGCTGATCATCGCCTAGTGTTCAGTTTGACCACATAGAGGCAAAAAGCTGTCAAACAAATGCAGTGAACCCATAAGAGCAGTGAGGATGAACTCGGAACATCTGGCTCCTTTACAGGAATTTTTCCTGCAGCTGAGCAGCTGCTGAGGACATGGAATTGCTGTTCATGGGTTGTGATTACTGGGGTTCTAGGGTCATTGAAACTGAGCCTTTCAGTCATGTATAACCGGAGTAATAGTAGTGTTATTGGCAGTGGATCCAAGTTTGTATTTTGCCACCAGCTCTGTTTTTTTGTGATTTTCTTGGCCAGAGGCACAAGGTGGATAAGAGTGGATGGAGAGACTCCGATGGAACGACGCAGGATTGCATATCTGTTTTTAGCCAGTGTTGTAGTTTTTTTTTGTAGTACACAGCAGAGTTTAAAATAGATTGAGCACCCTTCAAATCTGAGATCCTCTGATACTTTCTATGGTGTTCGGGTTGGATGTGAGTTCATGTACCAAGTGATGGGTCTCAAGCATTCAAGAGTATCATAATACATGTTTATAAGATGGAGGGTGAATCTTTAGATAAGCTGGTGGGGCATCTGTAGTGATGTTACATTGACCACTGTGCCTTAATTCCTTGCAATAAGTCAGAATTTTGGTAAAAACACTTGAACTGATGCTCTTGCTTCACATTAACCTTTAAATCTCTCACTTTTATGTCATAATTCTCCAATTTGTAAGAGTGTAACTGTCTAGTTTAAATCACTTTATCAGTATTGCTTTGTCACCAAAATGCACAGACTGGTTACTTTCAAATGGCAGAAGTATTGTTCATGTGAAAGTTTTGGTTGCAAATTTTCACCTAATATCCTTATCAACACTAGAGGGCGCTGGAGTATTTTTAATATTTTTTTTATCTTTTATCATCACTACATTAGCCCTAAGTGACTATGACCTTGCCTTTATGAAATCAAAACATAATTTTTGGAGTCAGATGTGGGGAAATTTACAGACATACTTTTTTATTTTATATTTGTACTGATTGATCACAGCTCTTTTGTTTGTTTTTATCTTCACACAAACTGGGGTTTAAAATGTTTATTGCAGCTACATTAGTGATGCCTGTGGGAATTGTTAGGACTTATATCAGAGAGCTGTGCCAAACTGACCTTTTTTTCTGCTGCATTTCCTCTGTCTTGACCTTTGACCCCAGAGCCATACACTCATCTCTATCAACACATCAATTTGAAATTGTGTACAGGATGTGACACCTGGTGCCTGCTGTGAAAACAAAACACACACCCACACACTCTGGCATTAAAGAACCCATTTGAGACTTGTTTTTATAAATCATGTCAAAATTTGCAACATGACAATTGACATCTCAATTAGAAAGGTATACAGAAGAAACTCATTGTAGTTATATGTTCCCAATTCATGTGATTTTGGCCCAAAACCAACAGAGTTATTCATCTGATCACATTCTTTGCTTTGTTTCCTTAAGAGAGGATTGTTTTACTAAGTGATTTTCAATAAATGCCTAAGGAGAATTATTTCCAAAATCCCTCGTAAACTGCATTATACCATTAGCTTACCAACAGTACCCAGAAGAAACAGCCAGAGGAGGTTTAAGCCTCGTCGTCATCCCGATTGTTACTTTTATTTCAGAGAGAGGGATTCTTGTCATTGAGGGATTTTCTGCTTTGTCATCCTGTACAGGATTTCCCTCTGCTGGGGGAAGAGGACTCCTATTTGCTTTCTGCTAAGCGACTTCCTCTTGAAGGTTGCTCAAACAATACACCCAACACAGCTGGTTTTCAATTTGCAGAATTCCTATTCCTATTCCTAAACTCATAGGTTGTAGTTGCATATCTGAATGAAATAACTGGATAAAAACAACAGTGAAGAGATTATTGAAATCTTGTCAAATAATCAAATCGGGTCACTTACACCTTTTAGTTTCTATTCATTCAAAATCCTAATTTCCTTTCTCAAATAAACAATATGTGGTCATGTGAAATCAAAGGTCGCTCCAAAGAATGCAACCTGGTATCCCACACTGACTGACACTTTCTTCAGTGTTAACGACCTAATTTATCTTACTGATACATCTGATGCTATCATGCTGTGTCATTTCTTAATTGAGTTAAAATATTTGATTTATTGTAATTTTGTGTGGAGCTCAGAAATTCTAGCAATTACTTTTTTAAGCAAAACAAATACAGGTTGAGCTAACAGAAAACATCAAGGAAAAAGTTAGTTTTCTGCCTCTTTTAGTGGTTTGTTTCCATTATTAATGTGTGTAGAACGGGTACATGCAGTTTGTATTTCAAAGTATTATCAGTTAAAAATTACAAAATTCTGTCTTTTCATCAATGAGTGAGCTCTTTCATATGTAGTCTGTGAATTTGATGGTCCAAAAGTTTCTTATTGGCCTTTAAAAACTAGTTAGTGCTTGGAAAGAAAGACTTCCTTTCTGTTGCTCCCTCTGTGGAAATTGGGGTACTGTAGTTCAGAAAGTGGGTTAACTCATCCCAGGCCTGTCCTAACTGCTTGCCCTGCTTTTTGACTGGCTGCAGTGACAGAGTGGCTCATGTTCAATGCCACATGAGGTGGTGAAGTGGGAAGGTAAGAGCCTGGCAGGGCCTGGTGGTGGAGGAGGAACCACCAGATGGTGAGTGAAACTGGCATTGGCCTGTATAATCCAAGCTCACTGTTTGGCAGTTTTACAGGGTCCATCTTCATATCTGCTGCACTCTGCAGCACAGAAACACTGTGTTCACGTCATAAGGGACAGACATAACAGTTCATCTATGCATGTATCTTCCTTGTGTATGCTTTTCATAATCATGTAATGTGTGTGTCTATATTAGCCTTTTAATTAATTAATTAATCACTCAGCACAGCAAAACATATGTTCCAAATACCAATTTATGAAAGTGCAAAAGAAAAATTCTCTGGATTGTGAAGACACAAACAAGAGGCTAATATCTTGTTAATGCATCATATAGCACTAAAACAAAATGTAGCTTGGCTTACTCTATGTCATTAAGTGCAATGCCATTTTACAGCCAGATAACTGCTATTTAATTTAGTAGTTTAATTTATTTTTTTTATTTTTTTACATTAGATTAGCTTCTGTTTTTTACTTTCTGGGGGGAGCATTTGTTTTTTTCTTTCATTGAATAAAACTTGATTTCCTCCTGGTATGAGAGGTAACAAAACTATCTAACTACAGCCAGAAAGTTCTTTGACAAATGGATCATTTTTAATAATGCCTTTGGTCTACTCTAAAGTATTCTTTAAGCTAAAAGTGAAACATGTCATAGTGACTATAATCAGTGAGACTGCTGTTTTCACAGCTTCACAGTTGCTTTCATGTTTTGTTGCTTTGGACAAAAGTCCCTACCATTTTTTATAATAAAAGTAATACCAAATTAGGCTAATATTAACAGGCCTACTCTGCAGGCTATATTTTTATGTTAATTTAGTTTAACTGTGTTATTTCTAACCTCTCTTGCTTAATAACCAGGATTTACAGACTCGAGGCTTATCCGAAATTAAAACTTTGTCTCGCAGTTTGAACATATTTGAGGTCACTGAGGATGAGAACAGGCTTGTTTCCACGTCCTGCGTGCAACACCAGAACAATAGAGAGCATTAGGACCCTGCGGCACAAAGGCCTCTCTTTCATTATCCATTGATTTGACAGCTTGAGCGGCCGACCAGTCACGGAAAGGATGAGGAGAGGGGAAGGAGGCGGCTTGCGGTTTTCAGTGCGGTGCGCCGAAGTTTGGTGAAATTTCTTCGTTGTCTGAAAGCCAACGGCAGGTCCAGTGCGATGTCTGTCAGACACAGCTGCTCAATATCCGTCACGCTTTTAACCGGATAATCCCGAATTGGCGTTTGGATTACTGCTCCTGCTGCGTTATTGTAGGTAGGACAATCGATTCATTGGGACAATCTGGACAGTCAGGACGGGGTCAGCTTTTGGTGACTTTCTGATTATTTTCCGACTTTCTTTTCTTTCCTTTCCTTTTCTTTTGGAAGTGTGTCAACGTTTAGACTTGTAACTAGAAGACATTGTAGCAAGAAGACATCCCGTGGACCGCGAAGGCTGGAGACGCACACGTGTTGTTGTCCTCCTTCCTGCGGCTGAGGACGCGCTGATCCTTCAGCTCTGTGGATAAAACTTGTTCTTCTGTTTCGGGATTCTCACCTATAAGAGAAGAGGAGAGAGAGAGAGAGAGTGAAACAGCATGTCGTTAAGCAGAAGTATTGAATTTGAACATTTCGAGGAACGAGAGAAGCCGCACCGGACACCGAGGACCAACTCAGTCTCCGGGTCCCAGTCAGGCTCCAGAGGGAACGGTCTGGTCCCCAGTCCGGCGCACAGTGCGCACTGTAGTTTCTACCGCACACGCACTCTCCAGTCGCTCACATCTGAGAAAAAAGCCCGGAAAGTGCGATTTTACCGCAATGGAGATAAGTATTTCAAAGGTCTGGTATATGCCGTGTCTAACGACCGGTTCAGGTCTCTGGATGCTCTGCTCATGGAGCTCACACGGTCCCTGTCGGACAATGTCAACCTTCCTCAAGGAGTCCGGACCTTATACACGTTGGATGGAGGCAGGAAGATCACCGGTCTGGACGAGTTAGTAGAGGGTAAGGGTGATGATGGATGAGACAAACAGCTGATGTGTCCACAAAAGTGCATCGATTCAGACATGGAATTGATTTTATAAAAGCTGGCTTTTTGCCTTGAGCATTGACTAAATGGCCCATGCAAAAATACACAGCCAAAGCTTCTGACAAGTTACACCAAAAGTTTAATAGGTCACTCAGAACATATTCACATTGAAAGGACTGGCACTTAATGGCTTTGGATGCTGTCTGCACAGTGTGTGTTTGTGTGTGTGTGTGTGTGTGTGTGTGTGTGTGTAATATCTATGTTGTGAACATGAAAGTTCTCCATGTCAGACAAAAGCTTCTTTGACATCGCTGCTCCTTTCATGCAGAGATCTTCTCGAGTATCCATCTACATGAGGAGAAGATTACGGTATAATGAATGCAGTGCAGATCTCCCTCGCATAGTTCCCATCATTTGCATCGTTGACATAACTGTTCTGACATGTTTGACCCAGTGCCATGCATGCAGACGGGCAGACCCCTCCTCACTGCAGCTTTACATCCACACAGGCCTCTGCTAATGTGCATCAACGTCCCTTGATCTCAGCTGGACTCTGTCTTTCACTCCCTCCCCTCTTTAGTGTGTAGCTGTGAGCTGAGTTGTGTGGTCTGGAAGGTGCCTTGTGTACCTCTAATCCCAGGGATTAACTTTAGATGAATGTGCATGTTGTTCTCAGGTCCATTTGTGGTCCATTGGCTGTCAAAGACTTTTTTAGATGATCTCACCAATGGGACTTGAAAGATAGATGTTTCCCTCCTGGATTCAGTATCTGTCCATTGCTTGCAGCTTGTGGCTTTTTTTTAATGAAATATGGGTTTAAATAAATGCAAGGAAACTCATCGTTTATAACCTGAAAGTTGAATTTGAGAAGAAATTGTTTAAAAACACAGTTTCACAGACAGTTGCACACTGCTTACAGAAATAGGGCACAGTCTTTCTCCAACCCATTCACTCTCCTGCAGTGTTATTCACCCTGCAGGGACAGTGACCTCTCAGTAATAAGTTAATCTTCATGTTCAGCACCGGTGTGTGTGTGTCTGTCTGTGTTGTGACCTGCCACACACACACATACACACACACGCTGAGGATCCACTGACCTCCTACTGCAGTCATGTTCTCACAAACTGGTCTATTTTCATCTCACATTCTCCAAAAACTTTACACTCTGTGCTCCACTCATTTCCTATGCCCCATCCCCTGAGTAGCTGGGGAAGATTTAGGCCAGCGCCTGATCTGAATTCTGTAGCATCACTAGTTTGGCAGTTTGAGCAAAAGCTGCTTTGGTGCATTAGATCTGGTACAGAGCACCCTGCCTCTGCACCTCTGCACTTACATTTACAGGACATGTTGTTCGGTGACGAGCCTGAGCATTCATTTAAAAAAAAAAAAAATCATTAGATGTGTCCAGAGTTCGGTGATGCTTCAACAGTTCAGTTTAGTCAGCCATGTTTTTGTTTGAGAGGATAATTCAGCCAAATCTCCAAAAATTACCAGAAGAATCAGTTTACTTTAGTTCTGTTTAGCCCTGCAGATATTTTTTTGTTATCTACATTTAGTGATGTCTGCAGCTGAGGGTCTGCCATAATAAAGTTACTGTGATTAAAAGTTTTGGACTTCAAATTGAGCTCATGTCAACATTCAAGTCATGGATATCTGGAAATTCTGACATTATTTTGAAGGCTTCCCTATGTCTAACTTGGAAGCTGAAAAACCAAATAAACATAAATGTCTCACATCAGCCAGTCTCTCCTTCAGTGTGATTAAAACCAGATTTAAGTGATGTAGTCTTATATTTTCGGTGCCCAATGTTTTTAACCCTCATCCCTTACACTGCCAGCTC
This sequence comes from Acanthurus tractus, assembly GCA_029783725.1. NCBI lineage: Eukaryota > Metazoa > Chordata > Actinopteri > Acanthuriformes > Acanthuridae > Acanthurus > Acanthurus tractus. The sequence goes on from JAQNCA010000024.1 coordinate 3,778,430, forward strand.
TGCAATCACTCAGTTTTTGTAACTATTTGAAATCGTGCAAGTCATTCACAGTGAGAGTTTTTTTTTTTTTAATACTTTCAGAACCTTAATTGAAATTCCAGGCAGTTCAATCATATTGGGATAGTTGCAGAAGTCTCAGAGGCAGATAACTATAAACCTCAGAAAACAAAGCTCACCATCTGCATGGCTTAATAACATGTTGGGTAAGTGGAAAAGTGATTTGGGCAAACTGGGATGAGATGTGCTGCAGGTGGACTGAGCACCAGTGCCTTATCCTTGTTTACTCACCCATCTAATGGATAGAGAGCTGGAACATTACTGCACAGCTCAGCAGTCTGCCTCCATTGATTGAAGCCTGCTGGGGCTCTTTTGTGTGGAAACCCAATAAGCACCATTCACATATGTGCCCCTTATGGCTGGAAAGGATTATTGAGCCAAGCAGGCAACTTGTAGGGGTTTTTTTTAATAGTGGGGGTGGCAGTTGCACCAAGCTATACCATGAATGGCAGCAACTTGCAATTAATGTTCCACTGCGAAGCAAAAAGAAAGATGTAGTTGTTTACCATTTTAACATATCAGAGGTGTGCTAATCACAAACCGCACTAAAAGCCTGTCTCCTGCAGACCTTTTAATCTCTTGGTGGCTACTTCTGTTTGAACTAGTCCTCCCTTCAGAAGTATTATATAAATCTGATCTGTTGACTGCATAGAGCCGAACACCTCCATATCTGGTTGATGAATGTGTTTTTATTAAAGATTTGCACATCTAATGAAGCTCTGCCAACTTCGTGAAAAACAGATTGAATTGCCTTTATCTTCTGTACAGTAAAAGCATCCCAAAGTTTCTCCATTAAAAAGTTTTAAATGTAGTGTTTGGTTCGCATCGGCAGTGACTTGTTGAGCAACAGCCTTGAAATTCAACTAAAAAACATCGATAAATGGTGAAAAAAGGCTGATATCTGAAGGAACAAACAGGACCACAGCAGTGAGGCTAAACTACAAAGAGATCCAAGTAGAGACGCCAAAGTACAGAGTGACTTTGAAAAACTAAAGCAGATCAGCCTTGGCTCATGGGAAAGCCCTATTGAACTGCTGTGCTCGTGGAAAGCCTCACAGAGAGCCGGCTGAAGCTGAACCGGGTCGAGAAAAGCTTTGTAGTTTACTGTGTGGATATGTGGGGGCAAATGACGTGCTGACACAGGAGTTCTAGTCGAGACAATAGCAAGTGTGCAAGCCAAGGGGTGTATTAGCTCCAACTGGTATAATTAAGCCTTTCAAGGTTGAAAGTGGAAGAATACATAAAGCATCATAACAGAACTTTGCAACTTTGTAGACTGTGTGTGCTCAGTATTGACCCAGATCCAAAAAAAGCACCTGTTATAGTCCTGAGAAAGCCCATACATTATTGGATTTCAGGCTGACAAAGTTTCTTCAGTAACTGATGTGAAAAAAAAAATTTAACTTATTCCTTAAAGGGAAAAATGTCCTTAAATTTACTCACAAAACATTTAGTTTGACCTTTTCTGTCCAGTGAAAGCTCACATCCTCAAGGCTCCGTGCCCTCAGTTTGTTATGTGGGCTGTTGCTGTAAATATTTGGTTTCTAAGCCTTTGCCAGGGCAACCCATCGTTCCAAGACTGTGAAAAAGTATAAAAAATACACTATACATGGTGCTGAAAGAGCCCTTCTTGCTTACTGACTGGAGAGCTTCTCTACTTTAACTTTGTTCTCAGTGCTGCCACTAATGGCCAAGAGCTGTGCTGCTGTGGCTTTTGTCCCTGTGTTGTTGTAAAAAAGCCTTCAGGGGGAGCTGACAATGAACTCATGATACCAGTTTTTATTGTTAAAATACTGGCAAGTCAGAAGGGAAGTCAGGGTTTCGCTGTCTTGATAAAAGAACTTGTTTTATGTGAGTTGCCTCGATTTGTTTTGCCTGGAGAAATCTTCTGTCATTTCTGAGTTAATAGTTTTCAGATCCACTCGGTCATGAATATTGTTACATTTCTAATTTGTTGAGGCTTATGGGGATGTGGTGCCAGGTAAAGTCTTAGTTGCATTATGAATGTATGTTTAATGGATAATTGAGGAAGTCTTGGCAGTAAAAAGCCTATTTGTCCGAGAGGATTTAAAGGGTTTTTTTTTTTTGGATGGGAGATTAAAAAAACACTTCAGAAAGTTAACTTTTTGGTGCAAATTTGCAAAGTAGCAGTGTAAGACTATCAAACATTTCACCTATACACTGATGTCTCTCTAAAACCAGTGATCTGCCTGCTGCACTGGTTCAATTCGTTTTACTGCAGAGTAGGATGTTATGTCAGCAGAACAGACGACCGTACATGCTTGGGAGTTTCATTCGATCATTCTGTCACCTCACAACGTGGCGATGAGAGTTTTAATATTGCCTTAAAATTAACACTTGTTTTATGAATCCTATTTACTGCCCTGGCCTGTGTTTAGGAGTGGTTGCAGCTGTGTGACCGCTGTGGTAAAAGCTTCTGGACTGGTTAGACAGCTCCGTCATGCCTGACCTCATCTGTCCTCCACATGAGGACAGCAGCCAACGGCGGGTGGCTGGGGCTCCCCCCCCTCACATCACCGAGGGATGTTGCACCTGAGATCTCTGCACCTCAGGGAGCAGAATTGTCACCAGTCACCATCTGAGGGCATTTCAGTACTTTGCAATCATCCCCCCACCCACCCCCTGGATGAATGACAGCCCCAGTTATATATTATGTTTTTAGTTTTCAGCCAGCTCAGTCCCCCTCAGCTGTGGCCTAGCCTTTTAATTAGCCTTTGGTTAATTGCAGGCTTAATAAAACCAGGTATCGTGGGACAAACTGTCTCATATGGCCTTCTTACTCTGCAGCTCCATTCATTTGTCTTGACACACATCGGATTAGTCAAATTTTGTAGACTGGATTTGATTATCTGTTTACCAACGGATCCTTTTCCTCTTTCTCTGTGAATTTCTTCATTGACAGACAGAGTGTATAATCCACGTTCTACACAGTGTACAATATGTTTCCTGAAGTTTCTGTTGAGCATAACTTGATTCTGAAAAGTTGCTTGTGTCCAAGTGTGTGTGTGTGTGTGTGTGTGTGTGTGTGTGTACTCCTAGATTCTTTTGTGATGAGCCTAGCATGAATAGAAGGCATCCGTCACTTTCTCTCTTACAGCGTCGAGTTTCTCATCCAAACCCTCAGCCTTCACAATAATCACCACACATTCCTGCTGTGGTTTTTCCGTTAGCTGGCAAGGCCTCCGCGCTCGTCACATGACTTTGTTCTTAGGGGGAAACGTTTGCGTGTTAACCGTTCGAATGGAATGCTGGCAGATAAAACAAAATGCTTTGCTCTGGAGGAAGGCCAGCGCAGCGGCTCAGCGTCTGAAAGGGAGTGAGGACAGTGTAACACGGGCCCGGCCTCTCAATGTGCCTTTTTGTTTCAGCTGAGGAATGTTAACTCTTTGTTGTTCAATTGTTTTGCCTCATGTGAAGGCAGTGTTTTATGATGCATTCAGTTCCTGTGTGGTAAATTCAGATTCAGATTTCTCAGATAAGACTACAGTTTGTAAAAGATCAATGTTTTGACCTTTAATTCTTCTCCAGGTGAGAGTTATGTGTGTGCCTCCAATGAAGCCTTCCGACGTGTTGACTACACCAAGAACACCAACCCCAACTGGTCAGTGGGCAGCAAGACCAGCACATCCCGCTCCCTGACCTCCCTCATCCCCCTGAAGAGTGAGCTGCAGCGCGAGTCCAAGGACTTCATCAAACCCAAGCTAGTCACCGTCATCCGCAGCGGCGTCAAACCCCGCAAGGCCGTCCGGATACTGCTCAACAAGAAGACGGCGCACTCCTTCGAGCAGGTGCTCACTGACATCACAGATGCAATAAAGTTGGACTCTGGAGCCGTGAGGAGGCTGTACACTTTAGAGGGCAAACAGGTGAGACCTTCATTACGCATGCTCGTTTTAGTGTAATGACCAAAAGGAAATCATGCACAAAAACAGCCAGAAAAAGAACATTCACATACTCATCGACTCAAATTACATAACGTGACAGTTCGAGGGAGTTGACTGTGCTGTTTTCAGTGGGATGAGAACGAGTGATGTGCACATGCTTATGAAAACCAGATGGAACTGCTAGGCTGAGCTTTTCAGCGAAAGGTTTTATCTCCAAAAAAGTAACGCCGTGATTTATAGGCTTCAGCTGTGTCAGCAGTCTATGTAATTACACCCCATTTAATCGTCCATACATAATTACACGCCACAATTATTTCAACAGGGCCCTAATGAATACATTTAGAGTTCAGGCCTTTTTTTTCCCGTATCCATCACTATAGTTTCCTCCTTAACTCATCCACCCCTATTAAGCCATGTGAGACTGTTGTTTCTATAATCCTGTCCATCTGGGACTCATATATAGTAACGTTTCCATTCGAAAGTCTCATTGTGGGCCCCTGCTGTTGTGAGATGAGGTGAACCTGAGCACATGGTGCCCCTAATCGAAAAGATTTATATGATGTCGTCTCATCTGGGGGATTTCTTAGATGATTAATATTAATTATATTGTTTTAATTCTCATCTCACAGAATTATTTAACTTCAGATAGTTAAAGCAAAGAAATTGTGTATTGCAGAATGGATTTGAAGAGACAAATCCTTCGAAGGCAAGGTTACAAAAAGAAGTTCCATGTAGAGGGTGTTTGAAGCTTGACAAGGGCATGAATGCAAATTTTTGTCTTCTTACATCCACCAGATGTCTTCTTTTTATTGAGTGTATTGATTGGGAGACCTCCAGCATTAGAAATTACATGCTGTGCATTCAAGTCAAAATAAAAGATGCTCTCATGCTTCAGGCCCCAAAATGTCTTCTGGCCTCAAATGTGCTTGAATGACTTGTGATTTGTTTTACTTCAGGTGCAGCTAGCTGTGACTCTGAGACATTTTAGGAAACTATTCATGCTGTTTAAATCAGTAGATTTTCGGGTTTATTAGTGTGTTTACTCTCAGTGTGGCAGTGAAAGCACACAGTTATGATGTCAACAAATGTAAGATGACAAAGATGCAAAATTTTGTTTCAAAATTTCACTCCCTGTTTACATGTTTGAGAATAAAACACTATTGTATATAAGATCTGTGCTAACTCTTTAGTCTTGCCCATAAATTGATGTGTCATGTGTTTAAAATAACTTAAAACATGACAGTATATTTGTAGCTTTTCCCACAGTGTGATTGTGAATGCATTAGCAAGCACAAAACCACACGTGAAAACTGACCTATTGTGCTTTTAAGTTAACATAACTCTCTGTTGTGGTATTAAAGATTGACCTCAGTCGATTCAACCACCAACATGGCAGCAACCGTTACGATACAATGAACTCTGTGTGTGATTTCTTTGTAGCTATTTGTATTTAAAATATAAATTTCTCATTTGTAGTCATGGTTTAGGACATATGCACTGCATGTTTTTTTTTGATGTCATACATTACAGATGTCACACTAATCTGTCATGCTGACATGTGTAACTTTCATGGATTTTCACCACAGGGATTTTTAATGATAAACACATCAGTTTCTGGTTACAGCAGTGTCTTTTTTTTAAACTTTCTTTGATGGATGATTTGTTTACTCTGCTTTGAGCATAAATCATCCATCCATCCCTCCATCCCTGCAGAGCTGTACACCATCAGATGAATGCTAAAGAAGAGTCAAGCTTCTTATTTCACTGGGCTGTGGTACAGTTTGTCCTATATTGTGTCATCGACTCCTCTGCAGAGAAGTCTTGGATGAAATACAACAGCAAATATTTTTAGAGTCAGTATTAGAGATTTATATGTGTTTGTATGAAGCATTTATCAGTTAACTGTCAGCGAAGATAAGAAGTGGCCAGTTACATCAAATGAATACAGAGAAAACAATAAATGCATCATCATAGAAAACACACCACATGTTTGAGTTGTCAAGAAGCCACAACAGTTGGTTCTGCATATTTAGGAAGTGATAGTCAGGATAAGCAGTGTTTTAGATGTATCAGAATGGAATTTGACCTCAGTAAGCAGCATTTGGAGTTTCAGTCCCATCTGCAAACCTTGTAGGAGCCACAGCTGCCAGACATTAGAAAGAAGCCAAGTGTGCTTTTAGCATAATGTCTTCCTGTTTGGCTTGTGTCATTCTCTTGACTTCAGCAGGATTGTCTCAGAATTAAATTAAGTGACTAATTTAGAGGTTTAACCCATTAGGCTTGTAACCTGATCCTGATACTGGACCTGGACACCTGACAACATCCTGTCCACGATTAGTCTGCTCAGTTTGAAAAGGAAAGTCAATAAGTGCTGTCTTTAGATTCTCAATGAAGACAGTGTTTTATCAGACAACATCAGCACCAACAGTATGTTTGGAGTGTTGAATGGGCAAACATTCGCTTTAGAATAAACAAACAAAAACTTTTACATGAAATAGGTTATAATTTGTGCTTCAATAGTACATATGGCACCTTAAATATAGTAGTCCAGCAATAAATCCCTGCTTCATGAAGGCTGTGATGTTAAACTTTTTTTTTTTAAGTATTTTAAAGAGGTGTTGATATGTTGGTAACTACGGAGGCTGTAGTGTTTAGTGCTGCTGAACTGTTTCATGTAGAGGGTAGAGGTTTGTATTATTAGAGGGTAGACTTTATAAACTGGTGACAGGGTGGATGTTATAGCAACACAGCTCTGGGCAATTAAACATGTAAGAAATACATTATATTCCCCTATTATATAAAGAAAGACATGTATGTTGACACAAACAACAATATTCAAACACAGCTTGTGGTCTCCATCCCAAATTTAAAACTGTCCCTCTACGCATATGATAAGTAAAGTAATAGCAAATATAAGGCAACTTAATGTCCTGTGACTCCCAATCACATTCCCTGTAATGTTTTCTATTGTCACAGTCATGTTTATCTTTGGTTGAGTCATTATTAAATAAGTCAGCAGTTCCTTGAATGGGCATCAGATCTTAACAGGGCCGCATCGATTCTGCAGAAAGCTTTATTTTTCACTCCTAAAAAGTGAGCCTCTCCACTCCGCCACTTACACACCCATAAACACACACGCTCCAAATGCCTTCCAGCAGCATCCTGCCATCTGCTCCTCCAAAATCAAATCACAGGTCCCAGCCACCCTGTCTGCAGGCGCTGCAGCCCCCTCCCACTGATATACACACACACGCACAGCATCGCACACATGCACTCGGAGGCCCGCCCCCCCCCCACTGGGGTCCTGGCCACCGCCGGATAATTAGACCTACAAGCTGGATGGGAGGGTTAAAGTGCAGCTGTCAGGTGTGTGCGTGTTCAGGGACGTGCATGTGTGTGTGAACGAGCATGCTCACAAAACACGTCTCTGTCCACTCACTCGATTCAAAGCTGCTCTTCAGACTGAATGTTAATTGTGGATGTTGGTTATCAGGGCCAGCAGAATCAGCTGCTACTTTTCAGAGAAAGCCCTGTTTTACATCTCAAAGCTGCCTGGGCAGGCAGAAAATAAGATTTCTCTATTTCTTATTGTTTAATCGACGCACTCATTACTTTCAGAGAACAGTTGGTGGCCCAGAACTTGCTAAGTTGTACTTTTTTTTTAAGCAGGAATCGTTTAGAAAAGATTCAAGGGGACTTTAGAACGGTGATGAAATGGAGAGAGTCCTTGTGATAAAACAGAGGGAGAGGGGGAGAGAGAGAGAGAGAAGTCTGAACCTTGGCTCCTTTTTCTCCTTTGCATAGCCGGCCAATCACAGTGTGAGGTGGATGAGAGCGTCAAACTGTCTGTATTGGGCAGTTACAGTAATGGTCTGACAAACCTCCCAGGCTCTCGTTTTGACATGGTAAAAGTGTTAAAGGATAAGGTTTCTGAAGCTATAAAAATGTCCAAAAAGCAGCTCTGTGTCAGGGCTAAAGCCCACCACAAGGCTGAGAGAGACCTGGCTCCTTCTCATCACTTTAAGACCACTGCTGGCACAGTGTAGCTGATACAGAGATGTAATGATAAAAGACAGAAAGCAGGAGATGCAGAAGAAGAAGAGGGTGGCTGCTGCAGAGAAACACTACAGAGTGAATAGTCATCTAGTTCATGTCCCAGCTCGCAGTCTAGATATCCAGTGCCTGTTTTCCTATCACCCCCTCCGTCTCCCTTCTAACCGCCCCGTCTAACCGTTTATCCCACTGTGCAGAGCAGCTGACAACAACTTCTGTTTGCCATAATTAAATCCAAGGCAGTTTTACATTCACTGCTCAGTTACATGATCCTTGCAAGGGAAGGAAACATCTTTTTGGACACACAAGTAGTGTGTTAATGAGAGAAACAGAGTGGTTGCAACACTGACTTCTGTGTTAGATCAGGTCCTTTCCGATTGGCAGCAGTATGTTCACACGTCTCTATTAGTCTTCATCATATCTAAAACTAATAAATCTAATGTCTGCTCCATCAAAAGAAAGTCAATGAACAGATAATGAAGGACAAAATTGACCATTACTTTGATTTCACTTTTATATTTTTCAGTTTTAATATTTATATTCAAATATTTTAAGTGACTACCTGACATGTAGCCTCCTGAACACACATTTAAAAAATTCAGTTCACATGTCAGAGCTGTCAGATCTGTCAGTCTTCATACATATAAAGGATAAGATTGCCAGATTATACTATTATTGGTTCTTGTTTTCTTAGAAACAGCACATATAACCTTAGGCTTCTGTTCTGAAGGGAAGTATAACATTGTTTGTTACTCCTCAAAAACATCAAAAGTCCTGAAATACGTTTGCAATCATTTTCTCTTAGTGATGTTATCAGGATGACTGCCCATCAACCAGGAGATGGAAGAGACCTGGACCATTTAAACTAAAGGTCAAAGGCTGAAATTCCTGTCTCTTATAAAGCTTTGAAGGGTTTTTTAGTTCATACAGCAGGCTGAGGAATGACAGAGGAAATGAGGCTCTGCACTGATAACTGGATGGCTGGCTCAGATATAATTTCTTGTTTACATCCTTATAGTAATTAGGTGGAATTACTGTTTCCCATCATGAATTATAGATGTAGTCTTTGTGTAGCGTAAAAATGAAATAATAAATGAAAACAGTGCATCCTTTTTTTATTATAAACACACTAATGGATTAAATTACATTTCTTTTAAACTGCTCTCTTTATTTACTCTTTGTCTTATCAGTGTTTTTGTCTGGAATTCTTAGAGGCAAGTGCTTTGGTGCTTGTACATGTGTACAGTCTACACAAAAGGTTGAAGGTCCCTTGCAGCTTTAAACACTGCAGCAGTTTCTCAGAGCTCAAAGAATTTGACGGCATGCTGTGAGGAGAAGCAGCCAGCAGTTTAGTGGGATTCCTCCCAACAAACCCCTCTACAAATGATCAGACACACTGTTTTTCTTTTTTTATGTTGCTATTTACAGATAACAGTGTAGTAAAATGCAGACAGACATCTGATAACCACATGTGACACATGTGATTTCCCCCTCTGTTTGATATGCACCGTAAAAGCTCACGCATTTCATTTCATAACTTTCTAGTTTACTGTTTTGTCTGTTGAAATCGAAGTAGTTTTTCTTGTGAAATTTTTAAGTGTAATACCTAGAGCATTTTAGTATTAAAAATATCTCAATCTGCAGAAAACAAATGTGACATTCAAGAGGATGCTAAAGTTACCAAAAGCAAATTGCTATTAGTCGCCACCAAAACACAAAGAACTTAATATTTTCATGATTAAGTATTCAGTCACCAGGTATTGTTATCCAGAACAACATATATAAACAAACAAATTAATCATAAAAACAAATGAGGTATGCAACAAGGCTACTAAAAGCTAAGTACATCAATAGCAGAGGAGATAAACTTTTACCACAGACTCTGCTGACATCCTGAAGGCAGCACTTAATATTTACTTGGTAATATCTACTTAGTATCACTTAGTACGCCCATCAAATTACCTTGTTTATTGTTTATTTGTTAGATCAGGTAGTTCCAGTTTCATTTCCCTCTAAATCACACATATGTTCTACTAGTCTCAGAAATGCAGCTTGCTTATTTTGTATAAGAAGTTCAATCCTGCAGCTTCTTTTAGCTTCACATTCTTTGCTAAAAGTTGCCCCTCAGCTGCTTGGAACAACAGTACCACGTGCGGTGGAAATACTCATAATTATCGTAAGACAAAATGCTTTACCAAAAGAAGAGCAAATCTTTGATCACAAACATATCATGTAGCCAACATGTAACGTAACAAATATAGCTGGGTCACAGTACGTGTGTGCTTGGTTTCGGGGTCATACACATGCGAACGAGAGGGAGGGGATTCTGGTTAGTGTGACGTCTGATGCGTGGTGGCATTGTTTCACATGACATGCTCCAATACTCTGAAGCAGCCCAGGTCTTATGCTACATGTGTTAGCATGCTGCTCTGTTATCTTGCGCCAGCAGTTAAAGGGTTTACATCCATTAAGGTTTCTGAATTGTGCTCACGCTGTGATCATATTGACGAGCATGATTCCTTATCACTCGCACACACCCCTGTCAGGACGATCAAAGATGCTGTCAGTTACATGCAGAAAAAAAAAACTGTCTCCCTTTTTGACTAGCAAGAGTCCAGACGGCAAAAAGGATCTATCTAATTGTCAGACATGTGCTGTTTTCAGGGCCAAGTCTGGATTAAACACCACCATTTAGGTCAACAGCCATGAAATTTGCATGCTCGCCTATTGTTCTGTGGCGTCATTAGCATAGAGCACCATCTGACACCAGTGCAATGACACCATCCATTCAGGAGTACTCTCAGCTATGTTCAGTGATTCGCTGTTGTTTCATTTGAACTCACTGAATCAAACGTCTGTACTATGAATTTTTGGGGACAGTTTTTATGACGCATAGGTGTAGTAGCTTAACCCCACTCATACCATAGTAACTTGCCATGATAAAACCATAAGTGATCAATGAAAGAATGTAATAAATATGAATAATATAATAATAGAAATCTAGCTGGATCTTGTTGGTTATGCTGTTTAGTTACTTTAAGTTGCTTCATCCTCCAGCTGTTCAAAGTTAAGCATTTAAAAGAAAATTTGTAAACTCATTGCACCTAATTCATATTGATTATATTTTACTAGTATCAACAGCTAACTAGTCCTGCTTTTTCTGTCTTATCTGCACTTGCAGCACATATGCATGTCTTCCCATATGAGAAATAGGAATTTTGCCCTGTTTTTTTTTTCTTTTTTTTTTTTTACCCTTTTAGTTGAGTTTGACTTGTCTTTGTCCTTTTCAGGGTCTAAATAAGAATAGGGTATTATGTAGTACACTGTCAGTTATTTTGAGACAGCTTGTGAGTTTTGTCAGTGTAAATAATCTGGACATAAAGTGTGACAGTCAAAGATGAAATCAGTGCGAGTCAAAGAGATGAAGCCTTGGCTTAATGTGGTCATTGTCTGGCCTGTGGAGATAAAAACCTGCAAATCCAGAAACCCTCTTTCTTGTAAAAGCAGATGGCATTCACACACACACGCACACACATCAACACCCATACACACAAACACAATGTGCTGTCCTCCAGTCTTGGTTAGTGACTCAAACATACTTCATTGTGTTTACAGAGTAAAAGTGCCTCTTCCACATTTTCACAAGTGCTGGCATGATACCCAACACTGACAAAAAGGAAAACAAAAAGCTGGCAGACGACAGGGAGCGGGGGTGTCGCGGGGGACATGGGGATGTCGGCTGTGCAGAACGTGCGGAGGCCACAGACGGGGAGAGCATCCATTGTGTGCTGTGTGATCTCAACTACTTGTTTTGTTGTCTTTGTCCAAGCCTGGCCTTCATCCATTCTTTGCAGCGGGCCTTTCACTCTCCCAGTAGAGTTGACATCATGCTACGGTTAGCCAGCATTCAGACTCCAGCTCACACTCCATTGTTTGTCAACTGGGGTTTTAATCATGCTAGCAAAGCCCAGACTGCCTCAGCAGGTTTAAGCAGATTGATATGATGATACTTTTGCTGGACAGATAATTAGATGTATGGCTAAAATCCTGACAACCGGGGCATGTATTTGATACCAATAGCGGAGTTTCATTCATTTCAAACAGAGCAGAGTCTGTATTCGTCGTCTCAAGGTGTATCTAGTGCTGATCCTTATGTAAGTAAACAAGTTTATTAGTTTTCTTAATAATTTATTTATTTGCATATTGCCATCATTGAATGTGAGGTACGTTTATTAGGGATATTAAAGTGGGACTTTCTGCTGCAACCACAATATTATGTTTTGAGCTTTTATTGCCTGCTAGTCACTTTAAGTGCAGCATTTTTGGGGGTTTTTTTTAATTGGAGACTAAGTAATATGTTCATTGGCAAAAAAAAAGTACAATTTTATTCATCTCTTGACACCTCAGCAATTCTGCACATCTCCTTTCTAAATGAGTGGGGTAATCCACTGAGGATCATTTGGGTTAAAAGATGTGTGTGTGTGTGTGTGTGTGTGTGTGTGTGTGTGTGTGTGTGTGTGTGTGTGTGAGAGTGTGTGTGTGTGTGTGT
>JAQNCA010000024.1:3793546-3805791 GCA_029783725.1 Acanthurus tractus
AGGCGAAGTAGAAGTTAAACCTCCAGAAGTCAGCAAGAACATGATTTTAGTTGCTGTTCAAGTTGTAATATCTTCTCTCTGTTTTGCCTGAAGTCTAACCCTCACTGAAATACAGTATTATGCTCCTTATAAAGTGTTGTGTTTATGAATATATTATTCATTAATAAGACTTACCCTCTTACCTGTTTGCATGTTATGATGCCAAGGTATAATGCACCGACATGAAACAATTCCAAGTGGTAACACACATTTTAATGTCTTCAGATTACAAATATCCCCATAGATGGCCTTCCACACACACACTGCTGTAGCTGGAAGTTTTCCTGCCAGGGATTAATTCTCACTTTGGCAGTCCCTGTGTTGCTGTCTGACATTGTCCTCAAACAAATGACGCAGCCCCGCTGAGTGGATGGAAAAATCCAGGGCAGAGTTATCAGTTATACTGTTAAGTCTTCATACCAAAGGGAGGAAGCAGTGTGCGTGTGTGTGTGGATAAGGTCAGAGGTCAGTCAGAAATACTATCTCATATCTGCATGTGAAAGTCTTTAACTTTCATAGCTGGAACTACACCGCCGCTCATTTTTGACACATACGTCAGACTGTCCCTGTGGGCTGTTGCCATGGTGATTCTAACACCTGTGCCTTAACAGTATGGTGTGGCCGTCAGCTGCCAAATTCCACAGGAAGAGCTCATCTAATGAATGGCATCCATTCCAGTTATGTCAAACCTTAAATAATCTGCCACATATGAGATGGATACATGTATGTAAGAGGCTGTGAAACACTGCTGATTATTTATGAGAACGTTATGGACACTGCGTCCTGTTTAATTTTTAATTCATGCTGTTGGATGTAGGACGTGCAGTAGTGTCATGTGAAGTGCCTTGTATATTATTAATGAATGTGTAACTCAGGCCCACTTTGTATTCATTTGAGTAACTATCCCACTATTACTGTTTTAGTCTTCTCACTCTACTCCACTTTTCTTCTCTCTTAGCCTTTAATTTTTTCTTCTTCTGTGCTTATTGTGCTGTGCTCTTCAGTAGCTGTTAGGCTTTTTTCTGGACCACTAGTTCCTCTGATACCCATCTTGCACACACAGATACACACATTTCCCCCACTGTGTCAGCCCCCAGTCCCCCTTAGAGGATCCATCTGCCCACAATCTTCAGCCATCCAGTCCTCCTCCTCCTACTCTACCCTTTGTTTCAAGTGTGTGTGTGTGTGTGTGTGTACATACCGTACATATGCTTGGCAGTGTGTGGATTCACTTACGTGGTAAAAGGGTGGGATAATGAGCAGATCTTTTTATTCTTTGTCTTCCTACTTGTCCACCTACAGCAACAGAGGAATAGTCTGTGTGTGCATGTGTGTGTGTGTGTGTGTGTGGGCACGACTCACTATAGTTTAAATCCAGTTTCCATCTCAAGGGGAGGGTCGTGGGTGTAAAAAGGAAAAGTGCTCGGTTCTGCAGGGAAAATGACAATCACAAACGGGAAAGAAAAAAGCAAGACAAACGACCCTGCAGCACAGAAACCACCTGTGCTGCTGATTTCCTCCCATGACTCTGCAGTTTTGTGGGTGTCACGATGTTCTGACCTTCAGCCTGTTATGTTCTGCGCCTTTGTGTTGTAAACTCAAGGACGTGCCGAGTCACACAGAAACAACCTGACCGCACCACATGCATCACAGTGAAGCATTCATTTCAAATTCAAAAAATACCCAGTCACATGTAAAACAAGCCCCATACAAGCTCACAGAATTATGCAAAGAACACTAAAGAACTGAACTCCATCATCCATGCCTTATGAAAGAAACTGTTTCTCTAGCATAATAAAAAAATGACTTGTGTTTGACTTGTATTTCCCAACTTGATTATACTGTATTTGTTTAACCTAGTTTCCCTCTGTGTATAATAGATGACCAGGTAAAATACATATATTTACCGAGTCATTCATTCTCTGCTGCAATTGCTCCATAGTTTGATAACCACTGTACAGGACGATCTGTTAAGCGGTTAGAATTATCACCACAGATCTGAGATCAGAGCTAGCTTACAATCCCCTTCCTTACTCTTGTTAGTTCACTGGTTACTGCCACCTGCTGTCAGGCAGCAGAGTAGCAAAAAAGCTTCTGCAGAAGTGTGTGTTGTATGTAGTACATGTTTGTGCACATGCACCTGTATGATGGTATCTTAAAGACCACTTTTAAAAAATTCAGTAGATATGAATTTGAAGATAGAAGTAAAGTCTTAAAAAGAATTAATAGGGAAGATTAGGTGATGCAGAAATGATAGACTACGAACAAAGCTTGGAGTTTTTCACTGAACACTTACATGAAAACACTTGAAAATAAGTGAGCACACTCTGTCTTCAAGTAAAATTCACCTTCTCAACCAAATAGCTCCTGTTAAATCACTCATCTTCACTCATCTGAGTCATGTAGCGCTTCCTTCTTTCACACTAAACTGAGAATTACACCTTTTTTTTTTATATTTTCCATCTTTCTCCTCACCTTTCTTCCTCCAGATTACCTGTCTGCAGGACTTCTTCGGGGATGACGATGTGTTCATAGCGTGCGGTCCAGAGAAGTACCGCTACGCCCAGGACGACTTTGTGTTGGATCACAGCGGTAAGGCTTCCACAGCCTTTATGACTGGTAGGCCTGACTAAGACTAACTTAACATACATCCGTGTGTGTGTATGTGTCTGTGTCTGTGTGTGTAAGTTCACTCTAGTGTCTTAGCTCACCATTGTTTCCTCACGAGTTCTTGCAACACTCTTTTCCTTTAGGAAGTTGACAGCAGGAAGTGACATATTTGTGGAAATGACTCTATTTTTTTTATTGGATTCTCTTACCATTTTCATGGTGGAAAGCAAGCTTTTGTATTAACATAAAGTATGTTCAGTAGTCAGTCCACCATCTACAGATAAAAAGTTAATGCTACATATTTACACAAATACATTCTTGCTGTCATCCGATGAAAAGAGGCTGCAGTCTTGTTGTCCAAGTGCATTTTGGTGCATTTTCACACAGTGCAGTGTTTAAGTGTTAATCTTGAAGAAAAAAAAAGCTGGAAAGCACACAGACAGGACGTGACCTCTTTACACCAGCAGATCTATTTATTCTCAGATCTATGCAGAACTTCGCCCATCGGACATCGAAGGAAGGAAACAGGAGTTTATTATAGTAACAGTCCAAAGTATGAACATCCTGTTGAATTTTTTTGTTGTTTTTTCAGGGTTGCTAACAACAGGGAGGCACATCCCAAAACACAGAGTGTTAACTCTTATTGAGGATGTGTAATGGTGGATCGGTTGTATTTAGAGTTAGTTTGGAGCTTTCGTCCCACTTACACTCCTGTGCTCCACTTTTTAGAATTAGGTCTTTGAAAGAACAAAAAAGGCACACTCTAGTCTCTGCTGAAGGTACAGAGGCTGCTCTTCCTTTTGCAAAATAGGCCCAGTATGCTGAGATGGCCTGTGCAGTAAAATGTAATAAAAGTCTGTAAAAAGTAATGCTGTAGTGGTGTAGTAACAAGAGTATCATAAAGAAAACAGCTCATCACCACCCACACCCCCAGGGTTATGTTACACTTATTAGTTTTTGAGCCGAAAGTTTGAGTTTCTGTTAGATTTTTTAGATGTTTAAATGTATGGGGAGATTTTTTTTAATTTAATGGTAGTGACTGAACATAAAACAAATTGAAGAAAACCTTTAAATAGACACTTTGAGTCGTCCTTTTCAGCTTAAGCACCTTCTAATTAGAGGTAAATGTCTTTGTTTCAGGAGTCGTCCTGTTGTTAGATCTGGTGCTCTAGTGGCAGTCAATGAAATATGCATGTGGTGATAAACATCATGAGGAACACATTAGAAATGCACTGTGGGTGTGCTTCTGTGGGCGGGTTTTGTCATTCCATTACACCTCTCACCACCCACACCCTCATTCACACAGCCCTGACAAGTTTACCACAAGCTTTAATACAACATCTGCTCGCACTGCTTGCAGCTACACTGCAGCACCACAAAATCAGCTGTGATTAAGCGAACGCCATAAAAACTAAAGCTCTTTTTTATGTATTAAAGGAGCAGCATTTCAGCCTGGATGCTGCATTCTGGAGGAAAACACAAGTTGTTGTAAAGTCCTAGACATTAAAAGACATCACTGATGTGTGTGTATTAAATCTTAATGTGAGAGTTTCACATGAATGATAATGGCTTTGACATATTTCTGAAAACTTAACAATAACAGTTTAATTATTTCATCTGTGCTTTCTAATCTGTTTTTACTAAACACCATTTACATCTGTCCTTTGCTGCCTCTTTATCCCCATAATGTGACCGAGCGTTTATGAACTCATGCCACATCAATAATACATTCCCAGGACTGCATTCATGGCCCAGCAGCTTGTTGGGCATAACTGTGCAACATTAACTCCAAATAACAAGAAGGAAAAGGCGCTTGTTGATAGAAGAAGGTTAATACATACGATGGTGACCCTGAGCGTGTTGTCTCCGCAGAATGCAGAGTGCTAAAGTCGTCCCACAGCCGCTCTGCTACTCCAAACCGGACGGCTAAAAGCCCCGGGCCTACACGACGCAGCAAGTCTCCTGGTGCAGGTAAGACTCATGAGTGCACACATAAGCTTCGTCTGTTAGTCCCATTACATTAAAGGATATTTGTGCACACTAACTTGCAGACAATCTGAAAAGGTCAAGTCTGTCCTATTTTAACAATATTTGTGTGAAAATATGTTCCACAAAGTAACACTGTAAGTATATTTCTGGTTAACAGCTGTGGATGAAGATGAGGCTGCGAAATAAAAAGGCCTTTTTTTTTATTTGGCGGCTTAATCCTCAACCCCTCACAGCTGTCACAAGTGACTAAGCACTTTTCCTGGTGCATTAAGAGATGGTGACATTATGCTGAGTAATTAGTGTTCCACAAGCCGTTATGTCAAGTGTGAAGACAAGGTCTTTAGGAGGTTGCCAGTTTGGAGAGTCGGCAGTCTTAGTTTAGCCCTGAAGGTTTGAAAGTGTGCTGTGATGTAATTTTGTCTGATCATTTCTGTCTGACTGCTTTTTTTTTTTTTCATTTTGCCTTTGACACTGCAGCAAGGCAGACTGTCTACTACTCTACCAGCCAGTCTCCTATCAAATCCCCAGGTGAGGCTGGTGATGGTGTCATATAGTTTGCTATATTGAGCACTGTTGAATCTATGTAGTCTGGTAATCAGAGTAATAGAGTAAAATTAGCTTATTACAGCTTTAAGGTTTATCCTCCTGAGAATAAAGGCTGACTTTGCTGGTTTATGAGTTGCCTCTAAGACATGCCATCAAATCCCAGCTGTCCTACTTATTGACAGAAAACTCCAAAGATCACTACACACCTTGCACAGGGACTGCAGTTGCGAATTAGCTGCATAGCTAAAACTGGCATATTCACAGATATGTTGATTAATGTGCATTTTCCCTGTAAAAATAAACCAAACCCTGATATGCTAAATGTCACGCTAACACGCTAGATGTTAGCATGTCACTCTGCTAACTGTAAGCATGCAAAGTTAACATGCTAAACACAAAGCATTCCAGATTTAATATTGGCTTATTAACATGCATATATGACCAAATATTTGCACAATAAAATGCTAACTCCCAGCACAACTCATTCATATGATATTATTTAGACCGTAAGCATGAGCTGCTGGGTTGGTAAAACCTCTCACTTCAACCTCCTAGTTTTAAGCGTATGTTAGCGATATGTTTTGACAGATGGAGTGTAAGACATCCTAAAGCTTTTGATTTCAGCACTGTAATAACATGGCCATTCCTTTGGGGCAACACTCAGGCCAGATCGATCCGTTAATTAAGTTTTCTGGTATTAAATGAGTATTATATCTAAACAGGCAGTTTGATTGTCTTCCCTGTCCTTCTCTTTCCTGGAGATCAATTTGCTTTATCGTTATTGTGCTGTGCTACAAAATGATCTAGATTATGTAATATTTTACCTTGTGCTGCTTTATATCCTCCTTTTTTTTCCCCCTCATGCCTCTGACCAACACCAGACTACAGGATACTTTCTATCCAATTTAAAAGCCAGTCTGCTACAAACTGATTAGACTTGCTCCTCAGCTGTGTTAATTAAATCCTACTCTTGCTGAGCAGCTAAATCACTTGCCTCTACATCTGCAGCAGCCGTGGTGCTTAAAAGTTAAACTTTACTTTGAAAACATTAAAGCCGATGTTGCATACTGAAGCATCTTTAAGTTTTTCTCTAATATTGCTTGAAACGTTTCTCTGAATAACAAGATAAGTACCCAGAGGGAGGTTAAGTGAGAATAAAAATTCTTAAGTGATTGTACAATGAAGCAAAATTTGGAGTGCAAAGACGCAGCCTGTAGGCAGTGTGAAATGATTTTTCTCAGCTCAGCTGGGTTTATGCAGATGAAGAGACTTTAAGTTTAAGTTTGACGCATTATGTCTCTGTATTTGTGCCAGAAACCAACAGAGCAGGAGGCAGAAATAGTCTGCTCTTGAGAGAATGATTCACTCAAACAGTGAAAGCTCTGTTTCAGTAAAAGCTCTGTGCGTCCGTGCTCGCCGTGTTTCACATGAAGGTATATTATGGATAAGTTGAATACAAAAGGAGGTTCTCTCTCATTGTGACATTTACACCAACAACAAAGCCTTTTTACTGTGTAAACAGAACCAAATTATTCAAGGCATACCGTCTACTAGGATGTTTTATTTCTAATTATGTTCATTCAGCTGTAGTAGCTTCCATCTGTAGCTGTAACCTTCCTGTGTGTGCCATCTACAGGCAAGAAAATCGGTAGATTTTGCAGTATTGACTGTAAGTACTGAGTGTTAAGGTGTGTTCACAGAGAAGGAAGAGAGTTTTTTAGCTTGTGCCATCTGAACTGCTTTGACCAAAGGATTTTGTAGAGTGACGCAAATACACACAATACTTGTGAATTAGCTGTACGCTAGCAAGCAGTGGCAGCGTGTTTGTGTTTGTGTTCAGTACATGAACCCAGCACTCAGCAGGTACGTGGGCTTTTCCTCCAGTCTCTCTCTTCTATTTTCTCTCTTTTCTCTGTATGTTTATTAAATAAAGTACCTTTACAAACACCCCACAGTACAGGTTGCCACTCGCTGCTGCAGACAGGTTGAGAAGAAAAAGGGAAGATAAATCCACTTTTGTGACCCCAAAAGTTTAAAAAAATAAACACTGAGTTTTTCCTGCGACTTTAGCACACGGGTGTATTTCCCTCAGAGCCTCCTGTAGCCCAGCAGCTGTCTGTTGGCTAGCAGCTCTGTCCAGTTTGCAAAGCCATGAGTTACATGCAAATTTTAGCTTATATTCAACATTTTCAACTCCATTTAAGGCTGCAGGTTATTATTGCAGTATCAGTGGTTTCATAATGTGATATTAATGTTATGCTAAAGGATGATAAAAAATGTCAACTATTAAACTTTAATTAAACATCCAGGTATTATAAATCATGCCTGCAGGTGGCACTTTTGTTAATTTGCAGCATTATTTTTGCCTGTAAGTGGCGAAAAATTTCAGCGACATCAGGTCTAAATTTTTGCCATTGCTACGCAGAGCAGGTTCAGAATGATCACACAGCTCCCCCTTGTGGAGAATCTTCAATGATAAATGGGACTGAATATGAAAGCAGGTTGTAGCCAAATTTGTGAAGCTACATTGCATCTTAAAAATATTGAACAGAATTTTTTCAAAACATGTTAGTTTTATCTCCTGCATGCATTGTTAAAGATTATACAGAAATACTATAGATTGCCCGATAAATAAATTAAATCCTACTTTGATTAAGCTGAGTCACTGGAAAGCAGTTTATTCACATACACCTTTGTGTGATTATAAACAGTCCTACAGATAATGTGCATGTTCAAACAGAGCAATTTGTCCCCCTGCTCTTAAATATATCTGTCCTGTTTTTTTTATTCAGTAAATGGCGTCTCAAGCAGCCACATCTCAACTCCAAGGTCCACCAAGTCCTCCACTCCGTCTCCCACCAGCCCCCGACCCACCTCTTGTTTTAAGGTAATGATCCAATTTAAGTTTTAGGAAGCACAGTGTTTCACATATTGGTCCACATGTCACATGCAGTTCATGTTGTGCATAGAGACATCTACAGCTTGTAGCTGCCTGTTAGCACTTAATCTATACAGAACAATATGTGTTTTATACAGCAGATATTGTGGGTATGCTTTTATCTTGGCAGTCCATTCCATAGAGGAGGGACACATGATAGAGCAAAAACAATATTTAACAAAGAATGACACAGAAATTGCTTATAACTTCTAGCTTACATGTTGGGCAACATTTGCATGTTTTCAGTGACTGTTGCATTTTGTGCACAAAAAGCTACAGTGAACCTTTGCAGAGCCTTTGTTCTTTCTTCTATGTTTGCCGTATTGCAGTCTTCGTCTGTGTCACCTGTAAGCGTAAATCAAACAAGTCACTGACAGCCAAGTATGACCTACAGGTCTGTGTACAGGTCATGCAGCTCTGTGATGTATTTCTGATAGAGTTTGACTCACTAATCTGATTCATTAATAGATTTTTCAGTAAGCTGTGTGTTAGTCATAAACTACAGAGTTTCTAACTGCTCCAGCCAGCTGGCAAACCTCCCCCACAGTGCCACCATCCCTCTTTAAGCCCAGTCAAAGACTTATCCATCCACATTAGTTTGGCAGGATGTTAGATTTTTTTTTTATGATTTACTGACAGCTTTAAAATTCTCTGGCAAAAGAGCTGAGTGGAGTAACGTTTTCTGAAAAACTAAGCGAGGAAGCGTGAGGATGTTAATGGCGTGTTGGCTCAACCTCTCTGTCATTCAGCCTCACTAAAACAGGAGCATGGACGTCGTCAGACAAACGAAAGCTACATAAAGAAGTTATTTATCAGTAAAGAAAAGCTTTTTCATGTATCTTGTTGTGAAAGAGACCATGAAGGTGTCTCACTTCTATTTCGGTCAAGAGGGTTTCAGTTTTAGACTAAATAATAGATCCTTACAGTGAGGTGATGCACATTATTGGACTGTAAGGTACAGAACACCACTGTGCATGATGGAAAAGTTCGGTGCTCTGATTCTAATGCTGGCGTCATGCATTAATGGTCACAAATATAGCCAAAAAAAAGCTGTGCTCTGCAGAAATGGCGCTCTTAACAAATCAATCATTCATTAGGAGCCTGAACGGTTTTATGTGCAGTGATGATGAGTGGATATGGAGAAGTTCTCTTCCTGTAGCTACAACACCTTGTACAGCTTGAAGGGTGAGCTTAATTTAGACCTGATTCACTATTCTTACAAAATTTCAGAATTACTAAAATTATTATAAATGTATAATTATATAAATATGATAATATAACATTATATATAATAATTATAATTGTTAAGTGTAAAGTACAGTCTGTAGTGTTCACAAGATTCATATAGATATATAGATGTACATAGATGATCTCACTGTACAGTAAAGACTCAGTCGTTTTTTTCTTGTTCAAGAGTAAAATCTTTTCTCTTATTTGCTACACTAAACAGCCATAATGCACCGTCAGTGTTTCCTCCGTGTGCGCTGGGTTCTGTGGTCACTTTTAAAGCCTCAGGTTGCCATGGTGATTTGTCTGTGGGTTTCGTTTTAGGCCAGGCGCTCATCTCTATTTTTGTTTGTGTGTTTGCATCCTGCAGATCCCTCCGTCACATCATGTCTCTTCACCGAATGTGAACGGCTCGTTGAATAACCACCAGGAGCCGACCAATCAGCTGAGTCCAGAGAGTACGTGCCCTCTGTTTCACTCCTCTTCTCACTCCTTTTCTCTCTTTTTTCTCTCCTCTCCTCTCCTCTCCTCTCCTCTCCTCTCCTCTCCTCTCCTCTCCTCTCCTCTCCTCTCCTCTCCTGCCTTTCCTCCTCCTCTTCACTTATCTCCTCTCCTTCCTTCTCTTCTCCTCTTTTTTTGTCTGAGTCATTCCCATGATCTGCTCACTGAAACAACACTGTTGCATGGACTCTGTCACCTTCCAGCGTGTGAAAATGACATTGGCTGTCACATTGAAATCGTCCTCATCTTTTCCCATCAGGGCACATTTCAGAATTTGCTTACTTAACAAAAGTTTCAAAGAGTCGGCCTCCTGTGGAGGATGTGCTGTGTGAGCAGACACTTAACTAAATGATTTCAGCGCCGTGTGTGTGAGTGTGTGAGTGTGGGAACAATATTAACTGATCACTGTGCGTCTTGGTGCCTGTGTGTTATTTTGTAGCACAGCGTGTGGTCTTTTAATTCAGTCTGAGACCTGGTTGAGTTTCTGCCAGAGCTGCTTTGGTACTTTTGTTTATCAGCAAAGCTTGTCTGTTGCCTGCAGTAACCTCCGTCTCTCCTCGCCAGTTAACGGGAACCGCTGCACGCCTGCCTCCACCATCTTGGAAAAGTACAAAGTTGGCAAGGTCATTGGAGACGGCAACTTTGCTGTGGTCAAAGAGTGTGTGGAGAGGTATGTGAAATTCATTCAGTGGGGACGGGGATTGTTTAATGCCCAGTCGGCAGCTGTCTGCGCTGATCGAACAGCAGCGCCTCATGTCGTGCAGCTTAACGAGACGTGCATCACGTAGGGTAACTGCTCCATCAGGGTTTTTCGGGTCCCGATCGCAGGCATTGTGGAGACAGAAATATCCCATGGATTAAACCCAGTGGTGAATTCACTTCATTAGCCTTTTAATCTCTGAGTCGACACACTGCTCAGACAGACGGAGGAGATGATGAGGAGAGGAGGCTTGTCAAGAGTGAGTGTGTGTGTGAGTGTGATTGTTTGCGTGTGTGTGTGTGTGTGTGTGTGTGTGTGTTCTCATAAGCCGATGCATCTTCCTGGAAAGTGCTCAAAGGGTCCCTGTAGAATATCGTGTAAACACAGAGAGTTTTATTTACAGTCAGTATTTTGCAACAAAATGCATTGTGTTTGTCTTTTAGGACTGAGAAACATGTTTAATTCATTTTCTTCTTCAGCAGAAGCAATTTTAAAGCCAATTTTGTAAATGTGTTTACTAACTGTATCTGACTTTTCAGTCTCATCTTATGGTTTTGAATAAAAAGCAGAAGATGAAGTTGATAGATTTACCACTTCCAAAGGTCGAGAATGAATCTCAATGCTCTGATTTATTGATTATTTTTAAATCTGCATCATTTAAATTCATATGTCTGCCTATACTGACTAAAAGTCTTCTTTCCTGCTCACTGCTGGTGTATTGCAAAACAGTGAAAATACATTGGCAGGAATGCTTGTGCAGGTTCAGGTGTGTCCTCAGGTGCATGTTAATAAACAGGAAGCACAAAAAAAGAAGGACCTGGTCATGACAGCTTTGCTCCGTAGCGCCTTTAGTGGTTAAAATCCCCCTAAATACCTTTGCAAATAGAAACTATTATAAAAACTGAGAGCATTAACATTGATCAGAGTAACTTAAAATCTTATTTTCTTATTTTCAGCGGTTTAACTTGTTATTTGCACACCGGAGCGTGTCAGTTCCCATGACATCACTGCTGGATGTAGTTACGGTGCAGCAGAGCTCATTGAAAGCACGAAGGCTTTGAACCCGAGACGGCAGCGAATCTTTGGTTCATCCTTGTGTTTGGTTACTCTTTTAAGTGTGTGTGTTCTCAGATTCTTGCTGCTTCGTTCTGCTCAGTGTAGAAACCCAGCTAGTGCAGCTGACATACTGTTTCCAATAACTCTGTGACGGTGCTCCTCCTCTCTGTAGCTGCAGCCCTCTGTGAGCACTTGATTCAAATTACAGACGCTGCTGCCGCGTCAGTGCTGTTTTTATTGTTGTCTCTAATTGCTCTGTTCCTGTTCAGGTCCACAGGAAAAGAGTTTGCACTGAAGATCATCGACAAGGCCAAGTGCAGCGGAAAGGTCTCACTATCTTTTTTTTGATTTCCTCCTCCCATTTCCTCTCTTCATCTTTACATATGTTGCCTTTAAACCTCTGCACACGCTCATAAAGAAGGGTCACATGTTGATTGTACACTAATAACATCCACATACACACACTGCAGGGTCACATGTGTGTCTCTGATCCTCTTATCCCACACGGGTAGATTAGGTTTGTAATGTTTAATTCATCACCTTACTCAAATTATCTTCACTAACACACACACACACACAGACAATGAACCACGCTGATTTACACACTCTTGACACCAATTCAGATTCAATCAACGGTTC
>JAQNCA010000024.1:3805891-3821365 GCA_029783725.1 Acanthurus tractus
ACACACACACACACACAGACAATGAACCACGCTGATTTACACACTCTTGACACCAATTCAGATTCAATCAACGGTTCAGCATCTTTTTTATCATCATAATGGCTCAGTGTGTAAAAGCCTGTGTATCAGAGGACACGGTAACATACTCACAGAGAGTATTTGTCTTGGTGTGTATCCAGGAGCACCTCATAGAGAATGAGGTCGCAGTGCTGCGGAAGGTGAAACACCCAAACATCATCATGTTGATTGAGGAGGTGGACACTTCCTCCGAACTCTACCTGGTTATGGAGCTCGTCAAGGTACAGCAGAGGCTTTAAGGACAGCGATATAAATGCACAGCTGTCGTTTCTCCGTAAGGTTTGATGTCTCACCTCTCTGGCACAGGGAGGAGATTTATTCGATGCCATCACCTCATCGGCCAAATACACAGAGAGGGACGCCACCATCATGGTGTACAATCTCGCCGGAGCTCTGAAGTACCTGCACAGCCTCAACATCGTCCACAGAGACATCAAACCAGAGAACCTGCTGGTATTTATTTACACCCACACAAATCTCTGACCCGCTAATCCAGCTGCTTTGTGGGATTTTATGAAGCTTCGATTTCCTTTTAGGTGTTTGAGTATCCAGACGGCACCAAGTCGCTGAAACTCGGGGACTTTGGCTTGGCCACAGTGGTGGAAGGACCTTTGTACACAGTGTGTGGGACTCCTACATATGTGGCTCCAGAGATCATTGCAGAGTCTGGGTGAGCTAGGTTTTTTTTTTTTTTTTTTTTTAAGCAGAACACTGTATAAGAGGCTTTTAACTCTTAAATCTTTCATTTTCACCCAGGAAACCTTACATTTCTAGTGATCTCTCTTTTTTTTTTTATCAAAACATCTGTTTGAGTCAAAAACAGAAATATGGAAATGAAAAGGAGATTTTTTCCAAATAAAGCAACAGAAACCATCTTTGCAGTTTGTGACAGCACAAATGTTTGTTGTGATACATCTTCATAGTCAACTGAAAACCTTGTCTTTTAAAAAATGTCAATTCATTGAACTTTATTTCATTATTTTGCATCCAGTCAGCGATCGGCTGTATTTGTAACACAGAGTTGATGAATGATGGAGGTGGTTTGCTGTAAGCTGTTTAGCTGCGTTAATCCTTCACTGACCTTCTGTCTGTCCTCTCTGTCTGCAGGTATGGTCTGAAGGTGGATATCTGGGCTGCAGGTGTCATCACCTACATCCTCCTGTGTGGCTTCCCTCCATTTAGAAGGTACCTCTCCCCAGTTCTTATAGTAAATAGATATAGTTCAGCACTTATAATTATTAGATTTTAACACATGATCACAGGATCGTTTGCTAGTTGTTATCATACAAACTGCAGTACACACAGTGCAGCTGTTTGTTTACAGTGTAGAGCAGCCCTATTCAATTAGCGGCCCGCGGGCCACATGCGGCCTGAAAGCAGCCCTCGAGTGGCCCGAAAGCAACTGCCGAGTGATTGGGACTTGGGTCCGAGAAGTACAGAAAAACATCTTTTAGTAACACTGACAAGTTCTTACAAAAATTCCAACATTATTACAAACATCGAATGCAACACTTACGGTAACCTAGCAACTAACCCATCATGCATTGTGATGTTGAGGAGGCGCATTTGAAAAGTTAACATTAGCACTTTTATACAGGTGAAAACAGCAGCATGTCTTTTTCTACCCTGAAACGACAAATCGTTGACAAGTATTTATTCATTTTACCACCAAGCCAAACGCCAAACCAATGTGTTAAGTCTGAAAATCCGGCCCGAGTGAATTTTTAATTGAATAGCCCTGGTGTAGAGGTTTGCTATGTGTGCTGAGCAATCACTTTGTGTTAGCTAAATGTGTGTGTGTGTGTCTTTGTGTAGTGACACCAACATGCAAGAGGATCTGTTCGACCAGATCCTTCAGGGGCGACTGGACTTTCCCAGTCCATACTGGGACAACATCACTGACTCAGCCAAGGTTTGGACCGAACACACACACAAACACACACAACACACGTTAAGTTATGTCACTCTTGATGACATTATATTCTTTTCATTAAATTTTCCAAGGGGGATTACACAAGAGAACACAGAAACAATTTAACATTTAACTAATTGCAGGAGTGGTTTAATGTCTGCAGGTCTCCAAATGTTAGAATTTAAACACACACACACTGCTCACACTCTATTAATGACTACTGTCTGCCCAAGGACACGGAAACCCCTCCAACCCTCTAAATTAATGTCACGTACTAAGGTGACAGCCTGCTCACAGCACGAGAGACTAAACTGCTAATTAAACTCACTGCTAAGTGCACAGTTATAGACACCACAGCAGGAAACGACTTGCACTCATGTGGCTGTGCAGGTGTACGTTCAGAAGAGATTGAAATGGACTTTATGGGTTAACAAGAGCACAAGAATGAGCTTCATCTGCACAGTCAGTGGCTTACAACACCTCCAACAGTGTTATTATGTTCCACTGTGTCAATGTTCACTCAGGGATGGAATCAGGAAGTATTTTCTGTTCTCAGCATATATCATGCATGTGAGGTCAAACATGAAAAAGTTGAAGTTGCACCTATTAATGTTTCTATTTGAACAACTTTCTAACATCTTTCAGCCCTTTGCATAGGTTTTATAGCCTGCAACTGTTTCAATTCAGTCACACAGCTTTTATCAGTGCAAGCAGCTGTTTCAGCAAAAAAACAAACAAACAAACAAAAAAAACAAGCCTGTAAACATTGTACACTACCTCTTCATAATCAAACAGCAGACAGTTAATGAGCAGCTGGGGGACAAAGTGGAACATTTTGCAGCTAAAGAGAGAGAGACGTTTCCCTTAAGAAGCTTGAAGAGAACAAAACAAAGCTAGTAAAAAGCCGCTATTGGGCTTATGTTCACCTGTTAGCTAGAACCATGATTTTAACTGAATGCTAATGTTGCTACATGTCTGCTAGTTGCATATACGGAAGTTTTTGCTAAGAAATAAGCCATATTAACTGTGGTGCTTCAAAGTGCTGCTTCAAAAAAAAACAATTGATCATTGCAGTTTAGAACTCAAGCTCATTGCCATGAATTGTATTTCACTGTTGAAAAGCAGAGAATTTAACAACATCTTTGAAAATTAAGTTGTTAATTCAAAAAACAAGGCAAGAGCAATATGCAATGATTTTATTAAAATACCCACGAAAGTCAAAAATATTGAATCATGGCCCAATCCTTCCTCTCTGTGAGTGAGTGTGTGTTGTCAAAGTAAAGCCACAATGATGCTTTTTATCTTTGTTTTTGCAGGAGCTGATTGGAAAGATGCTGCAGGTCAACGTCGAGGCTCGATACACGGCGCAAGACATCCTCTCGCACCCTTGGGTCACGGTAACTCACAGCACTGTTTGTGTCTGTTATTTACGTGTATGTGTGTGTGAACACAACCTCTACATGCTGTGTGACTTTTGTGCATTTGTGCGTTTTACATTTCTTGCACCTCCACATCTCAGTACATGTTTGTCTGTGTGTGTGTGTGTGTGTGTGTGTGTGTGTATGTAGGATGATGCAGTCTTTGGGGACAACATGAAGACGGAGGTCACAGGTAAACTGAAGACGCACTTTAACACTGCGCCTAAGCACAACAACACCACAGCTGGGGTGTCGGTCATCATGGTAAGCAAACAACAACATTCACAGACCAGCATGTGAACAAGCTGTGATTTAGTAAACACACACATACTGGATTCATATTTTTACCAGACCTATCTGTTAATTTTTGCCATAATTTTTGGAGAATAATCTCATGGCCTTTGTGAGCTTGTTGGCTCTCAGTGATCTCTTAAACCTGTAATATTCATGTGTTTACATGAGTTTAATAGCAAGTTACAAGGCGTCTGAAGCAGCTTGAACATGTCGGGCCTTTTTCCAGCCGTTTCCTGCATTCTGGTGAATGTTTGACCCAAATACAGAAGATTGAGTTTAGTCTCATTTACTTTACATGAATCTAATGCGCCCTTTAATCACCAGACCAGGAATATTTGACCTTGATTATCATCCAGTAAGATGTTAGAGACGAATTCCAAACAACTTGTGCTGCTGTAAACATGTCAGACAGGATTTGAGAGACCGGACAGGCCACATGAAGTCATTCCTGTAGTATTCACATCCTTCCTTTCTGTCTGTTCCAAGCCTCACTTGCATCATTTCCTGTTGTACAGTTCGACTTCCTCCACTCCTCATCTCATCAGGTCACATTACCCATCAGCCCACTCTCCTCAGTCTGCCCGTCAGAACTGAAAGAAGGAAAAGGTGGGGGGAGGGGGAAGCGTCCGATGAGAACTTTGATTTGATCTTTGCTGCAAAGAGCCTCATTTTTTTTTTTTTTTTTTTTGTTGTAAATCTCATTTGACAGTTTGAGGTGTAAGCGCGGGCCCCGGCCTCGGCCCCTCCTCCTTCTCCTCCTCTCCATCCTCTTCCTCCCCCCATCCTCCTCCTCCTCACCCCTCCCTTACACCCGACCCAGGACCACAGGGGACGCCTGGAGCAGAGAGCTGGGTACACACTTCATATCCCACCACCTCCCCCCCCCCGCTGCCTCCCTTCTTCCTTTCCAGCCATCGCCCTTCTCTTTGCCCTCCTCCCCTCCATCTACAACAACTCCCACCCTCCTCGCTCTCCTCCCTTTGCCTTCCTTCCTGTTTCTGTCAAAGACCCTCTTCCCTTCTTCTCCAGCTGCTCCAGTAACTTCTCCCAATAACCAACTGATATGGACCTCGCTAACACTCTCCCAACATGCACTCTGTCCTGAATTTCACCCTCTTAACTGTCCTCATGCTCGTCATTCTGCTCCTCTCCGCAAACTTTTAGGGGATGTGAAAATAATTGTCTGTGTTTGTTTAATCATATTTCTGTGGTTGTGATTTAGCATGTTAACAGTGCTAATGCAGGCTAATGCCATTTGCCTCCCTCTCTGCCATCACTCAGTGCTGTTTGTTAATGATCTCATTCAAAAAAAATCCCTGAAATCAACTTATCTGGTTTCACAAATCTGCAAACATTTCCTCAGCACTGTACCACATTAATGGTGCTCTGGTGTCACCTTGTGGAGAAATTTAGAACTGTGCTGGCACCCTTTAAAGTCTCAAAGTGCAGAGATGGATGCAAACTAGTGTGGCTAAATGGTGTTAATCAAAGATTCCCTGCACATTTTAAAGGATTAGACTGACGTTTTTCTACATTTTTGTTATAGTCAACAAATTCAATAAAAGGACCAAAACTTCACTCTTTGTGACTCAACCTCGAGCCACTAGTTTCCCGCTTAGTCTAAAAGTCTGTAAACATAAGTCAGTTATTTAAAAAGGCACAGAATTTTATTTAGAAGTACTGTTTTTGTGAAAAATAAATATACAAAAGGAAGCACATGGTGCATTTTTAGGTTGTTTTTTTTTTCCAACCACAGATGAAACATTTCCAGTGCAGTACTGAGTATTTGCAGCAGCTGGATGGTTTATGTGGGACTGACTCAAAACAAACTACATCTCTTGTGTTTATTGTAATAAATCAACATGTCATCCAGTGGCTCCTCGATGTGTTTGAACACAATGGAGCTCTGCAGCACAGAGAAATAAGCTGCATCAGCTACGACTCACTGTCGGTTTTAGTCTTTTTATTGATTTGCTGACAATAAATAAAGATACAGAACGATGGCAGTCTCACCCTTTAAAACTAAATAATACTTCACTGCATTCTTTTTAATTGTTACACAAATGCCGTTCAGCGCTCTATGTGTCTCTGCCCTAATTGTTCACTTTATATTAAGTTTGTTCCAACTCAGTCCTCCTAAATTTAAAGTGTCATTTGCATTAATGATCCAAAATTAGCAGATAAGCACTGAGCTGGGACAACAAGTGTCCACTGGCCATCATGCTTGTTGTGTTGACTTTATTTTGTGAAGCTGTGAGTAAGAATAGTCTCTGTCCCTTTTTTGCTTCTCCCCTCTCCCTGCATTACGCCCCTCTGATTTAGCTCCAAGGCAATGGTATGTACTAACACTTCACGCTACGCCTCGTCTACTCTGCTGCCTGAGTTATTCAGCACAAGGGCAAATGAGGAACATGGCTTCTGCTAGTTTTCTATCTCATATAAGAACACATGATTGGCTCTACACAAGACAAGAGCACCGTGCATGTATGCACATGTCGAATGGAGTAATTGCTCATTTGCCCTTTTCTCTGCACATAGAATAGCAGTGATGATCTGATTTGCCTCCTCTCGGGGTCAGTGAACTGTGGAAAGCATACTGTCTCTTCGTTCCATCATCTTTTCAGTTGTTGATGTCCATTTTCATTACTTTGTTTCATCATGTGTGTTGTTCATTCATAGTTATTAGAAGAATACAGAACTGGGTCAAGCACTTGATGTACGTAGGTGTAAAAAAGGGAACGTTTAGTCTCCTTTTCTCAGTGCAAGAGCTGGACTGTAAGTCAGAGGAGAACAGATAAAGATAATTAAATGATAAGTGACTGAAGTTTCCTGGGTTTCATCTAGACTGGGAAACAGTTGTTGTGTTTTTCAGAGCTTCACAAGTTAATGTTCTGTCTGTCTGTTTTGCTAGAACACAGCTTTAGATAAGGAGGCCCTCCAGCTCGCCACCGGTCGATGTCAAGCGGTGCCGCATCCACCTTCATCAGCCGACAAGAAGGGCCCATCTGCCCCTCCAGTCTCACCAACAAAGCCGGGACCAGCTTCTCCGACCAAACGGGCGTCACGCAGCAAAAAACCAAAACCTTTCACTCCGGCCTCACCCACTAAGACTGCTCCTCTTGAGGCACCCAAGACCACGAGGATGGCTGTGCCTGGTGTGACGTCCATGTCTGATGATCCCTGCTCCAGCTCATCAGCTGGCGGTGTTGATTTTCCTCCATCTGCTCCTGTCAGTCATTCTCCTCATTCACCCTCTGCTGAAACCTCCACCACCTCCATATCTGTTTCTGCCCCTCCTGAAGTAAGAACATCACCCTCCAAAACTCCCTCACCCTCTGATCCTCCCACTCTTTTCACCTGCACAACTGCTCCTACACCTATTTCCTGTCTTCCCCCATCATCTCCAGCCAAACCAGGCCCAACGTCAGCTTCACCCACCAAATCAGCTTCTCCTCCCTCCCCTACCAAAGAGGCAAAATCACCATCTTCCTCTCCCACCAAATACGCCTCCCCGTCCCCAGTCTCCCCCATCCAGCCTGTTGTATTCTTCCCTCTCTCTTCCCCAACAGAACAAGAACCTTCCTCCCCCTCTCCCATCCACCCAAACCTGTTCCCCTCTCCCCCTTCCACACCTCCCAGATCCACAACCCCACCATCTCCCACTGGCCCTCTCTCTCCCAGCCCTCTTCCTGGAGAAGAGCTCATGGAGAAGATTTGAAAGGGCGAATCAATTCTTCATCCACTCATTTCCTCTCTTTACATGTATGTGTGTATGTGTGTGTGTGTGTGTGAGAAAACATGGGATGAGACTGAAACTCCACCTTGAGCATTTCAAGTAGCTGTAACTGAGCCAATGACTGCTGTGTCCATATTTTTTCTCTCATTCTTATTTTCCGAAACAGAAGATGCAAGAGTTTTCTAAGAGTTTGTCGGTTGTATATATGTTTGTATTTATTGACAGAGGATGTAGAGAAAGGGAATGAGCTGAGTGTATCACTGTCTTTGGAAGTCATGCATTTCTACAGGTTATTGTTTATTTATTATCCCATTCTGACTGCTCGTGGCTCTTTTGTAAATAGTTATCCATCACACACAGACGCCATTGTGAACCCCTATTGCTTTAGCAGAGACAGTATGTCCATATTACAAGTATTTCAGCATATCTCAAGCACCTGAACTTGCTAGCCTAGCTACCTGTAGTGTAATCCAACTACTATGTAACCATTGTCAGTATTTCCTCTGACCACAGCCGTCTTGATGGTTATTGCAAATTTATTATTAAACTTAATAGTGTTACTGCATACAGTGACAGTGGGTTACCAAAATAAAGGTAACAGCTACCAAAGTATCAAGCGGCCAATAATGAGTGAGGTAATGAAAGTATTTTCAGGTGGATATTATGTTTATTCATGCACAGTGACAGATTTATTAATCTCTCTTACTTGCGTCCAGTGCAGCGGTCTTAATCTTTTTGGTTGCTATTTCTCTGCAATTTGGCCATTTCAACCAAAGATTAAAGGCATTTTAGATATTTACAATAAATGTTTAGGGGCCTTAAGATGTTAAATAGTTTATTAATTCAAAGACAAACTGCAAACATCTAAAAAAGATATATAGAATTGGTGTAGCTTTCTGTGATTTCTTTTAATAGCTTTGATTTGAGAATTTAACAGCATTGCATCCGCATGTTCATTTTATATTATTGATTCAGTTTTCCAAGGTCCCATTACAACTGTTCATGGTAAGATCTGCAATTTTTTTCAGTGCTATTACAAGGAGACAAGCTTCCATCCTCCTCTGTTTTATAGGAGTCAGTGATTTTAGAAAAAACATTTACAAAACATGGAGAACTAAAATAAAAATTCCTCAAAGGTGATCCCACAGAGATAGCTCTGGATGTGGGTTTGGGGGCTGTAGAGGAGCCCAGAATCTCCTGTTTGTGATTCTTAAGTTTGGTGGATTATTTTGTGAACCCACTGTAACTGACAGACATGTTGACACATTCATTCACATACCGTTTGTATTATTTGATGTGAATGTTATGGCTGTAAATAGTGTGAAGACCCTTAGTCGTCCACCTGAAACTTGAAGCTTCGTTTTTGCCTACATGTGACTGAGCAGTTACGGCCTTCTAAGTCATAACTGCTGTATATAGAAATAGAGAAAGTAGATCCAACAGACGTGAAACCGGATTGCAGTTTTGTTTTTAATGACGACTGATTTTA
Organism: Acanthurus tractus; assembly: GCA_029783725.1. Lineage (NCBI taxonomy): Eukaryota > Metazoa > Chordata > Actinopteri > Acanthuriformes > Acanthuridae > Acanthurus > Acanthurus tractus. Next base: position 3,814,819 of record JAQNCA010000024.1, read on the forward strand.
AAAACTGAACAGCTTTCTGCTGCATTAACAGTACAGCACAGAAAGCTCACACACTCACCAGCTAAGATTCATCATGGGTTGCATGAGAAAAGTCAATATCATTTGTTTAAAATATCCACACAAAGGTTTAGGATCTGTTGGATTTATATGAATGATTGTGGTGTCAAGGTGATGGGTTTGTGCCTGACCACTAGCTTAACAGCTACTAGCTTAATGATGCCTTTATCCAAACCAGCTTGGCTGAAAAATGGGGTTCCAAGTTTTGCATCCTTAAAAAAATAAAGTTAGACGTTATTTGCTTTTGTGTTGTACCTGTTTTAAGCTCCCCAGCTTTTATCCCAGCTGGTGTTAGTAGGGCTAACTCCTTCAGTGCTCCAACATGCCTCTTCGCCTCTTCAGGACTTTAAGCTGCATTCACACTCCTTCCCCCATTTCCTGCCTCCCTGTAAGGTAATACTCTTACACACACACACAAAGTCAAGCTGGTACAAAATGTCATTTAGCTTCCCTTTATGTTTATGTTGTTAAAGTAGATTTTCATAAGTAGTTTATAAAGGGAAATTTGTATGAAAAGACAAGTTTAAAGCAGGAAAATCATGTCAACGTCAAACTGGTGTGATGGTTTTTATTAGACATAGAGTGGCTGCTTTAAGGTCTTACTGTTTTGAAACAGACGTACAGCAAAAAATAAAAATGCAATAGAGACTTCAAACAGCTGTCTGTGTGATTTGTGTATTTACGGGTTTTGGCCAGCAGAGGGTGCTATGGAGTCTTGTTTCCGAGTGAAAAACAGAATTATACTAAGGACAATTCAAGTTATAAAATTCAATTTTATTGTCAGAACTCAGCACACAAAACACTCCAAAATAATTGCAAAAAATATTGGTTTGTAGATTACAATGATTCTCATAACTGTAGATTTTTAAACCACATCAAAGCGCAAACTTTAAAGGAATGTTTCCTCAAAATGAAAGATACAAGTGGACGTTTATTTTACTGAGGAACAAAGGAATAGGGCTCATTTCCGTCTTAGTGCTAGATCACATCTTGATATAATCACTCATTCTGTAATGTGAAAAAAAAGTATTTCAGACCGTAAGAGAGTTAAATCTTCCTTTCATTGCACATCTCACTCTGCTGGTAGCTGCTTTGGAGACAGGACTCAAAGAAGACTTTAGAGATGCTAAGCTGGCATTGGTACAAGGTAAGATGATATGTTATTTTAATGTAGTTATTGGAAACAAATACATCATTTCATACTCTCTGCTTTTCCGTCACAGACCTTGAGTATTAGTTCTATTTCCAGAAAGAATTATTTACTGTTCACTTTATTCAGGAAAGAAAAGTAAATGTAAAACCAGCAAAATCTTTGACATCCTCCTCTTCTGAAGCTCATTTTTAACATCACTTGATGGGATCGGGCAGTTTTTAATGATTTATGTATTAAATGATAATGTAATAGGTGTGCGCTGATGTGTTTGATGTGAGTATTAAGCCATGCACTGAAACAATCTCTTAGCAAGCACAGAGATACAGGGGGAATGGATATTTATAAATATGGAGGACAACAATTAAACAGAATATATAGATATTTATATATGTATATTCCCTCTTAGTTAATCCTTCTGTTTAATACATTTATTAAAACATATCATATCTAACGACTGCGGTGCCAAAAATGGCAAAAAGCTGTGAATGACAGTTTAATAATAATAATTCCCCACATACACACCTAGAGAACAAAAAAGGAATCACTCACCCTAAAGTACACAAATATTTGGATTTTAAAGTCAAGAGAAAAAGTTCTCACCAGCTCCCCATAAATCCCACTTTTCTTTTCCAGAAGAGATGAAAATAGACTCTTACAGCTAAAAATAGATTTGTTTTTTAACCGAACAGTAACATAACCCCCACCCTATGATTTATACGAAAAATTTTCTATCTGATCTACAAAATATAGCAATGCCCTTCTTTAAAAATAGTTTTTTACTACAACAGGACAGATTTTTTTTCTGCTTTCATTGAGATACATTCAGGATATCATGATATAGACAGAATAGTGCTTTTGATAAGAGTTCACACTTGAAACAGTATCCAACGGTGTCAGTCGAGTTGCTGCCGTTGTCAGCTCAGTACCTGGTCTGGTACTCATGGTGCCATCTGTTGAAGTCGTTGTAAAAAAGCACGATGCTTCCCGATGCCATGCCAGTTATGATGCACCTGAAGGGTTTGGAGGAACCAAGTAGTGAAGTTTCATTTGTCTGCTTTGCATTCTTTGATTTTAACTACGATGTTAATTTCAGGCATCTTTAATACAAAACCTGTTCAACAGGTGAAACTAATGTAAATGTTTTTCCATACAGAGTTGGAAGGTAACAGAGTGCATTTTAATATAAAAAACTCAAGAGCATTTACTTGAGCATTAAATACCTGTAAAACAGAGGGATGAGCTATGTTTTTTTCCTTTTTCCTTTTTTCTTTTCTCTAATAATTAACATCTACAATTCATCAACAGACTAACGTTTCACGTGTTAACAGGTTATTGTGACCTGTTTTACCTCAAAGAAATACTTCATTAAAATACTGTTTACATCTTAATGTCTCAGTAGCTTTCCCAGTCTTTTTTTACAGATAATTATCAAGGACTTTTCCAGGTCCCTTTCAGAACATTTTCAGTGTTGATCTAACTGCTATGAGAGACAGACATTGAACCTGCACTAATATACCCCTCTTTAAATTGCTCTTTTAATATTGTTATTACACTAATTTGTGTTAAAATGTCAAAAAGGTGGGAGAATGGCTTTCACAATTTTTGCCATTTTAACTCCACCAACAATGAGAAATGAGAAATGTTTTAAATTTACATTCAACATAAAAACAAATTCTCTAATTCCTAAAAAACAAGCGAGTGAATTTAAATTTTTTTGTACGTTTGCTTAACAATTTATTGAAATGTTTACAAATTTTCTAATGATGGAATAATCAATCACTTGATTAATCGTTTCAGTTATAAAAAATAAATAAGTACATTTTGCTGCAGTGCTTTTACTATGAAGAACTGCTGCAATTAATTTATTTCACTGCATGAATTTATTTCTACTTGTACTTTATATTTCTTCTATCAATAGTTTTACACATTTAATGGAATTTTCGATAGAATTTTTAATAATAGAATTTATAGAAATGCTAGGGATCGATAAATCAGGCGGGCGACTAGCTTTTTGTACAGACAGTATCCAGGTCTACATACTGTATATGAGCTGGTAAGCAAGTATTACAAAACTGCAGGATGGTGTTTCATGAAATAGTTTGACTTACATTGCAAACTAATGTATTAATATTAATTGGTAAAATGTGCTGCTCTGCACCTTACAGTAAAGATACTTTGAATACAAATTTAAAGGAACACATTTTTCACACTCTCTGACCTCTGTAGGCCACTGTGCATTTTGTACATACATTTTGTGTGTGTGTGTGTGTATTTGATACCTTTGGTCGTGTGACATGGCCATAGAGCGGATTCCTGCGTCACAGCCTGGGTAGGTGAACAGCTGTTTGAGGTTGTAGACCTGCCAGACGGAAATTACACCTCCATCACCACCTGTCAGCAGATATTGGCCATCTCGACTGAGAAGCATGGCCTGGCGAGGAGAAAAAAAAAATGAATTCATTATAAACTTCTTTAAAGAGCTTATGAATCAGCTGATCACTCTTTGGTTTTGGGATGTTCACATCATTACAGCATTTACATGAACAGGTCAGAAACCAGATAGATTTGCAAAGTTTGGGCTTACTGTACAATGCTAGAGGGCTTGTGGCAAAGCTATTCAACCTGGAACAACATGCATAAATAGCCTCCGAATAGGACTGGTGATCTGGGACCAGTTTATCTCCTGTGTCAAGTAAAGCTCATACTATGAGGTCATGTGATCCGACAAAAGATCCCAGGTCAGTCCTGCTATCCTGAGGGGCTTTCTGTACACAGACGCAGACTTGCTACAAAGATGGCTCCCCACAGCGAGGCTCGGAGATTTACTCATCTCATCTGCTTTTCCTGCAAACTGTAACAGCTGAATGGGTCCCACGGGAATCAGACATACACAAATCAGGTCGTGTGTTGGAGTCCATTATGGGCGCAGTGCATAGTGGAAGATAAAACTGAAACAGTCAGGAGCATCAATCAGCGAGTAACTGCAGCTGATAAAATGACGAGGCAGAATGCGAGTTCTAAAAGCAGGCAATGACACTAATTTAGAGCTTTCCTCGTTTGTGGTTTTATGACGCAGAGGTCGGCTGTCTTTCAGCTGCAGCCGCTCAGAAGTTATCCATCAAGACACACTTCAATCATCAGCAGCATGTGTGTTGAATCAGGCTCATATCGAATGGAAAAATGAAACTCAAACTTCAATTCTGGAGTTGGAACAAGTCATTTTCAGGACGCTGACTTGGTGAGGAAAACATAAATTACCCTTCAAGAGCAGTGCGTAGTGGACGGATGGTGAAAGAGTGCAGGCTAAATTAAGAAAATGTTTTGTATAGAAGACTCGTGGAATTTCCTACCACACTGAATTAAATGAGCTCTGTTTCTCATTCTCATCGCTCACGCACTCAAGATGGGCACAAAGCTCGCACGAAAGGTTGCACACATAGACAGATAGATACAAAATGGGCACCAAATGATGCGCTGGTGTGCTGCACGCTGGCTAGGGGCCTCGAGAATCAATCCAGCCTGATTGCCACGTTAGATCATCAGCCAGGAAGGCTGGGAATGAAGCATGACGGAGTGGAGCTGGTTTGACTTGTGTGGAGTGTGTCTGTTTTGAGTGAACAGTTGTTGTCTTATGTATCAACAGACAGAGTTAAACTGACAGCAACGATAAAAACGGTTTCTCAGTTCAGTCAGTCACGATGCACTTGAGCCGGAGTTTAGTGCAAATGAGAATGTGGGAAAAAAAAAATCATGACTCAGCTTACCTGTCAAAAAAACTGAAAAAAAAAATGGATTGGATTTTAAACCAGTAGGAGGAAGCAGAGGAGGCGAAAACACAACAAAGACAATGATCAGATTTAAAGTTGTCACAGTGAATGTGTTAGTTTAGATGCAGACATAACGTTAGCATGAATTTGGATTAATGTGACTTAATTACTGAATAAGTTGACAACTAATTGATGAATCTATGAGTCACTATAGGGTTAGTATTAGCCCCCTCCCCTGTTATTCCCTAACACCATAAAAAATGCAAGTCATGCTCCCCTTAGCTCAGCTTTGCTCACAACCAGCTCCTACAGGAAAAGCTCCATAGCTGTGCCTTAATGTGTTAGCTAGCTGTTAGCTTCGCTGCTGGGCAAGCAGTGTGCAGAGGAGTTATTAAAGTTTTATTTTGCTGAAAACAACTGCCTGATGCAGCTAGAAACAAAGATGATGACAGCTGTAAAGAAAAGCACTAAAGCTGTCGTCCCCGAGAACAAAACAATGAAGTGAAAGACACTAAATTGCTCCACCGAGCTACAGGCTGCAGATTTGGATGATAATTCTTAGTGGGATGGTGATTATTCACCAGTGCATCTTAAAATTTGACAAATGGATTCAATGAACAGTCATAGCTTCGCTTCTGAGAAGAACCCTGCACCGAGGAATAATATAGTTTAAAATAAAAATAAGAAAGGATATAAGAACTATTTTTCTTCTACTGCTCTGTATTAATGTAACTGTGTATCTAAGAATGGAGGCCGTGACCTTACTGAAGCCCAGCAGGAGGCCGGAGAGCTGGCAGACATGTCAGCCAGGCCAGGTAGGAGGCTGCAGACAGACATTATAAATCAGCTCTTTGCCACTGGGCGGTCAAACAAGATGGCCGATGGCTCTGTGGGAGCTGAGATGGCTACCCGGGCTCAGATGACTAAAAAATGACTCCAGCAGAAACACATGCACTTTTAATGCCCATATTTCCTAGTTCTTTCGGGAAACAGTGGGTGGATTTTGAGGCTGGGGAAGGTAAAAAGTTTAATTTATGGTGCTGTTAATCCCCCTGTTACACGGACCAAAGCAGTGAAAAAACTGCTGGAATGGTTACACTGCCTGAGTTATACTAGTACTTAAAAGACTGTAATCCATTCAGTATGGCTTCTGTCACTCGATTCTGCTATTAGACTAGGATGCCGACTGTTAGCCTGTCATCTAACCTCTGACTCCAGACCCTTATAAATTCACAGTGCAAACATTCCCTCGCTTTCTCCCTCTTCTTCTCTCTTTCTAAGTGGATACTCCAGGCCAGGACAAACACTTATTTATCCTGGAGTCATACCGTGCAGAGGCTCCGAGGGCTCCAAAGATTGATTCTGGTATGTACATGAGTGCACTAAATACAGTTGGAGTCTCAGACCAGGGGGGTGGAGCCGGGTGGAGGGGTGGGAGGTGAGCGTGGGGGGGGGGGGGGGCTGAGGGCAGTTTGTTAGACACAAAAAGCCACACACCAAAATGTTAGGATTTTACTAATGACAAATTAAAAGGCTGGAATTTACAACAGCAGACGAGAGCTGACAACCC
>JAQNCA010000024.1:3824990-3839028 GCA_029783725.1 Acanthurus tractus
ACACCAGTTTAAGAATGAAAAATTGCAGGAAAAAACATGGTGTGTCTTTTCTCTACTCTTTTCTAAGGCAACATGCTAATGTGCTAACTAGATCAAGAGCTTTGTGAAAGGAGAGTGTGATGCCCATACTGCTGTTTCCCAGGGGTATTCAGAAACAAAAAAAGGGAAATTCCTCCAAGCTGTCCTACAGCAATAAATAAAATTTGATGAAAAAATTCTTCTGAATGCAGGTATTGTGTAAATATAAGATATATAATAGCAAAACAAGTCAAGAACAACACCAACAAACAAATGTGTACTAATAAAGGAACTCATTTCTACGTCTGGCTTTTTTGCTTACTTTGCAACCATGTAGGCCCACCAGTGGATCAGCAGCCTAAACGTCTAACATTTCATTAGTTAACTTGTTAACATCCTCACTGTCACTAAAAGCAAACACATGACTTACAGGCCTGTGGATTAAAGCATGATGTTGGATTTTGCTGAGAGAAGATCAGTAAAGCTGATATATAGTTGTATCAGTTAACCTTTTAAACCTTTACCTGCCATTTGGTTTGAATTAGTGCCACATCTGATTACAATCATATACCTGTATGAGACTAAAGCTCAGGCACTGAGGAAAATACCAACTATCTAGACAAGTGTGGACAACGTGTGTGTGTGTGTCTGTGTCTTTTTGTGTGTGTTTGTGTTTGAGAGCAGATCCACTTCAAAGTTTGCAAAAAGGATTAATCTTTTGTAAATTTTCTTACTTTTTTTTAATCGGCACACAAGAGAGTGCAAAGCAATCAGGTATTAATTTAGCTAAAAAGTACCAGGGTAATATAGCTGCAAAAATCCTCAATGTCAATGTCTGTAATATTTGAAGGTCAAATTTTATTAACTTTTTTCAGTTATTAAATGTTCCGACTGTGCCACTCAAAAGTTAAGCTTAACTTAAAGCTTAACTTAAAAAGAGACACCAAATGAATAAACAGGATTTTAAATTTGATAAGCAGATTTGATAATTAAGCCTTTCACTGGGCATGTTTGTGCATGTATGTTTATGATAAATGTAGATAATAGAAAAAGTTAACGTTTTGATGTGTATATATTTAAACCCTGAGTAACTGAGAACTATTTACACCAGTTATCAGATGACTAAGTTACAATTACACTCAAACATCAGTGTTGACTTTATAGTTAAATTGAATTTTGATCTCCAGAGTGTTCATCTCAATTAAACAAAACAGAAATGCATTATTACTTTAAGTACTCAGACCTCTCACTGAGTTGGTTTGCCCTCTGTGACCAGCAGATGGCAGTGGTGTCTATTGAATCTCTCTGCTACTGTGACTGAAGCAACATGCCTGCAGCAGGAACCAAGTGTGGATAGGTCACTGTGTACATGTGCATGTCAGCCATTCAGAGGCATTTGTGTCAAGCTTATGAAGTGTCTGAGATGTTCACAGGGCATTATGCATGAAAAGGAATATGCGTGAGTGCGTGTGTGTGTGTGTGTGCGTGTGTGCGTGTGTGCGTGTGTTCCTATTGGAGTGAAGACGTTAGCTTGAAAGTGTTTTGCTCTTGGAAGAGGAATAGAGGAAAGTCTGCTGCCTGCATGCATTTCGTGCGTACATGTGACTGTGTGTGTGTGTGTGTGTGTGTGTGAGTGTGTGTTTGTGTGTGTGTGTGCAGCAGAGCTTCATGTCTGGGGGAGCCTCCTGCGGTCTGTGGCAATGGAGCATCACATTGTGGTGGTGAGGGGTTAGGAAGACGACTGCTTTGTCTGCTCCTCCAACGGCAGCACTGGCTGCACTTGGCCGACTGATGTTAGACTGACACACACATGCTTGCAAGAGCATTTACGGCACATGCGTTCATACGCACACACATGTCCCCTTAAGGCATATAACAATTCCATAAATCAATCAAAATCAGCCAAATCAAAATACATCTAGTCAATTTTTTTGTCTATTTTTTAAAGAAAAATGTTGCTGTGAAAAATTGTGAAACTGTTGTTTTGAAGAAAACTACAGTACAGATGTTATTATTCGTGTCAGCCAATCTGAACCCTTGTGCAACCTTGGCGTCCCATAAGGAAACAGTCATAAACAGCAATTTTTAGGCTTTGAGGAGGATTAAAATAAGGGTCCAAGGAAATAACAGTGTTGCTGCATCATTAGCTAATAGAATAAAATGTATTTTCATCCCCTTAAAGTCTTTATTCTGTCTCCATAAAAAGTTTTTAAAATACCAGCAAATAAATTTGCCGGAATAAGAAAACATTTTTTTGAATCCAACATCCCACATCAGTGTCTATGAGGTAAGTGACAAACAATCATCTATGCTCTGTCCCCCAAATCAAAAACCAATGTGGCTTATTAACCAAATTACAATTTGTCATAAATTTCAGCCCATTTGTGATGGATCACTTAACAACATGTACGGCTATCTAAGCTGACCAAATTAGCACCGAGCAGGCTAAGGACTGCGCAATGTGTGTGTGACGCTTTGATCATGGCTAATGCCATATGTTATGGTAACGTAAGGGAGGCCCATGACATTTTTCACTTTTATCGACTAGCGTGACCCCGTGGCCCTCGGATGGTGGTGAACTTTCATGTGCTGGCCGACGACCCCCAACATCCCATTTAACGTCTCTAAGTGGCCCTCACTTTCACTCACATTAAAGACAGATTCACACACACACGTGTACACACACACACACACATGTGCACACAGATACGCACACAAAATATCTGGTCTCACAGAAACTCACACACAGTCTCAAACACATTAGTGAAAGCTGTTCCTGGTGCGACGCTGCTGCAAGATCCAATCTGTATGCAGGACGCCCGGCCTGGTCAGACGAAACTAGTTGTTACTTTACAGAGGGAGGCCGTAAATCACACAGTCACAGCTGTCTGGGAGAGTGAGCGCTCAAGAGAATACCCGTTTATGTGTGTGTGTGTGTGTCTTTGCTCTTATATCGGGCTGCTTTGCCTGTGTACTTACTGCCTGGGCTCTCTCCAATGTTGTTGTGCTTTCCATTCCAGTACCACAGCAGCAGGGTGGCATCTCTAGAACCTGACAGGACGTAGCAGTCTCCTCCGATGTACGACTCCGAGCGAGCCAGACACGTCACCACGTCACGGTGCCCGAAGACTATCTGAGTCAGCTTGCCTGCAAAAACACATGGACATACACACTCGTCCTTGAGAAACACTTTTTTACTAGCCTGTACTTAAGATATAGTTGTGATACATACATTTTTACTGCGCTTCAATAACATAAAATAAGTGTGATGAATATATAGCTGGAAGTTGCTCTTTGGAAGTCCCTGCTATGTGTTTGTTGATCAACTGTCTGCTTGACTGGTAATTCTAAATATCCACACCAGATTAGACATCTGCTAATTCCCAGACAAGAATAAATATTTGTTCCAACTGTGTGCATGCCTGTGTGTGTGTGCGTGTGTGTGGGTGTGTGTGTGAGTGTTTCATGTATATATAGAGAGAGGCTAATTGCTGTCAGATTTCCAGACCACAGCTTCACCGTCTAGCTGTCTAATACTCATTACGCTGCCAACAGTGTGACCTCTGCAGTCAAACAGTGGATACACTGCAACACATGACATTTCTGCCCAGGTGTCAAAATCCCCGTCCATCGGAAAATTGAGTCATATCTCTCTGAAAAAGATGGAGGCTGCTATGAAAGTGTGTGTGAGTTACTCACTAAACTTCCAAAGAAGAACTGGGACATCAAAGATGTAAAATGTTTGACATCTTTATAAACACTGCAAATAACTAATGATGGCTGCAGCAATAATAGCTACCATGCAACTCATTCTGAACACACACATCTGCTTGCAGACACACACACTCACACACACTCACACACTTGCATGCACACAGACGAATTAAATTGGATGTGTGCACGCAGGCACATGAGGCTATGTGTTTTGTGCACATGTACCAATCAAGTCTTGTAATTGATAAAATCCCTCACTTCTTTAACCTGGGGGCTTCGGGGACCTCAGTGGCAGCTGTTGAGCCTGTGCGATTAAACTGTGTTCACGTTCCAGTCGCACACCCCCATGGCAGCCACACAATAGAGCTATCTCTGTCCTCCCATCCCTCCTTCCCTCCCTCCACGATTAAAGACATGGAGGCCCTGGCCTGCAGAAATTGAATCGGAGTCTGTTGTATAGATGTGTGCAGGATTCTGAATAGGGCTGGGGAGAGGAGCTGAGGTGCAGAGATGAAGCTTCAGACAGTTTCATTTAGGACCCCTGACCTGATGGTGTTTGTGAGCGTGTGTGTAAAAATGCTGGCATTCTATCTGTGTATAAAAGTATTAATAGCAAGCCAGTGCCACTCATGCATACAGCTGCTATAAACGTCTGGGCAGTATAATCAAGTTAAGATATATTTAGAAGATGACAACCTTTTTAAAGTTTATTTTACTATAATTATCTTATGACTGCTTGTATCCATTTTGTACTACCAGGGAGATGCTTTACTGTTTTGTTGTTTTATTCGTCATAATAAAGACTTGAATTTGAACTGTTGACAGCACACATGCCTGAACTGAATAAAAAGAGGAAATACAGGGAGCCCCATTGTAGCGAGTAATTGTATACATTTGTAGTTCCACTGCTACAGCCACAATACAACGTAGCACAGCAGAGTAAAACTGGGCACATTTGCACCATCTGTGGCATAACAATCAGCTGACACCATAGTGTTTATACAGAGTGTAGAATCTAAAGTCAAAAGGCTATTAGCGCCTGCTAGAGGCTGCAATTTCCAGTACATTTATCAAAACAAGAGCAGTGGACAAAATAAAAAAAACATACTAAGAATTTTTTTTTTTCCTGCTCACTTAATAGTGAGGGGAAAAATGAAAAGTTTGTCCTGAGGATGGTGCTAGAGGAAAGGCCATGGGGCTTATTAACACTAAGAGGTTTCTCACTTTAATCGCATTAACGTGTTCATTAAATTTAATGGCAATCTTCCTCACTGATTATGAAAGATTTCATGTTTAGATTTGAGATTTTGGCTTGAGCTTAGAAAGAGGAAAGTTTATATTTAAGTGTTGCAAGTGAGAAAAGTTCATAATTTCATCAGTGTAAATGTCCTCTGTAAAATGACTAATACATCAACTAGATTCTCGTATTGGCCCCATAGTTTAGTTTTATCAAAGGAGGCTGCGAAATTATGTGCGAAGCAAGAGACAAAACAGCAAGTTACAGATTTTTATAAAATGCAAAAAAATTTGCATTGTTTAAAAATTATTTGCAGTGCATTTGACGCGCTGATGTGTGTGTCGAGAGTAAAGTCTCCATTTAAATCACAAGTGTTTTACAATTGCATTCAGGTTTTTGTCTGCAGGGAGGGAGACATAAAAAACATCAAAGTGAATTTTTGAGGCCAACTGTCAGTGGCAGAGAAAATGTGCATGTTATAACTCCACATATGGTTTACACAAATTATACAGTTATGTGTAGTATACAGAACGGTCACGATATTTTGACAAAGTTAAATATGATGAAACACACTTACAGTGGTGTAAATATAGCTACAGGCCCACGTCTGTGTGGGACAAAAGTTTGAGGACTGTAATGTGGCTTATTTTAAATGTTGTTTTACCGAAGTTGAGACACAACAGTTTTGTGTGATCCTGTTCATATGAGGGCTGACAGGGAGGAAGTTTACTAGATTACCTGAGTCAGTGGAATAAACCCGGAAGCTCTTGTCCCAAAAGCCGCATACAAGGATGAAGCGGTTGTCTGCTGTGATGACAAAACACTGCGAGCTGATCTGAATGCTCTGATCCAGCAGGTCTGAGATCTGCCGACGATGACTGCCAACGTTACTGGCTGGAGAGCAGAGAAGAGTAAAAACAAAACGAGCAAATATGAGTTACAGGTTGAAATTGTGAAGAAGTACATAGAAATATTGAATCTATGATACGAAACGCTGTTTAACTTTTTTTCACAGAGCTCACACGCCAACACACCTCCCCTATAGTTTCAGCAAAGAAGATTTGTGAGAGAATACATAAAACATCCTGAAGGTTAAGTTTACAGGACTTCACATTTTTCGTGAGAGTCTAAGTGTAGTCTGAATAATGGTAGAGGGTGGACAGTCGTCACACAATATGCACACCACTCAAGTCAGGACACACTACAGATTCATCTTGGCCATGTAAGTTAGCCAATAGTTGGTAAAAAAAAACCCCAAATCTCTTGACACTTCTTTCATAAGCGATATATATTTTTTTTTTCTGGAGATATCATGAAGTATTTCTTATTTCATGGGGTCACACAGGCAAACAGGTGTAGGAGAAGATTGTCTATCATGGAAACTGAGAAAGTCCAGTACACATGCTACAACTCATATTTCAACCCATTTTTAACATTTCCCAAAGACACAGTTGGCTCAACACTCATCCTCAATTTACTGTGTTTAGCTCAGACTCCTCCTGGAATGCAAACAGTGTAAATATATTACTGACAAGTACAAAACTCCCCTCTACCTCCCCCGAAACACACACACACACACAAATTCATAGCTATGCACACAAAATATATTATTTAGTACATGTTTTATGCTTTAGTGTGGCAAATTGTAAAATGGGGGGAAAATAGAAAAAAATATTAAAGATTTAAAGGATAAAATTAGCCTGAAAAATGTGCTTTCACTGACAAATACCACACACCCACTATAGAGCTCTCATAAAACCGACGGAGTGAATGTATAAATACTGATGCGCAGACATTTTATTTTTTTTATCCTGCCTGAACAGAGGGGAAAGCTGTACGTGCAGATAAAGATAAATAAGTGAGAATAGACCCTGGTTATTTTCAGCGGTGAAGTGAAAAAATAAAAATGTGTGAGATGGTCTGATGAGACTACGAGTGACCACAAGATTCACGGAGAAAAAACAGCCCCTCTTGTGCAGACGTGCATGAGATCGTGAGAGGCTGCAGGGAAGCGACGGAGGCGAAGGCGGGAGCAGATAGAAGTGGCTTTCTCTCCCTGTTCCACCAGTGCATCCCATACATCACTGCAGCTCGGCACTCTTCTCCTGCTCATCAACAAGTCGTGAAGGATGAGAGGCGCCCATATTGTCCTGACAGCCGTCCGCAGTGCATTCTCAATCACACATTATTACCACATTCATATTCATTTCCATTGACACACGTCCTTTCCCTCCGCTCAAATTAAACCAAAGAGGATGCAGAAAAGGAGGGAGGGAGGGGACGATGGAGAGGGAGAAAGAGGGGGAGTTGATGATGAAATGCTGGCCTAGGCCACAGCTCATTGCATTCCAATTTGCATGCAAATGGTTTAGTGTGAGAGCAGGGCCTATATCATGTGGAGTGAACTGGGGCAGAGGCTGAGAAACAACTCTAATCTACTGTCCAGGGACACGACGCTGCAGACTGCCATGAGCCACCAAGACGCCAGCGGGATTCGTACATGAATCCATACAAAAAAAAAAAAATCATTTCATGCACATATGATCTCACACTATGTACAGAATATGCATGTGTGTGTAGACCGTTTTACAGTCGTAAATGACAGCGTACCTATCAGGGGGTCAATTTCCACAGGAAGTTGGTATTGCTGGTCCTGCACCGTTGAGCTCTGATGACCTGACAGAGGAGAAGACAGATTGGATTAATATTGTAATCATGTGGCCTTGTGAAGTAGATGCAGGGTTTCTGTTCATTATAAGAGACTGAAAACTATAACCATAAAGTCACAGTGTGGCCGGCTGGTCCAAGAGTTCTCCTGCAAATTAGTCATCAATTATGTCATAAAGCTACTAAGGCCAGAGAGGAAATGATTCTTTGTACTGTCTCTATGCTTAGAAACGCATTTCTTTGCTCAACCATGTCACAACAACTATTAGATGTAGATGTAATACTTTGATAAATGAACTGAAAACACAATGCAAGACTTCCCTGACATCTAGTTTTAAAGCAAGACGTAACATAGCATTTCTTTGAGTTAAGGTTTGAGTAAGGTTATTGAGTTCATTATGATATAACACAAACTAGCAAATAATTTCCTATCCTTTTGGTCCGTGTGACTTCTCTGAGCAGGACTGCAATTAACCATTTATTCATTAGGAATTATTCTGAGGATTATTTTTTAATGAACTTTTAAGTCTATAAAATATCAGAAAATACTAAAAGATGCCTCTCACAATCTCTCAGAGCTTAAGGTGGAATCTTTGCACTGCCCATTTTTTTGGATCAACAGTCTAAAAGCAAATGCCATTCAGCTTCATATGATAAAAGCATTGTCTTCTCACTGTATCTACTCTAAAATTATAAAATTTTAAAAACTGTCTTGAAATCATGTTTTCTGCTGGAAAGATTTCTCAATGTGCCTATCTTTCCAGCTTCATTTTTTATGCACGGGGCTCCATAAAGACTCCAGTAAACCAACGCAGCTAATGAACTACTTCTGAACAGCACACATCTTGTTTTTTAATACCAGCCCACTAAACCAATTAGGTTAATCAGTCTGCTCTGTGGTGCGCATGGATGAGGGTGTATTCCACCGAAAATCGATCAGTCTTCATCCCTTATAAATTCACAGATATCAAATTTAATGTTTCTTCCAGGAGCGGGATGGATGTTGAGTAAATAAGATTTTGTGAAGTGAGAGGCTGATGTATGGAGGTGGACGTGAGACCTAATGCTGGCTGCTGCATGTGTCACATTTGATACTGCTATCCGGTCGACACAGTCAACTGTCTCCCAAATCAACGTCCATCCAGCAGAGAGGAGACGGGTCAATTCTTGACTCAGATAAATTAGTCACTAAGTGTGGAGGAGATTGATGAACCGAGGAAACGTGAAAAAGATTCCTTGCAAAAACTGGCTTTACCTGCCTGAATTGCCATTGAGATTAATTTCATGCAGAGGCACAGTGGCGTAAAATCACCCAGCAAACTCTCTGAGTTAAAAGCACTTTTAAGGTAACAGTAAGACAGTTAAGGGAATTAAAAAATAAAATAATAAGTGCGTGGACTCAGGTCGCCCACCTGTCAAGCCGTGCCACTTGTTGACAGCAAAGAGGCGGTTGGCGGTGACGGTGATGATGGCAGGCGCCGTCAGACCAGGTTGGGTGTTGGCTGCTACGTGGGTCACAGGAGAGTTGGATGGGAACTTCAGCACCATTATAACGTCCTGCTGCATCTGCTCCGTAAACATCAGAGGGGTCTGCAGGAGAAGATACTGTTCAGGCCCCCCGGATGAACAATGAAATGCAGGGAAGGGAGGAAATAGAGCCAAGATATGGAGCGGCACGAGAAGAGCGAAAACAAAAAGACAAGTAGAGAAGCCACAGTCGGTGTTGGTGAGGACAAAAAGGAGAGAGAGGGAAGAAAAAGGAGGGCAGAGAGAAAGTTAGGAAGCTGAAGCAGGATAGCAGCAATTCAGCAGTTCAGGCAAGACAAAGAGTTTGGCATAAGTTTGTCAGAAAAGGCAGAAATCACTTTTAGAACAGTGATAATTGATTTGAATACTGAAAAACCATATCAGACACAAACAAAGGGGATTAACACTTGGCCTCTGTTGACTTTTAGTGACTTCCGCTGCTTTTTGGACAATTATGACTGAGAATCCTCACAGACATCATATCAGACACAAACTAGGTGTAGAGAAGTTTATGACCAGAGCATTTTTTTGTCTTATAACATGACGAGAGTGTATCTTTAATTCACATTAGGAAGTAGAATCTATTACTCAGTGCAGTAAGCAGAGTTTGTATTACACCCAGCTTACACTACATCGTACAACATTACTCATAAACCAAATCAAAAACTCAGCTTTGAGGGTGGCTTTTCTTATGAGTTTTTCATATGTTCATAAAATACGTATAAAAATAAGTTGCATTGCATTAAATGTGTTGGATTTACATTTACAGTAAGAGTGAGCAACTACAATGCAGTCATAACAGAAAGTGATCTCATTGACCTATCACTCTTTTCAGTTAGACAGGAGCTTGTATGGAGTGTTTGCACTAAGCGACTCTAACACAGAGCCATTTTCCTCTTTGCGTGTAAAGAAGGAGAACATCAGTGTTAACATCAGGAACAGACCTGAGTAAATCCGGTGTGTCTGACAGCTAACTAGACGCACTGACAGTATCATTACCACCGGCATGGGCAGATGCCGGCAATCTGACAACACACTCGCATGAAGGAGGATGGAGGGAAAGCAGAGAGCAAGAACACGCAAAAAGCAAAGAGAACAGGGCGTTCTGAAGAAATATAGAGGGTAAGGGAGGGTTGTAAATGTGTTTGAATAATGGTGTCTAAGTATTATGTTTGAAAACTATATGAGGTGGAGTAAAAATAAAAACATTTCATTGGAATTTGCCCATAAGCGAGATGAATTCAAAGCCCTAGTCTGAGTTTGTGTGTGAGTGTGCATGTGTGCGCTGGGTGGTGGCCTACAGCCAGCTGTCAGCGCCACAGGGACACCACACTAATAGGGACTCATGGGGCCTTGGTCCATCACAAGCAGGCACACTGACTGCACTCCTTGGCCCTTAAAAAGCCGCCACTTCAGGACTGCTGTTCATTGCTCTCCTTCCCTGATCTCCTGTGCTTCCAGCTCAGGTAGAAAATCTGGCTCAGGTCCAGGTTTCCAGCACAAAGCTGTGCCTTTCCCCGGCATACCTCTCACTAAACACACATGCACAAAAATGCTTGTGATCTTTCCCTTTCACGCACACCTCCCTAATGATGAGAGAGGAGATGCTTTCCAACCAAAGACTTTATTTTCCCACAGTTGCAGATGGATAAGGAGAAGACAGCAGGCAAACAGAGGGTGAAAAAAAGTGAGTCAAATTAAAAAGGAGAGATATATGGAGCAAAGCAGAGCGCCAGGAGTCAAACGCAGCATTTAACAGGCAGAAGAACGGCCGACACTGTAGCTCAGCTGGCTACTGACTCAAATTATATCATTGTTCTTTCAGACTGAGAGATTACAGCTGTAGTTGTGTGTGAGTGGTTCTCGGACTGTTTGTGTGTTTGTGCGTGCATCACTCACCACTTGCATGGCTGAGCTTCGAGGTGGGTGTGGCTCAATGAGCAACTGGCAGGGGGTCTGTCCAAAACTCCTAATTTGAGACTCCACAGCCTGAGGCAGGAGAAAAAGACAGAGGAAGGAATGACATAGACAGAAAAATGAGATGTTATTCTTGCATTGCTGTGTGAATTTTAAAAGGCAAAAATAAAATACATAACAAAACAACAATGGCTGCATCATATTGATATAAAATTCATGTATATTAATGTACTAAAGGCATAAATACCTTGGTAACAGTAACATGGGAATATGTTTTACCAGTTTCTATTGTTTTACTCTTTATGTAGTAAAATCACTTCATCAAAAACAAGCATACATGATATGATATCGTACTGTTCAACAATATACGGTGCCTCATCAAAAGAAAACAAAGAACACAAAAGCCAATCCAATTGTGTTGCACACGTCAAGCATATAAACATACTATTCTGTGTCTCTCACACACACACACACACTTACTCTCTCTCTCTCTCTCACACACACACACACACACACCAATTTATCCTCCTCAACCACACACAGAACCAGAGGAGGGTCTGGACAGGCGGGCTTGTAGGCTAGTTTGGTGGTGTTAATGAAGAGGTATAGGACCATAAATGTCAGAGCAGACGCCAGCCGAGCGGCCTCTGGACATCATCACACAGCTCACTGTCAGGCCAACTAGCACGAGATGGAACACACCCACAGCAGTGTACAGATACACAAGCCTACACCGCCATATCTTAATACTTTACACTATCAAACTATTTAGAAATACAGCTGACAATAACTGTCATGATACATTATCTCTGTTTTAACCTGGCTGTTAAGTCTGGAAAATGGTGAAAGATAACCATCAAAACTAAACAGACACAATGACATACAAAAAAACAAAAAAGGCCCTGGCAAAAACATTATTTACATTTTTTTAAAAACACTGACACATACAAAAAACAGAAGGCAAAAGAATAAAAATTCAGTGACAGTGGGAATTTGTATAAGAACACAAAACATAAACTGTATTCGAAAGAAAATCTATAAAACAGAATGAAAAATGGTAAAAAAAAAAAAAAAACGGGCCAGGCAAAGAAAAATGGCCAACACAAAATTGTGACAGACCAGTCAGTTTGTTGGTGTGCACTGTGACTTGCTGTGTGGGAGTGACAGCTTGTGTGTGTGTGTGTGCAGGCTGAGACGTTCGAGCCTGACTTGGCGAAGCCCGTGAGAATGAGCTCATGGTTGAGGCCTGCATATGGTATTTCCATGAGAATAAGGTTGGGAAGTTAGTCTGCTCATACCCATTGTCTGAAAC
Organism: Acanthurus tractus; assembly: GCA_029783725.1. Lineage (NCBI taxonomy): Eukaryota > Metazoa > Chordata > Actinopteri > Acanthuriformes > Acanthuridae > Acanthurus > Acanthurus tractus. Next base: position 3,837,383 of record JAQNCA010000024.1, read on the forward strand.
TAACCAGAGTCCGGAGAGCCATGGAAAAGGAGCGATCTCAACTGTCTAATACAAGGTTTCATCAGCTTTTTGCTGCCAAGAATCACGCACCCTAAACATTCTGCACACAGTATTTTATGTGAATGTAAAACTAAGACAGCAAGGAGATTATATCCATCTGACTGTCTCGCTTTACACTCAAAAGTCTCTTTTTTCAGCTTTATGCACACTTTCTTCACTCTGCTCGCACTTTTCTTTTGCTTTCACCTCCTTCAACTTTAATAATAAAATGGTCTTTTTGGTACCAGACTCAAATTATCCCCTTTGGAACATGGTATGAATTTAACACTGACTTTCATGACACATGATAAGCACTAATGTCTTTTTAAATTTATGAGTTAAAACAAAAAAATAAACACAAGAGGAGCCCTAACAGTTAGTTATGGGGTTTGGAAATGGTACAGATTGAAAACCTTTGAAAAAGAGCTTAAAAATTGCATTAACTGGATCTAAATACATCCATGTGTGTAAGCATGCCAAAGCTACAAGGACCTCCTGCCATGAGCCGGTATGTTAGATGAATTAAAATGTTTTTAACTAAAGGCTCTCTGTTCATTCAATGATATAAAAGATCAAAACACCTTTGTTTTTGACCTCATTACTAATCATAACCAACAGTCTTAACATTTTCCATCTCATCCACAGTGAGTACATCAGTGAGAGGACACGAGTGTATCATTCAAGGTCAAAGTGCCTCCCCGCTCCTCTGCCTATAGAGCCGAGCATTTTGTTTAAAGCTAATGTGAAGAAGACACTCCTGAAAGCCACTCAACCTGTCTTCATTTAAGTTCAGTGCTGACATTTATGAGGCTGTGTGGAACGTTAGGAAGTGGCTGAGTCTAGGTCAGCATGTCCTATGCCTATATGCCAATGCAATGCTCAGGTGATTATATGAGGGGTGCTCCAAAAGGCCAATCTCTTTTGGGGGCACTGGCCCGTGTCTGATGAGGTTTTTCTATATTCTATACATTTAAATGGCTGAGATGCCCTCGGCTCAGATGTTCCAGCCTGCTCTTTGATTTACTCGGCCACTTGACATGATGGATCTCCATGTAAAACAAGCCACATTTATGCAAATTGAACCAACAACACTGTCCATGAATAGCATATGAAGAATAACTACAAAGACCTTGTATTGGTGATCCAGGATTCCCTTTATCTTTGGCTTTAGGGATCTAAACTCTTAAAAAATATTTTAAAAAATGTGAAGGGAATACTGTCTAAAGAAAATAAGCCTGTATGCCTCATGTTTGGTGAGTAGCTTCGCCTGTCAGTCAAGTCTGGTTCACTCGTGCGGGTACATTTCCCCGTCTTCTGCCGAATTACGCAAACGCAATACAATTCAGACGGGACTCTGTGTTTTGTCGTTGGTGTGAGGGGCTGTGGGATTTTCCATAATCACATTTGAAAGAGGGGAAGCCCTGTGCACTGAGAGGCAACACAGATGTGTACGTATGACATGCACAAGGGTGCGCACACCTACACAAGAATGCATCTGCACACACACACACACACACACACACTCGCACCCACACACACACACACACACACACACACACACACACAGGTTCTCTTAGAGAGGTAAGTTTTGACTTGCGGCGGAGGCA
>JAQNCA010000024.1:3846458-3880771 GCA_029783725.1 Acanthurus tractus
ACATCATCAAATACTGTACATACTTGTAACTGTATCAACAAAACCAACAATGACGACAAATTTTTGGCTTACATTAAGACTTAGCGCAACAAATTCATAGAAATCAGGTGTGTACCCATAAGCCATTAATAAAGTGCGATGTGAGCAGGTGTGGAAACGTCTCCTTCTGTCGTGCCACACTGTGGAAACAGTGAGGCAGAAGGTTGGGGCAGATAGCAGATTCCTGAGGTGGGAGATCTGGTGCCACTTCAGAAGAACCGGGCAGGATTATTGATGAGCCAATTAGCAGCCAGTGTGTGTGTCATCCCCGTCCACAGGGGACTCTCTGATAATTAATGAATAATTTAGCATGCCTTTATGTAAATGCTGATAGGGGGTAGAAGTGACTGGAATCCCACCTTTCTATTGTTAAGGATTTGAGGAAGTACACCTCTGAAGCATGGGGGGGGGGTGTCCCCTTTGTTGTGTGTTTTAACTTGTATACGATGGCAACAATAATCTGGAATATTCTCTGTGCAGGGAAACGTAATCATTCACCTTAATCAGCTTTTTTCCTTCAAAACACACAAGTATTCCTGAACTGAATGCTAATTTTGCTTGCCTGCCAGTTTGCAGGGCTTCAATGCATATTCCAATGAAAATGTATAATAATGAACAATTTTTGTCTGAGTCCAATCTCATGTAATGATCTCCCCTCTGAAACATCCTTAGCTGGAGTGAGAACTTATAGCCTAAAAACCTACACAAACTCTCTAAGAAGACATTTGACGATGTGTCTTTCAATATGTTACTCCTTAGAGAGAGCTTTACTCCAGACTCAGGACTAAAAGCCATGCAGTCCTTATTTGAGAGATCAGCCGAACACACCAAGTGATTGCAATTAAGCAGCTGGTGGACATTAAGCAGGATTACTGAGGAGTCCTGTGGACGTCTGATCTGGACTCAGTGGCGAGTCCACACAGCCTCATCTTGGAGTGCTTTTTCTGCTTGCGAGTGGATGTAATTTATTTTTTATCTCTTTTTTACCTCAGTTTGGACTTCTTTCAGTTTTGATATTTTTTCTGCTCAAAAGTAAAAGTGTCTTATCCATGCTACAGGTCTGCAGGAGTTGTACTGGGCCTATCGGTGCAGTTTGTGTGCCTTGCTGTGGTTTGCGGTTTGCTTTATGGTCTGGATTGAGCTGGATTTCACTTCAGCTTTAACGAGGTGACACTGAATGCTCTCCTACTTTCCCTCATTGGCCCTAAAAAACCCTTTTAAGGACTTATGGAGAGCTGTCTGTGAGGATGTTAAAATGTCACTTAACAAATCAATGCACTCATTTGCATGCCAACGGTGATGCGAGTGTTCGTGCGTGTGTGCCCGCGCGTGTCTCACTGATGGTGTGGCTGGTGCCTAATTGAATGCACATGTTGCATGCAGAGTGTTGTCAGCGGCAGACTGTTTTCTTTTGTATCGATTACGGATGAATAAAGCAAACACTTGTCAGAGCTGTATATACTAAAATGACTGTTTAAGAACAAGCTGATCAAAACATCCTGAAAAACCACATTCAGTATGTGTGACAGTGAAACATCATACCTTTTCACATGAGAAAAAACACACTGCCGAAACCACAGAGCCAGTAGTTCAGTCAAGTTTTGTTTGGTCATATTGAATTCTTATTGTGCATTTTATTGAATCAAACTATTAAATCTGCGTGTTTCCAAGTACAACAAGCATCACTTTCCTTAGCAGCGCCCACTCTCTTCTTCTTACTGTAATACTAATTTATTATCGCTCTTGTTTCGATTCTCTTTTCTTCCCCCAAGTTCCACAGCCCTATTTCATTTTCCCTACTACTTATTCTTTCGCTCTTAGCACTACTCCCCTTTTTCCTCCTGCTCTTTCTTCCAGTCATCTGATCCTCTGGATCAACTCCTCTGGAGCTGCCTTGCCCTGAGGTTGACAAGCACTCTGATTAAAGGGCTTATTAGCTCGCTGTAAATGAGAAGCCGATTGTCATTTCGAAGCAGGCAGAGGAAGCCTGTTGCCAGCCAGGGGAGAGTGGGCCCCCCAACATGGAGGGGGGGAGAGAAAAAAAAAAGCAATGGGTGACGTAAGGAATAAGAGCCTTGGAGCAGTCGCACAGCTAACAAACCATTTCCTTCATTCTCATATTCACACACCGAGAGAAGCCCAGATGGGTTGTATGAGTTACTTCAGTTCTCCCCTCTTTCCTGCTCGACTAATTAGACAGGTCACAACTGTGAGAGTTCTGGCTATGGGTCAACAAAGGCGCTCGCTGGCAAGTGGAACCTGAAACTCTAACCCTCTCTACCCCTCACTCCTCCAATCGCTCTTGTTATCCCTCACCCACTTGAAAAGCAAGAATATCATGTTATGGGCAGAAAAGAGGCAGAATGAGCAGTGATTGGGAAAGTATCTCCCCAAAACAAACATGTCATGGTGGATTTGGTCTTAGTCACACAAACTGTGTAGTGTAGCCTGCAGAAGTGCACTAAGTGGTCCAATTTACAGCAAGAACAATGGAGTAAACAATACTGATTAGAAGTAAATGGATGAAGTGAATGATGCTGACTCAAACTCAGAATAAAGCAGTGATGCTGCTCTGGTTTTCATTTAAGTAAAAGCTTTAAAAAAAGACAAGTACGAAGAAACATCATTAGGAATAATTATAAATTGTAAGAGTGGAAATAAAGCATGGTTAAAGGTATATATTCTAATTACTTTTTGCCTTGAAATATTCCATAAATATTTTAAAAAATATATATAAACTGGAAGAAACAACAGAAAACGACTCGAACAAGAAAACGGCTCATCCTCTGCTGTCTATTACAATCTGAACAGCAGCTACTAAGCAACTGCAGAGGATCTAACCATCTGTCCGCCTCCGTACAGAAAGGCTAACAAGCTAGCAAATACATCACCAGTGTTGTAAGACACATCCACAATAGAATCAAGTGAGCAGAAGCTAAGTCAACAGTCAGAGCTGATTAAACACGGGACCAGTGAGGGAGGCTGAGTGTGCTGAATGAGAGAATATTTGGATAGCTGTTGAGAGGTGCATTGTTGTCTCAGATGATTAGAAAGCTGACTGCAGGACTGGACGGTCTCTCAGCCTGTCTGAAGGTGCGGAGGCCTCTCAGCGCTGAGTGGAGATGATTAGGATGAATGACTCAAGTGATCGGCTTGAAAGTAGTTAGCCTTCACAGAGAGGTTGTTACTGCATAGCTTATTAGTGACGGTTTGTGTATGTGTGTGCATGCGTGGGACGAAAGGGAAAAGAAGTTTTCATGACTCTTAACAGGTAAATGCATCATTGATAAACAAGAGCAACATATTGGTAGTTGCAGACTCTTAAATGTGAGATTGTGCCATTTTCTTGGTCATACATTAAAGCACAATTTTTGTGGGATTTGGACTGGTCATCAAAAACAAAACTCTTCATCAACTGTACTTTTGGGAACGATCTTGAAATTTTCTTACTAATAATTTATACACCACAAATTACTGATTAATTAATCCAAAATAAAAATGAAGCTTATTATTCAATTATAAAAACAAAATTGGGGATATTATATATATAGAGAGAGCAAAAAAATCCACACTTACTACCACTTTCCAAAGCACTTATCTCGTAATTGCACATTTTTGTATTTTATTGAGGGCAACACAGTCTGTGTGTTTTAAATTAAAATGTTGTTGCTTTTACTGCTTGACTAAACACACTCCCTTTAGACAGTGCAGAGGGCAAAAACAACTGTTCCTTTAAATAGAGTAAATATGACAGCACAGATGTCCTGGAGTATGAGAGGCAAAGAGAGATTAAGTGCTGGAGCGAAGGAGTCTGAAAACAGACTAATGCTGCAAAAAAGTATCTCTGTAGACTTTGGCAGAAGTAAAATGAGAGTGTGGAGGAGCGCAGGAAAAGGGAGAAGGACAACATTAGTGAGTGAGTATGTCAGCAGCAGTAGATCATCCCATTTCTCAGGCTCTCATCGGCCTCCACCATTACGTCATTGAAGAGGAAGACGAAGAAAAGGAGGTGGGGGAGAAGGACAGGGAATGGGGGGAGGCAGAGGAGAAGGGGGGACAGCTCGTAAAACACTGAGCACACAGTAAACATGTCTGCCCTTATGCATGACAATACCCCTACAGTGAGCGCTGCCTGACATTAGCCAGATAACCCCCCCTCTGCCCCACATGCTAGTTCCCATCCAACAACAAGGCTTTCAGTGGAGACACCGGGGGAATAGATTAGCGCTAGGCTAACATGCTAAACTGTGTTCTGTTACACGAGGCCATACTGGGCTAGACGATGTTAAGATTTTCACTCACTCACTCATTCACAAGTGCATAAGTATATCCCAGTGGTTACTGACTGGTCCTAGCAGTGGTTTACCTCAGCTCACACATGAATTCCCGTGAGGTTCCTGTGAGGATAAGACGTGGAGGCTGGTGGGAACGCCATTATGTGCGTCCCCATCGGCTGTCTGATCACAGAGTGCGGTGCGGATGAGAGGTGAATGTAAACAGCCATGATCTTTGACTTTGTATGGCTGGTGGTCTGATCTGGGAACCTATAATGTCTTGTGGGAAAAAAAGGGGAACATACTTTTGCTTTCTGCGCCCAGAACATCCTCAGATTTTATTGCACAGCTGCTGGAAAATGCTGCATAAATGCTGCACTTAAGGTTTAAGATTTTTTTTTTTTGAAGACTGGCAACAATACTATTTTGTAAATTAATTTCAAATGGAAAAAATAGCACCCAAAACACCCTCTTCACCTTGCTTGATCATAAACTGGCAGGATAATGGACATGTCAGCCGTGATGACGTAGTTTTTAAGTGTAAAGGGCTGTCAGCATATAAAATTGACAAACTTCAGAAAAGGACGTTCAAAGACGTTGGTATTGTGTGTATATGGATTTGGGGGGTCAAGGCGATTTGACTCATATTGATGTGACATTTGTCTGTTAGCACTTCGCAGCTCTGAGGATGTTTACCTCTGCAGACCAGATTACTGTGGGATGACCACATTAACAGCTGTAAGGTTAAGTGTGAGGCTCTGGGAAACACATAGCTGACATAGTGTAAGTTAAAATTAGCAGACTGAATTCAGAGAAGAAATGCTTTTTGAAAAAGTCATATTAAGCTGAATTTGACCCCTAAAAGGCAGAGGAGACAAAGCGCAAAAAGAAACACAGATCTTCTGACATACTAAAGGCTAATGACGAAAAAAAGAATTGTGTCCTCAACAGATCAACATTGGCCACCTGATGCATTTCCTTTTTTTGGTTACCCGTCAAATAATTCAAACATAAACTGACCAATTATCCCAATTCTGTTTTTAAGATGTCCCACCTGAAGTAACTTGTTTTTTCAGATTGCATTTTGAGTACACTGGCTTGTTTTACTGTGTTCGCAAAAAATATCTGCTCATTATTCCATGATTTCACATTTCAGGGTTAGTGTGGTTTAACCACTGCATGGATTCAAAAACATAACTTGTGCAGAGAGTGCACCAAGAGTTGTTTAGACTAAATACAGTTGTGTGTTTATTCTCAATAGAACTGGTAGCGATAGTTAGTAAGTTTACATTTCAGGGAGTATTTCAGTCTGTGTATGTATTATGCAGAATGGCAAGGCTGAATGACGACGCTATATTCCCACATTAAACAGGCTGCGGAAAAGAAATGCGGCTTATTCAATGAGTCATTTGATGTAATGCAGACTCAATGTCAACATCAAAAATATAATTTAATCGAGCATTATGTATAATTTTTTTCAGAGCTGCATCTGAGAACAAGGACCTAAGAAACTGCATGTGTCACGCATTAGACCTGGAAGAGCTCCATCTTGTAATGGTATTTGAATTGTCATGGAGGATTCTGACTGATTGCAAATTGTTGTTTGACTGCATTTTAACGGAAACATTTGTTTTTGCAATCGACGAGTGCTTAATATGTAGCCAAAACTGAAATGTACAGATTAAGAGGGCCCAGTGACAGGTGCATGTTGCAGTTTTATAAAATCAAACATGGCTTACTGTTACTTCATCCAAGGGTGTTTGCACATAGCAAGCACTCTGCATAAAGAGCACAAGCAATACTCTAAATACAAAATCAAAAGGCTAGCATAACGGCAAAGAGACTTAAAGAATCACACAAGTAACTTTGCTATCTAACATCCTGGATGTGTCGGGAACTTACAGTAAAGGCTTTTCCACAGGAGGTTGTGACCTGTGATCATCCCTCTCACTATCAACCTCTGACCCGTCGTTCAGTTGGCTTTGCCCATTTGACAGGAGCAAAGCCTCTCACTCGCTCTGTGAGGGCAGTTTAGCTAATGTCTCTGTCACTGCTTGAATGAGCAGATTCTTTCTAAGGGGGAAGAAGGCCAAAAGTAATGTGCTGCCCATCTCTCCCTTGTGTGTGGTTTGCAGGTCTGTCAGCAGTACTGCGAAAGCACAGATGACTGAAAGGAACCAAACATGTGAACTATGCAGCAGCAAATGGGCCCCTTAGAGTTCATACAGGTTACAGAGTGCATTCTACCTTCTATATATAAAAAAACAAATGTTTGTTGTGGGTTATAATTGAACAAGTCCGGGTAGGGATAAAAGGATACCTGTTGCCTCCAAAAAAATTCAGGAAACTGAGACAAACATGACACTTAGCAACTATTACTGGTCATCAAATGATCCAGAAAAATTTCTGTTTGACAAATATTTTTTTTGTCTGTGTTGTGTCATATAAATCAAAATGTTAGCTATGTTAAACATTTGCGTTCTTGTTTATATTAGAATCTTGAAAATCAACACAGGGCTGCGGAGATTAAACAATGTAATTTTCTGGGATTCTTCCTGATGCTTTAATGTGTAAATCACAACCTCTAAAACTGAAATTCAGTCCACTGCCGGACAGACGCATTCACAGTAGAAGACGGCAACTACAACAGATGGTGGTTTAGGCTGCTCCATGTCAGCAGCTCCAACGAAGCCTGGACGCATGACAGTGCAGGTAAACACTGATGTGCACACAAACACACGCCCAAACTCACAGAGGCATGCACACACGATCACCTGCTATCGCACTAATGGTTAGCAGACCTGCGAAGTGAGATGTGGTCATATACAGTGGAATGTCAGAGAGGCTGACAGTGCCCAGAGACATGTAGTTATCTGGTGGAGGAGGGATCAAGTTCTTAACCTCTCCTTTGACCTAATGGTAAAAACAACAAGCAGCCCCTGATCTCTGCAGCATGCCGTCTCAAGATCCTGGTGTCTTTGTGTGCACGAGTGTGTGTGGGTGTGTGATGGGCCTGGAAAAAAAGGGAGTGTGCCTTTCAGTATACTGTAGGCACTTTGGTACAAGAGAAGGTGCGTGCTTAACTTTGGGCGCTGAGGTGCTTTGTCTCCAGTAAGTCTGTATAAAATCCAACCATTCCTCAACACATCAGGTCCAAGTTTTTTAACCGCAGCCTGTGAGGTTAAACAACAATGCGTGCAGGCACACACTTGAAGTTTTATTTGTTGCCATACAACACACTTTTTACTAAACATTAGTGATGAACTATGACACTTCCAACATCAGAATCATATAAACCAGGCTGTAGTTTGATGTATGTTTATAGCCTCTGCTGGATTTTTTTTATTACTGACCATGCAACTCTCACGCACAACAACAAAAACAAGCTGCCGTTTTGCACAGCGGCACAATCCTTTACTGTGAGAGCTTTTAATGGCCTCTCCAGATTGGGTCCTAATTAGCTGTTAATCATCTAGGGCTCATAACCAGAGTGGAGACAGCAGGCCTGTGTGTATCTGTAAGGCGTGTGTGCATTTGCGTGTGTTTGCGTGTTCTCTCCTGCTGTCTATCCTTGTGTTTCGAGGCCATTAGCGGCAGACGAGCTAAAGAGAGCCAAACAGCCCATTAACTCTTTCACTCTTCCTCTCTCGTCCCTGCCATGCTCATCTCTCTCCCCGCAGTACCACAGTTGCCAGCTGACACCCTCTAATGCCAGCTATCTGTCACGACCAGAGACCTGTCCACCCACACAGCCGAGAACTCTACCTCGTCGAGTCCTCAGCCCATTCTCTCCCTTATTCTACCCGGCCGTCCTTTCTGCACATCGTCTCTCTGATTCTGTATATGTTACAGTATTGTATGACTGGATCCCTTAAAATACTAAAATTGCATAAGAACTTCAATAATCCTGTACTGACAATGCGGACTTAACTTCTGTAAGACATAATCCAGATGCTTTCATTTGCATGGGCAATTAACATTACATAAAAACTTTCTTAATGTCTGACCATAATTAACACATAAAACCAAAATCCCGTAAGAATAGATTAATCTGAGCAAAACAATTTTACTCCCGAATACCACTGTTAGAGCTTTTTGCTTTGGAAATGTTACAAATTTAAAATATGCGACTTTGTAATGAAGCAGATATTTACAGTTCCCTTATTTAATCTCAGAAAGCTCCTGTTTTATTGAGCTTGTTATGTTTCTGTGCACCTACACCTGCTTGCTGGGCTTGGCTGCACACTGGATCAATACCTCAATTTGCACACAGCACAGAAAGAAACCGCAGACTGAAATTTTATCAGCCTGAAAGCAGTAAGTGGGTAGGTAGCTGCGCATGAGTGTAGACCATTTGAATAAGTCCAAATTGCCTCTGCTGTACTAAATTGGGCACAAAGGAAAGGACCAGAGGAAATTGAGGGAGCAGAGGTAGATGAGACTGGTGCACTTAAACAGGCAATGAAAAGCCGCTTTGTGCTTATAAGGAGCACAAAGCACATTAACACACAGACGCTAACATGTTGGTTTCTTTGCCATTACTATGTTGACTGATTTTTAGTGTATACAATTATATTGACCAAATAATGAATATTTTAAAGGTGAGTCAGTTCTATCTCAGTTTATAGAAGGATATTTACTCACAAGAGCAAAATTAAAGATGAAATATTATGCCGACTGAAAAATGATGAACAAAAATGGTGAAAAACAATTTGTGCTAAAATAAAAACAAGACTGGGCTGAAGCAGTCTATTGTTGTCATTATTGATTATTTTGTTGATTAACTTTGCAAATAATCCATTATATCTTAAAAATTTTAAAATGTTAATTACAAGCTCTGAGATTCAATGCAATATTTTTAGATGTTAGTTTTAATTTTGACCAAAAGTCTTAAACCACAGTTATTCAGTTTTAAAATACAATATACAAAATAAGAATTTAAGCTTTTAAACTACTTATAATATTGCCCAACTAATTGTTTCACTGCATGAAAGCAGACATGTCTTATAATTGTCCTTGCTGACTGGTGTTAAAAAAAATTCATCAGGCATGTTTCAGCTTTAGCATAAATTAGCACAACTCCCTCGCTGAGTAACATACTGCACAGCAGCACTCGCAGCCACCACGACAAGCTTCCTCCATTACATCCACCTTGGCCTACACCATGCTGACAGCCGGAGAGACAGAAGTGTGTGATTAATGATAGGGGCCTGGTCATATCAGCAGGCTGGTTAACAGACCCCACCACAAGACTACACAGGTCACAGAACACACCCAGCCTCATCAGCACCCATTACTACTGTGGGCAAACATCACACAGGACGCTCAACCTGATTTCACCCTTAACAGTTTACTGAAAAAAAATATGGCCTATGAAAGAATTTTAAAATCTAACAGATTTTGGACACTTCATTTGGTTTATTATATTCATTTTTAGTCATTAATGTTACCCTTTTTATCCAGTAAGCAATTTTTCATTTAAAAGAAAAGCTTGGCCTTTTAGTATCAGCAAAGTTCTTTATGAAGTCAACACGAAGTCTAACCCCTTTAGAGGACAAAAAGTACCAATGAAAAGCTACTCTAGTCACAAACAGCAGAAACAATAAATCTGTCTGGTGTTTTTTGACCCTCTAAAGCAGAGCAAGGTAATCTCATCTAAAAAGTTACCTTAGTTTTTTCTGTCTCAGATAAACATGTGTGTGTGAGTGTGTGCATGTGTGTGTGTGTGCATGCGTAGGAAGAGGAGAGTAAATATGACAGCAAATCTGACAGCATCTGACATGCATATACACAGAATATCTCAACTTTGGGGCTGAGTGGGCAGGAAGGGAGAGATCAGAAACAGGATACAGCATCTTTTTTTTTTTTTGCATACAAACACATATACAAGCACACACACATATAAGCAGCAGATGTGTTTGTGTGTATGTGGACAGAGCTTGAGCAGGAAGAGATATGGTGAGGTGGATAGAGATGAAAGGTAAGGTGATGCTGGATCACTTTTGCCAACACAGCAACTGGAGAGCTGGGGCACGTCGGAGGAGCACGAGGCTCGGGTAACAGGAAGAACTGTGAGACGATCAGGAAATAACACTGTCTCTTTGAATTAGCACATCCAGCTGCAAACTCTGGCGAGACTTCAGTTGGTCTGAGTTGTGTGAGATATGAGGCAAATAGAGAAATGTGTGCGTATCTTTATAATGAGTGTCAGTCACTTGTAGATACTACATTTTTCTGAAAAAAAGGTAATTTAACACCTTATATTGACATTAATAGAGTGTAAGGTAGGCACTCCTGTGGTCACAAGAATTTCCTGAAATGCTAAAGGATACTTCAGCAGATAAGTTTTGGTGGAAATACTCCTGCTTGTTATACTTTTCCAAGTTCAAGCTAACGCTGAAAATAAATACACAGTGGTGCATGTCTCATCATGGATCTTACCAGGCGATTGATGCGCACAAACTCCTCTGGGCTCTTGGCCCAAGGGGGCAGCTCCACGTCAGAGACTACAGTGCCATCCTCCATCACTCCCAGGTTGTAATTGTTGGCGTTGACAAACATCTCTGGGAGGTAGTAGAACTCTGGGATCAGCTCCTGCATGGGGGCAGCAAGGGACACATTTGAATTTTCACACAAGCTATAATTAACCTTTTTTAAACAGTGTTACCATAGTTAGGAGTTCACCTAAATAGCTGACACACAGTTTCAGGTAATGTGGGTGATTTGATGATGCTGAATGTAAGAAGCTGCTTCTGAAACTACAAAAGGCTCAGAGTAATCACAAAGCAACCCTAATATGGGGGTCAGATTTACAGAGCCGTGAATGGCAGATCTAAATATATCTACCAAAATTAAGAGGGTCCAAAGAAGAACAAAACAAAAGAGTGTAAGTAAAAGAAAGGGGATCTTTCCATATAAATCTGGTCAGATATGATTTGTGTCTGTTACAACAGTAAGCCTGTGATATTGTCCTAATTTTACAATTATTCATTGAAATGACTGTTATGACTGCCTGTCTGCTGCCCACATTTGTGCTTTGGCCACTAAAGAGGATGTGAAAAACCTCTGAGCATTGATTCTGCCATGGTTTTTCACTGCGCAGATGTACCCATTTGCTTTGTTTGTATCCAAGCAGCAGAAAAAGGGTGCTCTACTTCCCCTCCTGTTCCACAACAAGAGAAAAAAAGACACAGTCAGCCAAATTCTTCCCAAACTATGATGATTTTATTTGGCTGTCCCAAACAACACAAAGTATTTTCAAATTGGCGGATAGGGAGGAGAAATGTAGTTATGACAGGGGCTGTAACCTCATATGTTTAGCCATTCGTCATTCTTAACAAAGCAGAACTTGCCACAATGAGCGTAAACACTATGCTTGAGTTTGAGCTTAAAAAACATGTAGATAAATCCATACTGGCCTCAAGGCCTAAACTGTAATGTTAATGTTGTGTCTCACTGATTATGAAACGAGAGGAAGGACCAGGATGTCTCTCAATTCTTGGCTTCTTTATGTAAATAGTAAAGAGAGAAGAGTGCAAAAATAAAATGATGGCAAAGCTTCATTTCTTACTGCACTGAGGGACATTTTTGCACTGATGAAATGCATAAAAATATGCAGGGTTTGATTTTAGGACCGTATTTTCCAGTCTAATAAAAACCTTTATGGCTAGCTGTATTTTTTGTTATGATTAGTGGAACACTAATGTTTCAAAGTAAAGACTCATTGACAGCACTTGTTTCAGGAATCCGATCGCAGCCCTGCTGGCTGTAGGAGACGCTTGTGTGACTACAAGTGCTGACTGGTGCTCTCGAGAAGGACGGAAAGATACAAATATGTTGACAGTCTGACATCAGAGATGAACAGACCACTGCCAACACCAAGCTGACATGCCCCCGTCTGTCAGGCGATGATGACAGCATGGCAACATGCAAATACTCCCCTGCTAAAACCTGAGCCCAGCAGCAGCTTTAGGAGGTTTTATTAAACTGACTTTCAAGAGCCTGATCGTATGCGATTAGATCTTAAGGAAATACAAATATGCTTAAATAATGACAACATGACCCTTTTTTAAGATAACCTGTGCAATGCGTCCTAATCAACGGGGTGCAAACAACCAGTCGGATGAGCAAGCAAACACACAGGTTTAAAACAACACAGCACTTCCCCACTTCTGAAATCTCTTTACTCCACAAAACCTGACCTAAAACTAAAGGTCAACCCCTTAACGAGTCCTCCAGCTCACCCAGGTTCACTGGCTGCAGCCTGCTGTAAATTTGAGCTAGAGGTGGCTGGATGCATGCCTGCACGCACGCACACACACACACAAGCACCAACACAAACACACACATGCACCAACTAAACCTTAAGGGCTTCGCTCCCGAGCACTCAAGCCTGCCTAGCATGGACCATTATGTGCAGTGGCCCCTTTGCTCCGGCCTGGTCAGAGGCCAGCCCCTCTGATCCCCAATCCTGTCCTGTCATGGGTCACTGGAGGGGGCTCTGGCCTCTGGGCTCCTCCGCTACACTTCCACTGTTGCTACTTCTAACCCCTCGACTCTTCTCTCTCCCCCTCTGATGCCTTTGGGCTTAAGCTTGGGGTCAGGGGATTGGGGACTGGAGGTCATGCTAGCGTCACCCAGGCTAGAGACACATTGAATCTGGGTGTTGTAACCTATTATCACCCCTTCTTTACCAGTGGGGTATGAAAACACTGGGGCTTTTTGCCCTCTGGCAGGGACAGAGGGTTGCTATCAATGGCTGCAATGCAAAAGCTAAATGGCGTACTTAGCATACTAAATTGATACATCTCGTCCCTAATCCCCTCTTTTGCCTAGAACAAGAATATGTGCGTCCAAGTGGATAAAGTCGCTGGACTTTCATTCAAAATATGCTAAAAATTCTAAGTGAACAAGGAAACACAGTGATGTGGTCCAGATTTTCCCTTTATTTTGATCTGAGGCTGAGCTCTCACAGTTTGATCCACATTGACAGGTCTAGACTGAAAGAGCAAACGAGGGCTCTTGTTGGGCTTTCGCAATCAAGCATTGGCCAGCTACGTAGTAACACAATCCATATGTTTTATCCACGGGATGCGAGGGGGGTGGTAAACGCAATCAAGCGTCAAAACCCCCAACACCACCGCTGTTCCCTCATCCAGTGACCCAGTGCCAGGAGACCAAGCAAAACTCAGCTTTGACATAGAATGTCTGACTGTAGTCGTAAATGTTTTAGAGGAGCAGTTAAAGTGTGCGCTGGGGGTTCAAGGGCCCTCAGTATGAGAATGACCTGCGCTGTTGCAGGGCAGATCCAACAGCTCAGCAGAGTTTTGGGGGCCCAATGGGCAGGGATTCAAGTCCAGGTTATAGCTGGCTGAATCTGAGACAGACGGCTGGGACAGATGAGGATTAGACTAACGCTTTGATCAGAGGACCAGGAAGTTTTCATGGCACGGGGACAATGATTAGTAGTGACTGGACATTACTCTTTTGAAATCTTTTCTTCTTTGTCTGTAAAGATGCTGGATAAGGATTTATTCTCCTGTAGTGCTCAGTCCTTTATCTCTTTTAACATCTAGCCTTCTTGGAAGTCAAC
Organism: Acanthurus tractus; assembly: GCA_029783725.1. Lineage (NCBI taxonomy): Eukaryota > Metazoa > Chordata > Actinopteri > Acanthuriformes > Acanthuridae > Acanthurus > Acanthurus tractus. Next base: position 3,860,364 of record JAQNCA010000024.1, read on the forward strand.
CATCCCAAAAGGAGAGAAGGCAAACTATTTTTGGAAAGTGGTTTCACATCATGTGTGAGAATGCATCAGTTAGTAGAGTACCTTAACATCAGAAGTGTCTCTCTGGCTGTTCCTCCAAGCACGGGACACTGAGGAGAAGGTGCGGTCAGCATGGTCGAACTTCCCTCCTTGGAAGTTGAGAAAAAACGTGGTGAAGGGTTCCTGTTGATCATAAAAAGAAAAAAAGGTCTAAATATGAGCTCTAACTCTGACTCTGCTCCTGGAACTATGACCACCTTCTGTGATTGCTCAATAAGACTCCCTCGTTCCAGCAAAGCAAATGTAGTAAAAGTCTGTTTCTCCTTGCAGTTCAATGCAGCACTGTGTCAACAGATTTAAATCAAAATCTACCTGTTATACATACACTATCTAACAAACTGAAATCCCCAAATAAACAAGTTAAATAACAATAATCCCAGTGAGCTACTAAAGCCAATACACCCATGCTACTGATGCATTTCTAATCATGTATAATCTTGTTAGGACAGATCAATAGCTGTCTCTCTGACGCAATAGCCCCCAAGTGACATAGACACAATATGTTTGGGCCACAGCTACAAACTACAGCTGTAGGTAGCTAATTAAATTCAGCCTGAAATGACGTAACTCTCACTTGTTTATAAAGTGAATTTAACCACTTTGTAGTAAATTATGCAGTTGAAACAACAGGAGTGTACTGTAAAATCTCACAAACACAAAATGAATTAAAATGGTTCTCATTCATTGGACAAACAGTTTTTAGTTACTCACTGATGTTAAGGTTGATCTTTAAGTGAGGGTTTCTGGTAAAGGGGCTTTAGAATAAGCCAGCTAATGATGTGCAGGGATCAATGAGGTAACTCCACTGGGAGTCACTGAAACAGTGAGCTACCGGGACAATAATAACAGGAGAAAACTGCACATTGGAGAAACTTAGTAACCTCCTTCTCCCCTGAGTGCGGTATGGAAAGATTGATGGCATCAATTCAACAAAGGTACGAAAGAGAACACTCCAGTGCACAATGCACACCGCATACAGCAAATCAAATCACATATAATGCATGGTATTCCTTCAAAAATTGTAAGATTTTGTTTTAGATGAACATTTCTTTTATAGCAGACATTTAATTGCACTCTCTTTGTTTTGTTGTTTCATTATAAACCATATGGCAACAACATAGAGTATCATAAATAATAAGCAGCGATACATGAGGAGAAATATGCTTGTGATGCAACATTTAGCATACATTTACACACATTTTGATATAAATAAATCTGTTTCCAGAAAGCAGATGCCTAATTAGAGATGAATTAATGACAATATGAAACTGAAGGGAAACAATGAACATAAATTAAAAAATGCATTAAAAATTGTTTGACAAGTAAGTTGGATTAGCATATTGCTGTGCAGGACATAGGTTTTAAAACTCAGTCAAGTGGGGGCTTTTCACAGCTGGTGTCTGAGATGCTTTTTCCATGAATTGAAGAAGACCCCAAACACATTTAAATATATATAATATTTAGAGGTAAACAAATATTTTTTTTTATATTTTCTACACAGTAAAAACAACACAATAACCAGAGATTATGTAAAATTGAATTAACTTTAAGAGCATCCATCTTATTAAATACATTGAACTTACAATACGCAGCAGCCACATCAGGGTGAAGCTGGCGGTGGAGTAGTGGGTGCCATAGTGGAACTTTGGCACCTGATCATCCTCCCAGGACTCATATCGGTCTGAAAAGAATGCAGCTCTCTTTGGGTTCAGAGCACCAACAGGCTGTGGAGAAATTTAAACATAAAACAGTCATTTTAAAAAAAGATAAATTCCTTTAATTGCTGCTTGATATCAAAACAGAGATAAAGACGACAAAATGACAAACACATGGGGGTGACAGCAAAGGGAGAGCAGGGAGGCACTGCAGAATATTACTGTGAATACATTCAGGGACCACTCTGCAGCAAAACAGTTGCAAGGCAAATGAAGCTGGTAACCTTTGTGCAATCTCAAATGAATATTAGATGATATTCCCCTTCAGACAGAGATCAATCCTTTCCCACAGAGTGCTTTTTAGAGGCTGTGAAACAGAGCCCCTGCAGCAGTAGTCTGTCAGAGAAAACTAATGTGTTCCAATGAAAGAGTGCCTACTAGGAATATCAATAGCAAGAATGCGAGTTCCTTTAATTTCTACTTTTATTAATCTGAAAGGAATACACTGGTCACCAGCCCTATTTGTAGTTGAGAAAAATGGTTGAGTTGCATTAATTTTCCATCACTCTACAACACCAATAACCCTGTGATGCTTAGCTATTATTTAAATACTCATTTATAGAAATCACTTTCAGGTTGGTTCAATTTTTATTAGTCTTCTGTTGGCTGTGCCTCATTCTCTCAAACCCTCCTTCATCTCTCTCCCTCAAACACACACATACACACACAGCAGATCAATGGTAATGGAATGATGGCCTTTTGAGGATGAGGGGCTAGTAGGACGTGGATCAATTGGATCTCTTTCATATCATAGGGTGCCTGTCACAGCAAGACTCATTCAGGGCCAGGCACTGATATCGATCTGTGCTCTAGCTACTGTTTTGTGTGGGTGTAATGGAGCATTGCTTGTGCACATGTATTTTTGTGTAGTGGGAGTGATGCATGAAGGATTTGTACAGAATAGGTTGCTGCTTTGGTTAAGTGCGTGCATATATTTAAGAATTTTGTAACTAGTGTTTTTCTGCGTTTGTGCAGATTTGCACGGCAAAAATGCATCGCGCCACCACATTATGTAGCTCAGCATTGACAGTGATACACTGTGGGCTTCCTCAGGGCCACTGGGGGTGGGTGAGTACACAGAGTGAATTATACATCAAGCCCATTGCTCTGATTTATAGCCCTAATAACAGTCGGCTCATTAAAAAAAGAAAAGGGAGAGGAGGCATATAAAATAAAAAAAGACTGAAAGTGCCACAGTGACAGAGAGAGAGGGAGAATTGTGTGTGAGTGCACGTGGGGGCTGTTGGTTTGCGCGAGCCCGACATTGTTTACTGCTGTAAATTACTGTTGGCCTGGTGCTCTCAGCTTACAGTAGCTACAACAGAGCAGCGGTGACGGCACCGTACATCAGAGAAGAGCGCCCGGCAGCATGCTGATGGATCGCCTGCTGCCATGCTGCAGCAGATTGCCCTAATATGTCGTAGCAAAGAATAGCGCTCTGATGAGGACTCAAACAAATGAGCCAATTTCGTAGTTTTAATTAGACTAGAGAGGAAGCTACAGAACAAAGGTGTGCTTGAGCTTTGAAGGGGTAAACATCAGAGAATTAATCTTGGATTAGTCCTGAACAGTTCTTCATGGAGACTAAAAGTGGCGTCACAGTGCCATTTCAAGCTACTCTGAGAAAAAAATATCACAAGAAATATTTACAGCAACTAAAACTAAAGGTCAGACATCTCAAAACAAATTGAAAGATTCTGTGCGGCACTTATAAACAGATTTGTGTTAAAAATGTTAAAAGTATTAGAATGTTCAGAGAGCGTGGCGGCTAATGCAGAGAAAAGGAGAGGTCGCTTTGCTGCAAAGTCAAGTCTACATTAGGAACTGAGTGTGTGTCACAGAAACATTAAACAGACATTCAGATCGCACATAATTCTCTCTAAATGCCAACCCACCTGAAAACTTATTCTCAGGTTAAGAACACAGATATTTTAAAAATGTGTATGTAACCCAAAGACAGCGTAATGTAACAACAAGAATCTTCATGAGAACTATTATATGAACATTATCCAGAGCTGCTTTGCTTTTAAAAGAATAATAGGTCATCGGTGATGAAGTATAATGGCTTACCGACAATTTGAGCATCACTTGGGCTTTGAGTCGTAAATCAAAAGAGCCTCGTGAAAGGAGTGTTTATGTATAATGTCCTATTTAAACAGTGAAAATGGTGTGGAGGGCCTGGGGGATAAACATATGGGGCACGTATGGTGAAATCAATACACCATTAGCTGATGTGGCTGTGAGGAGTAGGTTATAGCACAAAGGTACAGGGAACGCTCAATAAATCCTCACTATTTCTGTTGCTATGTAAATGTGGGATACCTAATGTTTGGTGAGGAGGGGTTAACACTTTTTTAACTGTTTGTTGTGTCTCATTAACAGCTGTACAAAAACAAGAATGAGCTGGCTTTTGCCTTCAGGGGATTTGTGTGAACCCACCAACCGATTATCATCATCCTACAGACACCCATATGAAGGACAAGTGCATTTTGTGGGGAAATGTGTGATTGTGTGCAGAACTGAGGTGTAAAGAAAAGGTAGAGGAGTTAAAAGAAAACAGAGGAGAGTTACAGCACTTGCAGTCAGTTCTTGTGTGTGCTTATCCTGACTACAATGTTATCTCGGGGGTCGGCGTTTGATGTCAGGTTGAGGTTAGAGTTTATGATAAGAAAGTCCCTGGGGTCAGAATGGCTCTGGCAGCGGGGAACATAAATTCTGTGTGGCCTCTGTTGTGCTGGGGATGATGACAGTGTGTGACACGCACACACACACTCGTTCATGGCAATTTGGCTCCTCAATGTCACTGGAGGCTTCTCAGATGACCTGTTTCTATACGAGACAGCCACCAACGTGACATAAAGGGGGGATAGCAGAGATGTGGACAGTGAGAAAGAGAGACGTGGTGAGAGGCAAACAGAAGGGAAAACAAACACTAACAATACGGATAAAAACAAAGTAGGAGGATGAAAACATACACGTTCAGCAAAAAAAAACAGTGAAGGTCAGAAAATGTAAGGATGCAAAGAAAAGAAACACAGACCGCAAATGATTGCGGGTGCAGACTTGGACGGTGGGGGTTGACATGGGGGGCTGTGCAGCGCTGTTTGCCCTTTTCTCAGACACTGCAGTCTGCCACGGTCCAGTTGTCATACACTGATATCACACGTGTGTCAACAACATGAATAAAACAGATGTAATAAAGATTGGCCCCACTCCCTCCCCCTTTTCTTCCCTCTCTCTGCTGCTATGCTGCTCTGAGGAGGAAAAAAAAGCACAAAGGACGGCAAATTATGTTGTTCTTCTCCGCTTGCACTCTCTTCTCCTCTCTTTTTCACTCTCTGATTGTCTTTCTGTTTCTCTTCCTTTCACCCATCTCCCCTTCTTTCACTTGGTCCCCGAGGCTGCGAGGCTTGACTAAGTACACAGGCTGAGCTGTCCAAACTCCACAGCAGTGCAAAAGAGAAGAGCAGGAGGCACAAACGAGCTAAGAAACTGTGTATGTGTGAGTGTGTGTGTGTGTGTGTGTGTGTGTTCGTGGGGCAAGTACAACTGTCACATTTCAGCCTACTGGGCAGCATGAAGCCAAATAAACAGAGAAATTATGCAGCTTCATACAGTGGGGAAAGCTACTCCGAGAGGGATAAAAACAGAGAATAGAGACACAGAGGAGCAGATCGCAAGTGAAAGCAGGACTGGGGAGAACCTCAGGGACAAGGTGTTGACTGCAGTGGTGTTTGAATCTATATGACAGGGTGGTGTGAAAGAATGCAAGTGTGAGTGGATGGCTCATGTGTTTGGAATAAATGTGCAGGGCTACTGTGTTGCCTCAGATTGTATCGTGTATATGCATTTTGTTTCTACACTCCGATTTGAGGAAGGGTATTTTTTTAAATAAATGTTTGTCTTTTTGGGGGGACGGGACTGGCGGCAAATAGCAGTTCTGAAACTGTAACATGAGTCAGGTTGGGAGTAACAGAAAAAGAGATGAAGCAATGAAGCAACCTGAGATCATGGGACTTCGTATCGTGACTCCAGATTTCAGAATCATTACACTCCTAACAACATTAGGTAAAGCCTTGTATTTGATCATCAACCAATAAAAAACATGCAGCATACATTCCTATGGAGTTACTTTGTAACATTTACGTCATGACGCTACGGTTTATCTTACAGTGGTCAAGACGAAATAGGCAATTATGAGCGCACTAATAAATTTCAAGCAGTGAAATCCTGTCTCATGATATAATTAACTGCTCTGCATCATTTTACCATTAAATAAAACCTGTAACCCATGACTGTGTTACACAAACTTTTCAGTTAAACACTCATTATCTACTTTCTTCGGCAAGAGTTCTTTCAATTGAAATGATGACAACAAAAGACATAGTTTCATGATTTCATGAGAAAGCTTTGGATTATTGGGTTTGATTGTTTCCTTGTTTAACAGCCAGCAGGGCAGATTAAAAAGAGAAAAAAGGCAGAAATGTTTACAGACAAGGTAGAGTATCAAAGTTTTATTCACAATGTGTTTAGTAATAATGGCCGACTTTCTCCCTCACTGATTGGTGTCACCTCAGAGATTAGTAACGGGCCACAAATGAAACTTTTCTCTAAAATTACAGACCTCTGAGTTTAAATATTGCTGAGAAATTGGAACAACATAAAAAAAAGCTTCATAAAATCTTTTTCAATGATACTGGCATTTTGAGACCTTTTAATCTGAAAGCTCACTCACACCAACACAGCCTCTAAGTATGGCCCTTGTTATTTTTGGTATCAGTCTTAGTGTAAAATTTTCCCTTCTGCCTAGGTAGGTGAGGGCCCCCACCTCTCCCTCACCCTGCATGAACATGGGATGCTCCCAAGACCTGAACAAATGCCCTCAAGTGTAACTCTGAAATGCATTTCCTCCAACGTATCCCCTGTCCATTAACACATGCCTTTTTGTTTCCATGGCTGATTTATTCAGTCATTTTGGTTCCAGCAGCTCGACAGTCGCTCAATCATTTCACTCTAAAAGTAATCCTCTGTCCTCCCACCACTGGACAACATTACGCACAACTGATGCTGGCAAGCTTAGGATTATGTCTTTTAGCTTTTTGTCCAGTGTGTGTATGTGTGGAAAAGACGGGGAGTTCATGCAAGTAAAAAATGCATGTCTACTTACAACATGGGGGAGAATCTTTTAAGCAGTTTCAGCTGTGTGAGTGTGCGTATTTATGTGCCAGGGAGCATCTTAGGGCAGATTTCATTGTTTTAAGCCCAATCACTTGATGCCTGGAGCTACCAGGGAGTATTAATTCACTTCCTGGGCTCTTGCGGAAGGTCAAACTTGAAAGAATTCAATTATGAACTTTAAATTATGGGCAGAAAAGGACAGCTAAAACAGAAAATGGGAGTCATAAAGAGAGAACATTAGCAGTTTAAATCAGCTTTGACTGTAGCAAGGCAGGGCTGTCTAAACTAATACAAATCAACAAGTAATCATACGGATTATCTGTAATGTTTATCACCTGCAACTTTAGAAAATCTATCACAGTATTGCCCTTACTTAATATATTTGCCAGCACACAGAAGATTAGTATTTCCTTAGAACTGTTGAGTGTTTTAAATCATGATACTTTTGTAATTGCTTAACTTTTAGTTGTCTAAGGCACAAACAACCACATATCTGAGTAACTGAATGAGACGGACGGAGCTACACTTGATGGCAATCAGCCATCGGTGGCTAACGAGCTGATTTAATCAACCATGATCAACGGAAATTGTAGAGTGACTAGACAGACTTAAACTACAGACACAGACACCTAGAACACACCCTCTCTTCACCCCCACCCTTCCTTTCTCTGGAATGAAGGAAAAAAGATGAGTAAAAGAGGAGGAGAGGATCTGAGAGTCTCACCTTGGACAGATCTCTGAAGTTGCTGGGCAGAGTGAGGTCAAGTTCCTCTGAATCATAGTTGGTAATAACCCAGGGGAAGACCGGGTACTGGTTTAGGTCATTAAAAGTTCGACCTGGTCAAAGAAAAGAAAGCGAGAGGGATGAGGACAAAACAAACTATAGTTTCAAGGACATCAATGGCTCAAAATCACTTCTAAAGCTCTTGTGTTGGTCTTAATTTTCTAAATGATGGACAGTCTACAGAGACACCACCAAGGTGTTGTGTGGCATTCTCACCAGAGATGGTGTTGAGGAAGATGAGGTACTCGAAGTTAGATATCTCGCGGCGTTGCCAGCGCTGGGTCATGTTGGCTGCTTTGAACAGCTGCTTTGGTGTGGCCAGAGAGATACGTCTTCAAAGAGAACAACAGAAAAAGATGAAATTAGACATTTGTAGCTATTCTGGTGTGAGAGTGGACAAGTACTGTGCAGTGGTGCAGAGACGGAGTCAGTCACAGCATCACAGGAACGGCACTTAGCAGACTGCAAAAGGGCTTTATTAGACCTTTGAATTACGAATGTCCTTGTATAAAAAATCCATTGAACTTGCTGTCTTGCTAATTAAGAAGACAAATATGCAATAAATCGGGTTGAATGTGCATATTTGCGTGCATGTACGCACACACACACACACACACACACACACACACAGAGCCCACAGCATGATGTATGGAGCAGGACAAAAACAAATGACCCCCAATCCAATTAAAACAAAGGAAAATGATGGAATTAATCACTGTCAGGGTGTGAGATTACAGTCATTAGGTCTCTCAGAGGTGAAAATACATCCTTACAAATACGAGTGTACTACAAGACGCACTGTTATTTCATATTCTGCATTTCTGTTAACAATATAGGTATTAACATACTTTGGAGGTACAGGTTTGGATGTTTTCTTTTTATCTCCTGTGGATCATATTATACCTAAATCTAAACACTTAATGTACAGAAAACTCAGGAAGAGCTCATTATTAGCTAAATGTTTTGAAAGCAGTTGGATTATAGAAGAATATTACATGGATAATGAAGTGTGGTGTGCAATTATTGTTGTGGTGCTCTGGGCATTAAACAGTTTGTGCTGTTCTGACTGTATGAGCCGGTGTGTCTGCATGTGTGTGTGTGTGTCTGCGTGTACTGAGCTGCCCTGTACAGCTGTCCTCAGGTCAAAGAAGCAAAGTGTCTTTGGCCTGTAAACTAGCTTGATTAATGAATCCAACAGAAACACACACACACACATTCTCTCACCCAAACTCTATGTGAGTTAAGTGCACACACACTCCCCCTACGTCCACACTGACTCATTAGTGGATACACTTTCTAAGAAGCAAGAGTCAGACAGAGGACCTGCACAGTGCATAAAACCCCCCCACACATTTTTCCCATAAAATGTTTCCATCTAAGAGGGATCTTCCTCAGACACAAGCAAATGATTTGACAATTTTTTTAGAAAAATGCCTGAGCAAAATCTGTGTTTGATCGAAATGTTTGTGGAAAATTTGTGGGAGCTATAAATAAACTTTGCAGATTGGCTTTTGCTTCTAGTTTGCTGTTTGAAGCAGCTCCTGTAGAAGTTTTTTGGACGTGCTTACTCTACGCCCTGTTTGTCTTTGGATGAACTTTCTTACTCGTACAGATTACGTAGCCTTCGGTGTCAGTGGTTGCTATGTGGAGCAATTTTTTTGTGTTTCTTAATATTGAGAAAAACATTTCTCATAGATCCTAAATCTTCCTGACTAAAATATTGCAACTCCCCAAAATATTCACTTCTCATCAGACAGCTGTCATAGCTCAGACAAATGCAGAGAAAAATTTCACAATATGCAGCATGAAACTGAAACAAATCCCTACTGTTTATGGAAAGATTTTGTACTTTACTGTGTCTTTGGATTGGGTTTCCTGCTCTTTAGGCTTGCCCATTATTTTGTTTATTTTGCTTTAAATATATCTGTACTCTTCGAAAAGGTCTGACAGAAATTTAATTTAAAGCATTGGTTCTTAAACATGGCGACAGCACAGGTGGAGCGTGGATGACCTGAATAAAAAATACGGAGTGAAACAAGAATTCTAAATATGATTTATGCCAAGAAAATAAACATTAGTTTGCTAATACTATTGTGCTGACAAACATTTCACTAAAATTCAATTTTAGTTTGGAAAAAACGACTTTACTTGAGCTGTATTACTTATAATTGGTGATGACTGAGAAAAATTGTTGGGTGGAGAGATGTCAACCACCTTTTACAGCTCCTGGAATCTGAATTGCCAGAAAAAGTTTAAGAACCACTGACTGAGAAACCTGCTGTTTTTGTTGTACTTTGTTTGCTCTTTTTTGCAAACTTTTACCTAAAATATTTTAAAAAATATTTTAATATTTTACTCATTGAGGTGTTTTCTTTTTTTTGTTCTGTAAATATTTGGGCTAAAATCAAGAGTCTAAGGTTGTCTGATGTCATATGCTGTGTATATTATTAAGTCCTTTGTGAAAAAAATGTGCTTCTGAAACTGCATCAGTAAAATTTAGTGGGCTTTTAAACCTTAATCACCACATTTTACATCAAACTTAAAGCACATGCTAGTTGCAGTACACAATTACAAGATGCCATCAAATACATTACACAGTGAGACTTGCTTTACTCCTCTTTGATTCGTCTTCACTTTCACAGGGTCTTATACTGGGTGCACACATGCCAGCAGCTGAGTTGGGCCTTGGCTTCAGCACAGAGCAGAAATGATGCGAGGGAGTGTGGGGGGAGGGCAGTGTGCCCTGCAGGCTTACATGTGACTATTTGCTTCACTTTGATGGAAATAAATAAATGAACTGGACTATGTTTGTGTGAAGCCAATTATGTTGGGGAGGTGGAGAAAGAGTGGGAGGGACGAAAAAATTCAGTGACCTCCTGTGTGCATGAGACCACAAGAAAGAATTCAGTTTGGAGGTCTGTGTTGTGTTAATTCCATGTCACTCCCTTTAATCGATGTTGTCTCTGCATATGTTTAATATTCTCATCGGGTCGGATGTGGTCCTAGTTGTGTTGCAAAAAAAGCTTGCAAAGAATGTTTAAAACTGTGAGAAATGTCAATGCCACAAAATATCCACTTTTGAGTATTTGAGTGTCTCACCTTGTTTGTGGAAGACCAAAGTTCGTGCCCACCCCGACACGAGGAAGACTGTGGACGACCTTCTTGACCGTGGCTGCATCGGGGAAGTTGAACATGACTGCCGCTGTAGAGAGGCACAGAGAAACATCCAGTTACATCATGGACTCTTTTTATATCCTTTAAATTGCATAAAATCTCTGATAAGGGACAATCTGATAATATTTTCACTATCGTTTCCTTTAAATACCAACAAAAGAATATGGATGTATATTCATCAGTTGTACAATAAAAAGATGAAGTGGTTACACATAGGTAATTCCTGGATGTTCTCTTACTTCTGTTGGCCATGAAGATTTCCAGAGCAGTATTCTGCAGTAGGTAGCGTCTGGAAAAGACGGCACGGATCTCTGTGAACATCCATTTTCCATGAAGGCCTTCTGTGTAAGCAAGAATCTGGAAGACAGGACAGAAAAAGAGAAACCAAAGCAAAGAGGTTTGAATTGAAAGAGCATAATGAAAATGGAATAAGGACAAGACATTTTTATAAGAAACAAAACAGAGAGGGCCAAAGGACATCAGAGGAGAGTAGAGAAGAAAAGAAGAAAGGAGGGGAAGAAGGGAAGACATGAGGCCAGGTTAGTTCATTTTTCACACAGTGATGGTACGACGGCTTGAGCAGCACGATTAATGTCTTATATTGATCAGACTCAATGAAAAAGAGATCCCTTCAGCAAGAAAATGGGTGCTATTCAGCTGGAGGGAGTGAAGGAAATGTTTAGTTCACTAAAAGATAATCCATATCACAGCGTGAAGGTGAATAGAAATATCAAAATGACAAGAAATATAAAAGAAATAAAAATATTGCTTTGATTTATAGTAATGGCTTGACATGAACAATGGTTATAGGCTATTTTAAGCTAAATATCTGAACTAACTACTTTCTGGAATTTCATTGAGGTAACTGACACAGGGGTTAAACAATATTATGTTAGCAAGCTATAGATTTACAAATGCATCGATGAGCTGAGCTTAACTTGCCCATTAGCTGTCAGAGGAACTTGCTCTGATTGCTGCGACGGTGTCTGACAGACCCATATGCTTGGCCCTGCCCCTGTGATTCGTACTCCTACTAATCCAGCATTTAGATTTGCTACTTACCTACTTAGCACTGCTTTGTTAGCTACGCTTTTGTTTCAACCCCTGCTCATGATTTCAGAAGTATCTGCTGACAGGGGGCGTAGAGGGATATGTCAGAAAGGTAAAAGGTACGCTTTAGATCGTCACAACCAGTGTGGTTCAGGGGCTGTGTTATTAATCAAAAATATTCAAATGTGAGCTTGCGAGCTAGGCCTAGCGTTAAGTTAAAGGAGCTCATTAAAGGCAGGGGACAGCAGAGGGGACCAGATGAGGCCTTTACCAACCAGCTGAGGACTGCCTCTGCCTTGCCGTCTCTATGAGGAATAAGACCTGCCTGCATCACAGACTCACTTCAAAGTCTCTGGAGTTCAATTAAATGTGGATTAGTGGCTGGGAGAAGCTCGCTGGGGCTGTATCCACCAGCCTCCCATCTTTCTTGACTGGGGCCCAAGATGACTATACCAGTCCCCACCAGCCTGTAGCAAACCCCAACACAAAGATAGTGTAGCACTCGCAAGAGTAAACCATCTTTTTTCTTCAAGGAAGAAATATATTACAAGGGACGCTAGTATATTTACAATCAGTGTCACACTTCTTAATCAAATACATTGATTTAAGATGCTAACAAAGATTTCTCCCAATTGCTAGTAATTGGGCTAGTTAGCTTGCTGCTAGAAATATGTTCATTTGTAGCACAACATAACAGAGGTATCAATCTCCTCATCTAATACATCAAGAAAGTAAATAAGCAGATTTTCAGCAAGGCTGAACTTTTCTTTAATGTACACCTGACCGCATTTGAAAAAAATGTACTTTACCAATGTAGCATTACAATACTTGACCTGCATATTAACATGACAGGATCAACAGAGTAAAGGAAGTATCCAATCCTTTAAAAATGTAGTCAAGGTAAGTCAGAGGAAAGGCTAATTTTAAGAGAATATGAAACAAGGTAGAGACGTTTGCACTTATTTTTTTCCCGCTTATAGCATCGGTACAGTGGATGACTCCACTTTTAAAAGTGCAATTGTCTGAAAACAGTTTTTCCCTAAGTGGTTTTGTGGAAATAAAGAAGAATTGAATTTGTTAAAAAAAAAAACAGGCTAGGCAGCTGAATATTTTTTTCCACTGTCACAGTTGGCTTTTACATAATTATGTCATAAATTCTACGGAAATTACCATTAAATGTCATCCCCAGCCACAGAAAATTTTAAATACAATTTAGAAAAATAAAATACACACAAACAAAAAAAAACGCTTCTCTGCTTCTATGGGATCAAAAATGAAATTCCTTTTTTCAGGTGTATGATGAGTGAATGCTTGGGAGGGTAACCTTTCACCTTTAAAAGGGAGTGGTTGACTCATTTCATCCCCAAGAGTACACTCATAGACCTCCAGACGGATGTCATGAAGATGCTCGGGGCTGATGTGATAAAGTTGCAGTCTCTGATTCCACAGATAGATATGACAGTGGTCGAGGCAGCCAGATATCATTTTTCCGTGGACCAATGACTCTCCTGGAATGCTGCAAATAGCACTCCATGTTCCAAAGATCACTGTCCCTATCTGCAGCGCCCTTTCCCTTGCAGATGAAAAAGCTGAGCGGGTGACAACGAGCGTGACAAACTATCCGTGCTGTAATGCTCCAGCCGTTCTGACCACGTCTGGACAAATTACAATGGTGTGGAGGTTATTGTCCGAGCTGGAATTATAGCTGCACCAGCTTCGCCTGTGATGAATAGTAATGGTGGAACTGAATCAGTCAAGCTCAAAGAGATACAGAGCCAGAGACAGAATTTAAACAAAACAAGAAAAAAAACACACACCAGAGCCAGACTGTGCTACATCCTGCATCACATTTACATTAAACTAACTGAAGAGAAATGGGTTGTTCAGCTTAAAAAAGATAAAAATCAAAAAAGAAATTATTGCATTTCATAAAAGGATAGAAGGTTTCATGAAGGGAGCATAAAAAGGATCAGGAGCTTGTACGTCAACCTGATTGGTTGAGTATAAAGCGCAATCTTATTGATGTTTCATTTCACGTGGAACATTATCCATGGATTCAGGTCTGCTGCGTCCTGAGATCAATTTCAAAGCGTCAAGTGGGAGGACACAGCCAAACAGAAAACAAAGGAACTAGCCTTGATTGCAATGCTTTCTCTCCATCTCTCCCTCCTCCTCTTTCAACCTGTTTGTGCGCCGGGCTGCTGCTCATTTCTGAGGCACTGTCGTTTGTCTTTGTCAGATGCCCAAAAGACTGCGGAATGAAGAGGGACACATGAAGAGGGGCCGGGTGACTGTGGCTACGGTGTGTAACCACACACACGCAGGCGCACACACAAACTCAAAAACTGTCACTGCTGAATCCCGAAGACAGTCTTTGCCAGTGAACCCTCTCCATCACCCTTTCCTTTACCCACCACTGCCTCTTTAGAAACACAAGTAAAGTCAAGTGGAGGAACATGGTGACACAGATGAAATTTAATTGAAACTGCACTGAATTGGTGGAGAGTTAAGGGAGCAACAGACCAACTATCAGCAGCGAGGTTCAAGATAGATGAGGCTCTCAACTGCCTTTGCAGTTGCCAGGCTGAGGGTGGGTGTGTTTTTGGGCTGATAAGACCTTGAGTTGAAGAGGACAGAGGCCACTGCCAATTCCTAATAAAGAAAATCCTTATTTGTCATAAAATATGAAAATGGTCCAGTTTAAAACCCCCACAGTGTTGTTTCCTTAAAAATAATGCTTAAAAACGCACATAAACAAGGCTTTATGGGAGGTATGTGCATATCCGCTCGTTTAGTTTATTGTGCTGAGCATCCTTGAAGGAAAATGGTGTGATTGAAGTTCAATTTGTTAGCTGTTATTAAGTATTTCCGCATGGCTGCCTCAGTTAAAGGATAATGGATGAGGGATTTATTATTACCTTTTGGTCAAATGAAGTGGTGTGGGAGATAAGGTGATGAAATTAATGAGCGGGAGGAAGAGAGGTGATCCATCAACATCAAAATGGAGACAAGGGACAAGCGGTATTGAGAGAACTTGATAGAATTCATATTAAAAAAAAAAAAACCTGTGGACTTATCAGCACTAAGAGTTGCTTATTGCTCGTCATTTCCCAAAAGCTGCCTGCCTCTCAGCCCTTGACACCCACTACATTACACTATCCTGCATATCACAAAATGATGCTTACATTTACAAAAAATGAGCAGAGGTTACTGATTCCAAAGATTTGAATGAATTCAATGAGACTCCCCTTTACAAAACCACTGCATACAGGCACATTCAGGCCATGCTCTTTGTGACTCTTTCTCCAAAAAAGCCATCTGCAATACCTGGAGTTTCAGAGGGCTGAGATGCTGACAGCACTTCTATTGAAGCAGCAAATGAGAAAGAAATGGCAGGTAAACACAAACTGACACTCAAGGGCTTTTTGACAATCTGGTGCATCTGCAAATATACTACAACTTTTATGATAGTACTCTCTACTCCCGCTGCTCCTTACCCTAGATTCTTGTTCACCTTCTCCCCCCAGTTGCCTTAACCCCCCCATCATTCTCTGTTCCACACTGGTAAACGAGGCCTTGTCACCTCCCATCAGTAAATGAGTTCATCGGACTAACGAGCGAGCAAAGGGCCCCAACACACTAACAAGGGTCTGTTGGCTGCCTGCGCCTCTAAACCAATCAGGAGCCTCATCACCATTGACACAAAGCCTCCCGGAGCCCTCTGGAGCCAATTAAGACAGATTTTGCTTTTGAGATTGAGTGATAGCTAGAAAAAAAAGAATACAAGGAGGGAGTGGGAAATACTAAGAGTACTGTACTGGAAAGAGAGACAAATAGATGCAACATATTTTGAATGAAAAGATTTCTTTTAAGAGGTACATGTCTCATGCAAAAGCAATGACAGGTAGAAGGTGTGTGGTTAAAGGCTGTGCTCAGGGTAAAACAGTCAAGTCATTCAAGAGGAAACCAATGCTCCATCACTGTTAGACCCTGGAATCATATGACCCGAAGACAGTGTTGCCTCATGACTCTACTTTTACACTCCAACAGTTATCGTGTAGCCTATATGCCTCAACAAGAGTATAATTTAACTGACTGGTCATTACACCATCTCTGTTTGGCTTTGTGCTCGATGACTGTTAAAATACGGGAATTGTACAATTGGGCAGGCAGTGAGATAGGGCAGTCGACAAATGTATTGGATCTAAGCAATTATAGCTGATTCTTTTTTAGTTTGTTTGTTTGTTTGAATTTTTTGGGCAGTTTTATGGAGGTTTTTATTCATTGTGCTAATTCACATGAGAATTGCTCAGCTGAAAAAACTGTCCTCACATAAAACTCGGCTGTCTATGCAGCAGAACTAGTAAATATTTGTGAAATCAGTGCAACATGACCAAAGAAATCAGAGAAAAAGGCTGTGAAATTCCCTTTTGTTTAGTTTTGTTTTTGTTTTTGTTTTGTTTAGGGGAAAACCTACATCAAGCAGGATGCACTGTGTCCACTGAACAAATTACCAATCAACTTTAGTGGGTTAAGTACTTCAAGGTGGGGGGTGCTTGGGTTTGGCTTTTTCATTTTAAAACAGGAAGGCTAGTACAAAGGGTTGACTTGACTTCTATACTTTTTGTTTTTTCTGGAGGGAGGTAAACTGTTGCATTGTCCCCTGTGCAAAAATTACAAGTGTAGTGTGAAAATTGGATAAGTCAGAAATCAGAATACCTCTTGCACATATACACCCGCAGTTTGTAGGTTGTTGGGCTGGCAGGGGCTAGTTAGAAAATTTAAACACTCGCCTATCTCTAGCAAGCAGTGAAAACATTAAAATATTGAAAAATAGTGAAATGTAGAAGGTATGAAAGTTATTTAACTGACTGTAGATCAATCATAAGTCACCCCAGCAAACATTAAAGAGGAATTTCTTTGAAAAATGGGTCCATCATTTTGGTATGTTTACAGTGTTGGAAGGTGTGTTGTGTCACATTTGATCAGAGCATGTGGCTTGCTAAGCTAAGCTAACCTGCTGCTGGCTAAAGCTTTATATTGAATTAATCACAGTCCTAATGATATGAGACTGGTATTAATCTACTTTTCTTTCTCTCACCAAGAAAGTAAATAAAAACATTTCCCAAATCTCAAACCATCTTTTTAATTTAGCACAAAATTAATTTTCATAAGGTACACATATCTATTAATAAGCTGCTACAATATATCTATTACACCTTGAGTTTATGTAGAAGAAGAACATATAATGCTGATAGGGTATTGCATACATTGTCAACAGTCTTCAACATAACAAGTAAAGACCATTTGTCCTCAACAATGATTGATAGGCACAATTGTTCTACCATCATGTAACTAATTCAAGATGTAATCACTGGTTACACATAAAGGCTCATTTGCCTCGAGGGAAGTAAAACAAACTACAAGGTCCAAAAAAATAAACACACCTAAGAAGCTGTGCTGGAGTGTGAGAGAATTAAAGCAAAATAAACAAGCCCAGCTTGCAGCAAGTGAAAGGTTATGAAGCCTAAAGGCTCAAAGCATTCAGTCTCAAACGTTACCCAGTTAGGGTTTGCACTCCCTGAATAAAGTCCCCTTTGAAAAGATCTTTGGGGCCGCTTAGTCTGAATTTAGCCTAATAAGGATTAAACCCCTTTTTGGCCCTTTCACTGTTTGCCAACAGGTTAGCCTTTTCTCCTTCCCTTTCCTTGCCTGCTTAGCCTTTCTGAAGTGGGAACAAAAAAGGTCTTGTGTGGATTTAAGGAAATGCTGCAGTGGTCTTGGGGTTAATTGGTAGAGAAGTGAAGACTTCAGGGCAGTAACTCATTAAACATTCAGCCTTTGGGAATAAGCTACGAGGATAAAAGCCTCAGAAGGGCCGGGATATATAATAAGATACTATAGCTTCAAAAGTAAACACTAATGGTGGCAGACATACATAAACATGGAATTCATACAACGAGGGCAGCATAGTGGCTTATGGGAGCATCCGGGGATTAGGGTTATTAAAGTTTAACATAAGTTATGAAGATTCTAACTCATGTACAACAACTTTGACTTAAAAATTCAAGTTTGAATCTAACTCAGTTTTGGACAATAAGAAATGTCAAGGAATAGATTTGCATCATGCAAAAAGAAGCAGCGTAAGCTTAATAAATAATCTTGGAGGGAAAACAATACCAAAGCAACAAAATATTAGCCGTTCACCAAGAAAAACTTTACACTAAAATAAATTGGATTTAAATACACACCCAAGAAACTAGAAATTACATATATTACTTAAATAAAATTGCAGGGCACCTGTTGAGATTTTACTGAGGGAGTTTAAATATGTTTCTTGATTTGTCAAACCCATCAGTCAACACTTGCATATCAAGAAAAGGAGAAAAAGAATGTACATGCTTTTCACTGATATTCAGAAAATCAAGAAGACAGACCAGAACCACCACTGAGGGACAGGAGCTGTTCTAGACTCAATGCTATTGGCCCCCCAACTCCCTCTATAAGCTGCCATGGCAAACATCAGACAGGTTAAGATCGCTGACCGGCTCCTATCGCATTCTCCCCGCTTTCCTTCAATCTCTCATTTTGCTATTTAGTGATGGATAGGCTTTTTTGGGGTTGGTGCGAGGCTTCGCCGAAGTACATTCTTTTCTAATCCGGCTATTGTCACCAGCTTAAGTGGGTGTGGGGTGAAAAGTACACCCATCTTGGGGAATTCGGGGTTGGTTGTCCACAGTAAGAGAAGTGGGAGAGAATAGGACTTGAATAAAGAAACTGATGTGGGGACTTTTGAGAATTTGAAGGTGACTCAATTGGAGCTACATGTTTATCAATGACAAGTATTTTGAGTAAGAACTTCGATAGAGTTAACTGAATTAATAAACATCTTTAATATTCTGAAGTTGGATAAATTATAAAGTAATTAAAAAAACAAATAAAGTACAATAAACTTCACAAACATGCTTTTTATCGATGTCGGTCTAATATCTATGTTGCATCTGGTTTTATCTGCTTGTTGGAGTTAATTTTCTTCTCTTTCTCTTTTTCTAGTGTAAGGGCTTTTTGGAAGAAGTGTTCAACCACTGAAGAGACTGAAAAAAAATTGCAGTGTCTTAAAACATAAATACAACTGACTTGACATGACTTAAAGCAGAATCAATTAATTTTTTGGTGAAACAAGCTGCAAAAACAAAAGTGACATATCATCACCCCGTGGAGTCGTAAAAACAAACATGCCTGACTGCATGACAGGATTTTTAAATCTCAATTGATTTTAAAAAAGTGGCAAACCACAGACAAAACAACACATTGGACAGATTTTTCATATTTAAATGTCAAGAATGCACACACTGGCTAATCACTCAATACGCAGGACCAAATTCTTGGCATTTATACTAAACTATTTCAAATTGGCTGTTCCAGGGCTTTAGGAGATCTGGCTTGATTAAACGTGACTTCAGTAAAAAAAACAAACATGGAGTCAGACTAGTCAGACCATCATCCTCAGCTGGTTTTGTACCAAGGAACAAAAGGAAAAAAAAGAAAAAAGAAGTGGCCTATAGGTTTCGCAGTACAAGGTGAGGGTTAGCTGGAAATATAGTTTATTTACCCTCATTTACTTTTTACTGAGTAATATAATTTCGTAAATTAAATTATGGGGAGTTATCAAGATCTAATCTATATGTCTTGAGATAAGTTAATACTGTGATTTGATCCTATATAAATATAATTCCCTTGACTTGACTTGACTCATACAGGCCAAAGCTACAAACTAATTAACTACATTAATAAGTACACAACTTACTGTTAAAAATACCTTTTGGTCAGCTTGCTCTCCTTAGAAATCATGGGTTCTGCTCAATAAATCAATGTTAAGGTCACACTACAGGATATCACATTAATAATTTCAAGCATGTTTGGTATATTGTGATCAGGGAAACTCCATTTCAGTATGTAACAACAAGATTTTATCTGTAAGTCCCCTACACTACAGGATTATTTTTGCAAGCATTGACAAAGATTATTTGCATTTCAAACAAATGCAGAGCAACATTTGCAACAATTTTGGGCTTTGGCCAACTAAAGAGGGCAAACTCGATGATGGCTCTTTTTCTAGCTCATTTTTGGTCTACTGTAATCCTAAAGGAAACACCCATTATTGAAACATGTTTAGACATTATACAATTTAATTAAAACCTTGAACTAACATTTCATTTTATATTACAGACTGAAAGTGACTATGATTGACAGTTTATGACAAATTTGATTTGCTTTGTCTTTTGTCATTGATATGTTAGGTTTACAAGATGGTGTGGTGCTTTAAGGGTTTAGGGTAAAACTTAATTATGTAAGTTTTTACTACAAAAAACTTACATAATTAAAGACCGTCTGATTATTGGAATTGCTTTTTTATTTATATTGCATCT
>JAQNCA010000024.1:3880871-3899424 GCA_029783725.1 Acanthurus tractus
AAGTTTTTACTACAAAAAACTTACATAATTAAAGACCGTCTGATTATTGGAATTGCTTTTTTATTTATATTGCATCTTATTTTTCACCCTTGTTTCCAAAGAGCAAAAATACAGTGTTGTTGTGCTGATGTGTGCTGGAAGGGAGTCTTGGATGAGTAAGTAATCTACTAAATGTCCTTGTGAATGTACCATTTCAACCAGACTGGATGGATCATTAACCATAATGGCAGCAGAGGCACCAGAATTCAGCAATGCAACATTTTGCTCTCTGGCACATAAGATGTCTTTACAAAGCAGACGTAAATGCTATCAGCATACCTCGCAAAGAAAATACATGTGGTTAGGATAACTCTTGATTTCTTTAAGGAATTGACAGCTATAATAAATATTATTTTCTAGTCAGGTCATTTTGCCTTTGAATTAATAAAGCATTCTAAAATTAGAAATACCAATGAAAGGAAGCACAGCAACACACATATTTACTCATTGTTTCGCACCTATGGGGCTGTTTGTTCCATCAAAAATGCAGCACAGAGCTTCTGGACAAAACAAGATCACATTTACAATTCCAATTTCCAATATGCTGGGCTGGACATCGATCTTTCAATTGAAGCCGGGTGTCTCTCTGACCTTAGCTGAATAACAGAGGCTTGTGTGAACAGCAGGTACACAGGTGCTGATTGTAATATCAGTAGCCTACCAGGCAGACTGGCATCCATAAACAGGCCTATCCATCAGGCTGCTGTGTTGCCTTTGACACGCGTGTCACAGGCAGACGAAGGGAATAAATGATGGAGAGGGGGGATCAATCAAAGGAAGGGAGGGGAGGCACCTGCCCCCTGACTGGTCCAGTCAAGCCTGGAGATGGGACTTGATGGAGGGGCTAGGCTCAGGTGCACAGAGGGGGTGGCAGCTCTTTGTCTGGAGGTGCTTGGTTAAGTGTCAGCCAGGTTTTGGCCACAGCGGTCTGTGGTTGTGTTAAGGTCCAAAGTCAGGTCAAAAACAGAAGGACAGAGGGAAGCCAGGCATATTTATTGGTGAAAAGAGACGGGACAACTGTGTTTTTGTGTGTGTTAGGGAGAGCAGTTGGAAGGGAAACATTAGTCATCATTAGATGGTGAGACGACTCTGTGCCTAATGGTTCTTCATGTGATTGTCAATGTGACAATTGTCTTTCTTCAACCTGTCCTACCTGGTTTCAGCAGGCTGCAGAGATTCATTAGCCTGCTTTACACATGAAAACATGTTTCACATCTAGTTAAGGTGCAAATGACAAATTTTAGGTATTTCCAAACTGATCTGAAACTGTCTGATAAAAACTTTCAAATTAAGGATAAAATCTGGAGTATTTATGTTAGCATATATCATTTCTTCAACAGTGTTAAATAACTCTCTGGAGTCATATTGCTAGCATGGATTAAAACAAAGAATAACAGTGGAAGAACCATTAAGAATTCTGCCCATATTTTTCACTTGATCTCACAGCACAGCCATGGCTAAAAGTACAGTAGATATGGTCCATAAGCTGAAGGGGGAGCCAGAATCTTGGGCTCTCCACTACTTTGAAGCCAATCATTAACAAGTCCTTCTCCATCACTCAGACAGTTCACATCTGGCCGGGGGGGTGCTGACCTCATCCCTACAGAATGAGTTCATCATCGTTGATATAACCTCACTTGAACAACTGGAGTGAAATATGTGAAACTTTATCACTACTTTTACTGTGGTTTGAGAAAAATAAAAGTGAAGGTGGGGTGCATATGCATTTTTATGTTGCAGAGACAAACAGAGAGATAAAGGACAGTAAAGAAGGTTGGAAGACTTAACTGCTCTACTGGGGAAGAGAAATTCACTTCAGGAAGCTATAAACCTTTATTTGGCCTTATCTCTTCTAATTGGCCTATATCATTCGTAATTGTTTGCACATGTATTTATGTTGGACTGTGGCTTGACATAAGCAGTGGGGCAAAACGAGAGAGGCTGTATGATCATAATTGGGTTTCCTGATGACTGGATGAGCCAAAGTGGGTCGCAAGGGGATGATGCCTGCGATTAAACTGACACTGAATGTTGACAATTCAGGGACGAGGAAAATCCAAGAGGAACACATGACAGCTGTGATACTAACAAGTCTTTCTCTGGTGAGGAAACATCTCATATCCTATACAGAGCAATAATTACTGTATCTAGAATGTAGGGAGGGGCAAACGGTGAAACAGTGAAGGAAACGGAGGATAGGAAAAGAGAAAAGAAGGTCAATCCACTCTATCACTCTGCTATTTGTCGTTGTGGAGTGGCTGAGCGATTTATTGACCATCTAAGGATGCACTCTGTCAAATAGGACGAGGTGGTGGAACGGCATGAAGGAGAGACCAAGGGAGGCAACAAAGTAGGGGAGGAGGCCAATATGAATGAGTGAGAGTAAGGAGAGAGGATCTGTTTCCTTGGCCTCATTGATAATGACATACCTGCTTGGGCTGCCCGTTAGTCCTATAGCACACACTACTTAGGCTCTAACTGGAAAATCAATAGGCTCCTTTCTCAGAGACCTCTTGCTGCCATGGCTCTTTGTGATTGACAGGTGCAGCCGAAGGTCGTCCCTTGCGACCATGAGAGTTTGGCGGAGCGAGCAGAAGAGGGGAGGGGTTCAAGTCCCAGCAGTTTGACACTTTAGGGAGAGCTTAACGATATGGGACTGGTCGCTACATAACAACAGGGTGGTTTTCCTTGACTGAGTGACCATCCATTCAGCCACTCCAACTAACCCCAAGGAGCCGTCACCACCCCACTAATTAGAGTTACCAATGTCCTCTCAATGGGGGTTTTATCATTGCATAGTCCAAGGTTGGACACTGACCTTTAGGAAAAATTTACTGATATTCTTTCTACCTGCCCTTTGGCTAAAACTTTTTGGAAACACAGCATGAATGTGCACAGGATTGTGAAAAAGCTGTTAAACTTAACTCTGTCTTAGTGCACTAAAACTAAATAAAACCAATGCATGTTTTTGGTACACCGAGCATATGCATCGAAATAAGCTGATTAGGTTCAAAGGAGGAAAAAGAAAACTATAAATAAATGAAGCGATGTACTTTGATTTCTAATATTGTGTGCATAACTTTGTTTTGAGCAGTATATACTTACTGAGATAACGTATGGCACTGCAACTCAACATTAGCTGCATGCTATAATTTTTATGTACATTTAAATGTACAAAACATAACCTGTTAAAGACGTTATCTTAACATATGAACAACTTTTTCAATGTGATGTGAGGTAGTTCAATTTAATTTATGCATCACTGTAAGGCCCAGCAGGTGATCATTTTCACAATGTGATTAATGTCCGTTGTGTTCTTGTAGCATGTAACGTACTAAAAACATAACACTGTTAAAGCTCAAAGTGTATGCAATTTATTACTGTTGACAATCACCAATAATATTTTTGCTGAAAGGAGCGTATTGTTGGTTAGCAAACATCTATGTGTTTTTTTAACATTCAAATGACAATTTTGTATTTTGAAAAAAATTAAATAAAATGTAAAAATATATATCTTTTTTTTATTTATTAGTATTCCTAAGTATGTATAAGTTATTTCTGGTTTGTTTCTAATCACTGTCAGAGCTATGAAATTATTTTCCTTGATATTGTCTTTTTTTGATAATTAAATTTTCAGCTTCTTCATTTGCGTGTGATTGATTTTAGGACAACATGCCGAACACAACTTTTAAAAAATAAAATGACTATGTGCATTCCAGCATTTATGTAGTTATTTGTCAATAGTTAGATAATGTATAATACACTCAGACAGCAATAAGGGTTGAGGGGAGGGTTCCTCCAATCATGTTTTTGCTGGTATTTCCTTTAGCCAATGAGCTGGAAGTAGAGCAAATTTTACTTCCTCATTCATGCAATATTAGTAGTCTCCAGGAGTGGGTCTGCAACAATAACTCTACATGCAATATTAATGGCTTGTGTCTAAACACAGAGAGGGTGCTGCTAAACACACACATACACATATATAGACAGGCAAACACACATCTGCTCCGTGACTTCATCATTTCTGCTTTCTGCTGAGCAGATGCAGGGGCCTGCCAGGCAATTAGTCGCCTGCGATGATTTTCTTTGAGCCCTCTATGGAGAGAGCAGCTGAGTCTATCCAAGTTTGTGAGACAGCGACATTGTGTGTGAACAGGAGCATCACAAATATACTCGCGTGGTTCACGTGTGCAAACGTGCGTGTGTGTGTGCTGTTAGGCAATGAGCCCCTTTCACTGCACCTATCATGTTTCCAGAGAGACAAAAAGGGAGCACAACCTAAAAATGCCATGAGCTGACATCGCTCTTTCTTATCACTTTAACTCCAGTACACAGAGAGGGTGAAAAGGTTGCACGTTTGGCAAAACAAACCTTTTTCAAGTTGTTTTCTTTACATATAAATGTCACACTATTCCTTAAAATTAAGCCAAAATGTTTAAAATGTATTTCAAGGACCAAGGTCGGTGTTAATATAACTGTGCGCCATTCTGTTGTAAATTACTCTAGGAAACTTGTGTATTCAGTACAAACTGGCATTTCAGACTGAAGATTCAACAAGTAGATAAACCAGATGGACCAAATTATCACAAAAACTCAATTTTTGTGACACTTTTGAAGCATGGTCCGTAAAATATGTTTAAAAGACAAATTATGCCTCTGAAGTTGTTTTTCCCAAATGTAAACTTTGTCATTAAATTCATGTGATACACACAGTGCTGAGCCACCTGAAGGTACGCGGTGTAATCTGGTAGAGGAAAAAGAGGGAAAAGAAGAATAGAGCTGAGACAGTATAAAAGGCAGACGGACCAAGGAGAGAAAAAGAGAGAAGAAAGAGAAGCATCGAGGTTACTCATCAGCTGGCAGAGATTTGCACAGGCATGGACACTGTTTTGTGCTCGTGAGGGGATCACTGTGGAGTCGTCACACAGACACAGATCAAAGAGCTTCCAACAGGCCCCCTGATCTTTTCTCTGGTGAATATAAACCAGGGGAAACTCTTTAGGCACCACAGATAATTCTGAACGTTTTTATGAGATAAAGGGCACAATAAAGTAGCAAGAATGGTTGAATAAGTATATATAGGACTTTTTTTTCTTCTATAAAAGGGAGAGAAAAGTTGATTAACCTTTTGATTAAAAAAAAAAAGTGATCCAAGCAGTGTGCTGCTGACCTGTATTATGTTTCCCATCAAAGACCGCGATATGTAGTTAGGCCCATGAAAATGTACATACACACATGGTAAATGTCCACACAGTTTTCTAAGGCTAACCTTTCCATCTCAAC
The DNA here is from genome assembly GCA_029783725.1 of Acanthurus tractus. NCBI lineage: Eukaryota > Metazoa > Chordata > Actinopteri > Acanthuriformes > Acanthuridae > Acanthurus > Acanthurus tractus. The sequence goes on from JAQNCA010000024.1 coordinate 3,886,194, forward strand.
TGGAAACAGACATGTTTAACAATCCACTGTATCTACATTGCAGTAAAAAAAATGAACACAGTTTCTTAGTAACATATGGTTTGATAAGCAGGCCAAAATGGATTTATAAGGCTTTTGTCGCTATATATTTTACTAAGCAACAGTTAGCGTGCCCTTCATAATATTTGGACACTTGCTCTCCAAGTGGTGTCGATTAATCTGCCTAGAGCTGTGAGCTTGATAATAAACAGTCATCTTCAAATCAAACAGAGAGACATTCTTTTTTTCTCTCTCTATTTCTATCTTTTTCTTAATTCCAAACGTTAAGATAACTATTGCTTTAATTTGCCATGATGGGAAGGGAAGGAATGTCAAATCTCAGTTTAAAATTTCTTTAAAATTTAAAAACAAATTAAGGTTGCAAAGTCAGCTGGGGCTTTTATGCATAGTTTTTCTAAATACTTGAGTAGTTCTAGTTCTAATACACAAATGGATGGTGTGTGTGTGTGTGTAATCAATAGCTTTGCTTCGAATTCAAATATTATGAAAAAACAGTAAATGCTATCCAGAAACAGTAATGCTTCCACTTGAATGTTTTTACTTGAAAGTGATGAATGAAAACCTCTTGATTGAGACCAAAGTCAACATTACTATTTCAGGTGAGAGTACAAGTCATGCTAAATCAAAACTTAAGAGAACTGTGCAGATTATTAATCTACAATTTGTATAAATTAAGTACTGTACATATTACAGTATACAGTTTGAGTGACAAGTTCTTGTCTTTGACCTTGAAAAAGTCAAATTTGGTTTCATGTGAATCTTACTTATTTTAAGCTAACTTGAAGCTTTTGCATTTTTAATGCATAAAGTTATTTGTTGCATCGACAGGGAATTCAAATAATAAGCAGGTCTTACAGACCAAACTAAACAATAAATTCTACAAATTTAGTCATAAGTTTCTTTATACTCCCTAAAGACTCATCAGCACTTGCAGAAAATGCTACATGATAAAGTCCAGAGAATGTGGCAACTATAAAGGGGGGGCTCATTAATCTTTGCCTTTTCTGAAATGTTTGTGGCTCATTTCAGCATCCCTTGCATAGTTGGCCACTTCATATCAGGAAAGAGGTCTTTAGAAATTCTCCCTCAGTCAATATTTTGCATTGTGTAAAATTATTTCTGCAACAAGTGAAAACAAGATCGTTGATATTTTTAACATTTTATTTAGAAAAAAAAGGCTAAAGGTTGCCTTTTTTGTGGCCTTTGATATAAAGTTGCAAAGGGCACGCGCAGATTACAGGCGAGAGATAGAGAAAATATCAAAACGACTTAATCCATTTGTCGTTATGAAGCAATTACAGTCGGCCTTATTGTCATTTGTCCACATCGCAAGAAAACATTTGAAAATATCGTGGCACAGAGGGACCGTGGTCTCTGATTGTTAGACCTCGATTATTTTAATAAATTACTGGAATGAACAGTTGTAATGCCGCTGGGATAATGAGGAAGTGAAACGTTTAATTCAAAAAGATAATCCCCTGAAATCAAAACACGTATTTAAGTGAACCGCAAGAGCCTTGAAAGAACGGAGACTTGAGAGAGGGTCCAATTAACTCCGTGTAATTTTACGCCAGACACCTATAACGACCGCGACCTCATTAACTGGAAAAGTGGACGCGTGTTTCAGGACTACAAAGGTAACAAGCTGCAACCATGTTTCGCCCAAAAAATATTTTACACGGCTTTTACTGCGGGTTTTTTATAATTTTTCTACTTTGCTTACATGTCTAATTATGTCTCACATCGCATCCCCTAGTCTGCGGGTGAAAGAAATGGCTTATTAAGTCCTACAACCTGAAGTCTAGTTGACAGTGAGACCTAGGAGAGACCCCCGGTTAAATTATTCAGTAAAGGTTCACGGCGATAAACCCGCTGGCAAATTATCGCGCGCGCGCGCGCGTGTGTGTGTCAGGTTCTGTGTGTAGAAGCGCGAACAGCAGTCTTGCGTCAGTATTTGAGTACAAAATATCGAATTTAAATAAAAATAGCACAGTTACACTGCTCAATATTTTTAAACCAATTTATTCGACAGTCTTAGACTTATCTTTCCATTTAAAGAGTTTAAAGTTCAGGTCCCTCAAACTCAGGCTTTTCTAAACTAAACTGCAGGTGCACTCGACACATGAACAAAAAAAACTCAACATCATAAAATATTAATCATTTATAAAAAAAACACAATTCTATATGTGGTAAAAACAGTAGGGCCAAAGAATTTTTCCCAAGATAAAAAGAAAGAATTTGAGAGTGAAAAGAATTTTAAAAATATGTAGGTTATTCTTTTCTTTACGGTTTTAGGTCTAATTTAATTTGCAAATAATTCGACCAAATGACCATGCCTCCTGTTAGATATCTGATTAGAAAAAGGGGAAAATCTCTCTTTGGTCCGTAAAACAGAAGTCTAAATTATCAAGATATAGCCAACACAAGTCACCAGAATTTTAAAAATGAAAGTAGGGCATGCCGCGTAAGTCATTAGAATAATAAGTCGGATAAGGATAAGGAATACTTTCTATCAATGATAAGAAAACGCTGCAATTACTAAGCCTTTCATATATAAGAAAAACAGCCAAAACCCCATTCAATTACAAAACAAGAGAAAGAGGGAGACTTATCTGCACAATACAAGCAGGTCTAAAGTTAAAGGCTGTCACTCACATTGTGCCTACACTCCTAATCCTCAGAACGCACCCGACGAAATTACGCACAAAGCGCAACACTTTATCTGAAAAAAAAATATTTTACTGCTGGCGTGGAGAGTATACACTGGAATTCGCCCGTAAGGTTTGTGTTTTCCTGTGTCGAACTGGGAGCAGCGGACAGCTCCTTGCGCCCAGACGCTGCTGAGGCGGACTGGAGCTTCTGCTCTGATTGGCTGCCTGCACTGACAGCTCCGCACATGATTGCAGGAAGAGAAGCCCGACCCCTTTCACTCTTCCTAAAGGGACCATTCATAAACTACACAAGTCCAGCTTACAGCTGAGTGTGGACGAAAAGTGAGCGGGGGCACAGAGGAGAGAATAACAGCAAGAGGAGATGAGTAGTCGCAGACGGTGTTTCAGCCTTTAGCATCTGCAGCTGCAGGACACGGAGGGTGACCCGCAACCTGAATATGAATCTACCTAGCCCTGCTGGAAGTGCTCATGACTCGGACTGATATTTAGCAGACTATTACGTTGCATCCCTATCCGTTTCCTCCTACTCACACTGACGTCCATCCGCTGCAAAAGCAAAAAAAAAAAAAAAAAAAACTTTGATTACACTCTTTTCCTGCACGGGGAAGCGTTTGCCTCTGGCTTTACCGGTAAGCATTGGATCCGTCAACTTACTGCGACTCTCCGGTGTACAGCCCGGACCTCTGCCCAAACATGATTGCGACGCAGGCAAAGCTGGTTTACCAGCTAAACAAGTATTACAACGAGAGATGCCAAGCTCGCAAAGCGGCCATTGCGAAGACTATAAGGGAGGTTTGCAAAGTGGTGTCGGATGTCCTGAAGGAGGTGGAAGTGCAGGAGCCGCGGTTTATCAGCTCCCTTAGTGAGATAGATGCGCGCTATGAGGGGATGGAGGTCATCTCCCCCAATGAGTTTGAGGTTGTGCTGTACCTCAATCAGATGGGGGTGTTCAACTTTGTGGATGACGGCTCTTTGCCCGGCTGCGCGGTGCTGAAGCTGAGTGATGGCCGTAAAAGGAGCATGTCGCTGTGGGTCGAGTTCATCACCGCCTCGGGCTACCTGTCCGCCAGAAAAATCCGCTCCAGGTTTCAGACCCTCGTGGCGCAGGCCGTGGATAAATGCAGCTACCGCGACGTTGTAAAGATGGTAGCGGACACCAGCGAGGTCAAACTACGGATCAGGGAGAGGTATGTGGTGCAGATCACCCCCGCGTTCAAGTGCACTGGGATCTGGCCTAGAAGTGCAGCTCAGTGGCCCATGCCTCACATCCCCTGGCCCGGTCCAAACCGGGTAGCAGAAGTCAAAGCCGAGGGTTTTAACCTCCTCTCCAAAGAGTGCTACTCGTTAACGGGGAAGCAGAGCTCTGCAGAGAGCGACGCATGGGTCCTGCAGTTCAGCGAGGCCGAGAACAGGCTGCTAATGGCCGGCTGCAGGAAGAAGTGTCTGTCCGTCCTGAAGACTCTGAGGGATCGTCACCTGGAGCTACCGGGACAGCCGCTCAACAACTACCACATGAAGACCCTGCTGCTGTATGAGTGTGAGAAACACCCGAGAGAGACCGACTGGGACGAGTCTTGCCTCGGAGACCGACTGAATGGCATCCTCCTGCAGCTCATATCCTGTCTGCAGTGCCGCAGATGTCCCCACTACTTCTTGCCAAACTTGGACTTGTTTCAGGGAAAGCCTCACTCAGCCCTGGAGGCTGCTGCTAAGCAGACGTGGAGACTAGCGAGGGAAATCCTCACCAATGCTAAAAGTTTGGACAAACTATAAAGTAATTGCAAAGACGGAGCCGAGAGACATTTTGGGATAAAACTTCAGAGGACAAAGACCATTCTGCAACTAATTCTCCAAGCAATGTGAAAAAAAAAAAACTCTAGTAAAATAATGCAGCGAGCAAACTTCAAACCCCTTTTTAAAATGGAGCAATTGGGCCACTGCCAGAAAGAAAGTGAAGGTACATTTTCAGATAAATGTAATAACTTTTAGTTGTCTTCTTTAAATGTTTTCACAAAGTGAAGAACTTTTTATTTAAATATATGCACAAAATCGTTAAGTGAAAGAATAAAATGTAGCGTGCCAAGTTCAATTTTTTTCATCATGTGACTTAAAAAGAAATGTTAATAAAATGTTGCAAATTAAATTACAACTTGGCCTCGTGTCTTGACGTGTTTTGACAGCTGATATGACAGGCAAATCTGTGGCTTTTTACTTTTGGTATTATTTTGGTAAAGATATCAATTTATTTATTTTCACAAGAGAAAGCTGAGCTGTGAACAACACTCGATAAACAGGAAAGAAAAACTGCTTTTGCCCCCCCCAAAAAATTAAAAATGGAATGTGCACGGCCGACTCTGGGCCATAAGTTATATTAACAGTGCGTCACAGGCTAAAAGGATTTTCGAATGAATGTAAATCAACAGGCTCATGTTAATATATAGGCCTGAGAGCATCTCTGCTCTCTGTTTTAACAGTAGCACAAGCAGAGGGCCAACAGCTCAACTGAAGCTTTTACCTGATTAATGCTGTTGATTTTAGATAATGCAGCGTGGCTTACAGGAGACCTCTATAGTCAATATTATTTTGATAAACTCTTAAATAAAATATATATGAGATGAATGGGGATTTTATTCAAGTTAACATCTTTAAACACATTGGCTATATTTAAAAACAAAAAGGCCTACAACAACAATTTCATGAATTGTTAAACTGCACCGACTGTACAACAAAACCACCTGTGGGTCAGTTGTCTAACATGAAGTCAGGCTACTAGTGCAATTGCTAAAATGCCTCATAATTTTACTCTACTTTTTATAAGTCCGAGCATCATATTTATCGTGCCTTTTAAAAATTGTGTGATATACCTTAATTTACCATTAAAAAATGCCCCAGATCTAAATAGGACATTACCGCTGATGGAAATGTCTGATCCATGTGCCTTAATGTTAAACCCACAAAGACAGTTTGATCATTTATTTATAACAAGGACGCGTTTTTTTCTTATTGTCATGAAACAACATTAAAGCTTAATTTACTTTCCAAACTATTAATTAAAAAACAACAAAAAAATTGTGTTACGAGCAAAACTATTACAGTGCTGTACAGAAGCCTTTTCCTGTTAAGGCCTATTAATATTTTAAATTCGACGACAAGACATGAATCTCTCTTAACATTTTGAGATAAAAACTCACAAACACCTTAATACCATTTTTTTCCCTTTTTTAAAAAAACTCACTAAGTTTTGCAGGCCTATTAGTCAGTGTTACACTTAAATGTAAAGCCTGCATGTAGCATTCACCAGCACTGGATATTCGAGCATGGCTGGATATTCGAGCATGGCTTCGATAAGTGACAATTTGAGACGTGATCAATGGAGCTCGAGTCTCTTACCTTTGGATCGATGGCCTTAAAGCCCGGCTCGTCTTCATCCACCTCGAAGTAGAGCTCGGAGGAGGTGATGGACAGGGTGCCTTTCACCACCACGGCCGGAGCCACCAGCTGAGCGCTAGTGCTTAAGTTTACTGGGCCTGGAGGAAGAGACACATGCCGGTCAGAAAAACAAGCAGCATGTCGCTCTTCTCCGAGTTTGGGAATAACGCTGGCTTTTTAAAACGCCACCGACGGTAAAGGTAAACTTGTAAAACTCGGCACAGGATTTAACTGAGTTCATAGCTGTTAAAAATACACCGTGGGCCTTCAATTCAAAACATGGTTCAATAAATACGCTGATAAGCGGAAAAGTTACAAGAATAAATGACAATAATTTTGTCTATTTTTAAAGATGAGCCTGTTCATTAATAGAATTATGTTTACATCCTACGCATGGGAGTTGCAGCAGACTATAGCCTATTAAATTACGTGGCTCAATATGCTTAATATACTGTTTACAGTCTAGTTTTCCTCCTGTAATAGGCCCTAATCGGAAATTAATCGATGAGTACAAGATAAGAGTCTAGGACAGATACAGGCTGCCCTTTGTATCACATAGTCTGTGCGTGTAGGCCCTACTCTTCGAAAATATATGATAAAAAGTATCCTGAACTAATGATAGACAGTTTAAAACTTTGAGATAGAATTGTCAAAAATCGACTGTCAGTCAGATTGTATTGATCGCGGCCGGTTGGTTGAAGCTCTGTTTAATCTCTCATCAATCTTAATTTATGCCAGTATGACAATGAGAGCCCGGCTCAGGGGAGCTGTGGGTGGAGGCTCTGCCCGGCTCCGCACATATGAGGCATTGTATTTGCAGATGTGCGCAGCGCAGAGAGGAGGCTCGGAGCCCGGCTTGATTTCCCAGAGCGCCCTTCGCGCTCATGCAAACGGATGGAATAAACAGATATATATATTCATTCCTCTGCCTCTCGTGAACCCCGCGAGTACTGACGTGTTCTCCGTGGGTTGAAACAACATTTTTTTCTGTAACATTCAGTCAAAGACATGCAATTACACCTGGACTAGACAGCTGCTTTGAGAGGAGACGCTGAAACTCTTCCCGACAGTCTCTGCGCGCTTCTCGCGGTGTAAACATCACTTTATTAGACAGGATTCAACGTTTAATCCCATTGTCATCCAGTTGCGTTATTTTAATGACACTCTGAGCCCCATTAATGCGGCTTAGTCTGGTGAGGGCTGTCGCCGCACACTAAAATGCGGATTAGCCTACACGGCAATCCGATTAGTAGACTATATGATATTTAATTAAGATTATTTTAAGAACAGATGTATCAAAAGCAACAAAGGAAATGACAACGCAGCGAGCTTGACTGAATTTATTAAAGCAGCATAGGCTCATGCAGGGGAGGTTATACTTGTGCAATGCTGCTTTTCTTGAATCAGATAATGCCCTATTTCAGGGTCAGCAGTATCCTGGGATAAACTCGGCTACTGCTGGATTAAAAAATGTTTAGAGAGTTGCTACTCAGGCCTGTGTGTATGTTTGTGAAGCAAGACCTCCAGTGGCAGGCAGAAAACTGCAGATTTGTGTTTTCAGGCAGCACTCTCCTAGGATAGCGGGGCCATAATGAAAAGGTTGTCTAAAGGTATAATGCTGAGTAAGGCTGTTTTCTTTGCACATAAGGGGTCTTCACTTTGAAACATTAAAATATTTAAATATATATTAAAAAAATACTTACTTACCTCTTTATTTTGCCGGGCTGTAATAGAAATAGCAGGACTGGGAGGGCTGAGAATGGCTGAGAAGTATAAGAGGTGAAGAGGATGAACCATTTCTTTACCTGTTAAGTTCTCTAGGTCCTTGTCTTCTAAGGATGACAGAGTGTCATCGTCTCCGTCAAGTGATGTCTCACTCTCGGAGTTTTGATTTCCCAGAGCCTGACTCCTGATGGACTGCTTGCCTTTGAGAATATCTTCCTCAGATGCTGGTGGGAGGAAAAGGGTGTTTTTATTTTACCTTTAACACTGTACATTACACTTATAAAAGGTCTTATACAGTGTTATGCATGGAGTTAAACAGAGTTCAAACTGAGCTGTAAGCGAACATAGCAAACCTGTCTGATTTTATCAGATTTATAAGATTTGTTTTTTGAACAGAAACCAGAATGTCTACTCAGTATAGATAGAAAAATAATCCATTATTAACAACCACTACAAATAATAAAAAAATATAATTGATAAGTTAATTTTAGTCCACTTCAGCTGTTGGGCCCTGATATGAGAGATATGCCTTAGTTTAAGCTTTTACTACCTGCAGTGTAGTTGTAAATAAAAAGGCGGCTGTCCAGTTCAATCACTGATTACAATAACAACCTGACATAAATTCTAAAATTTAGTAAATTTACTTTCAAAACTGAATTGACCACTTTATAAAATACAAATCATGAGACCACTTACTAAAGTGACTAAAGGCTCTGAATTTAAAACACTACTTCTATGGTTTCTTGTTTTTGTCAGCTTCCAAGCATGTGTGTTATTGTTTTACGAAGAAAAATAAGGCCAGTTTTAGCAGAGTGACCATCCAATATAACTCCCTACAAGGTTGATAAGCACTTGCGGTTTAACCTCAATACAGTTATGAGTGTTTCTGATTTGTGTTGCATTTACAGACTTTTAAAATTGCACAATCGCACACCAACCAAAAACAAGGGGCAAATTGAAAGACAAAGGACTCACTCAAACCTAACCCTGCATGCATTGTGATCTTTAACGTTCATCAAAACAAATGCCATTTCACACAAATATTATTCAAACCTTTTTAAACAAAATGAGGGTCGCACACTGCCCATTTTGATTTCAACTGAACATGACATGAGGTTCCAAATGGATTATTTAAGAAAAATTGTAATCTGCAAACATTTACAGAGCCCTGCATTCCCAAGTGGTCCAAGCAAGGGATTCACAGACACAAGTCAGCGGTAAAAAGACCGAAAGACAAGTATTCCCTCTTTGTAAACGTAGCTGGCAGTATAGTGAGTGCTTTTGCTGCTTCTATGTATGTTTTTCTTATGTAGCATTGTAGAAAAGCAACACAGTTTCAATCCAGTGCAACACTGAGCACAAACCCACCGAACTTTTTTCACCATCACCTGAGGGGAGATCAATTGCACTTCCTAAAAATGCACAGTCGCGTCATGTGGCTATACGTATACTTTGAAACTGCTACAAGAGCTAGGATAAAAAATCTCTTGTCATGGAAAATATGCAGCTCACTGATATTTAGAATGGTCTTCCTGTAATTAAGCCTCCCTGGAGGATTCTTTAGTTAGCAGCACTGAAATTACTACCAGCTCCTCTAATACGTACCACATGCCATTATATTCACGCCAAAGCAAGTGGACATCATGGGCTTAAAGAACAGACATGCATTTGAACTTTATTGCATTTAACTGTAAACATGCTTTGTATTTCTCACAATATAAAAGTGTGACTCGCATACAGCGTAGAGCCTTTCAAATACACAGTTTGATGAAACTTAATCTCTGACTGGGCTGATCTAAAACCATACTCCTCCTGTTACCCTCAAGCACATGATGTTGATAGTACGTCAGGACATTGAAGTAAGTGCAAGGAAAAAAAAAAAAGAGCAGTCAGCATGTTGTTTTGCCGAGTCAGATGATCAAGAAAGCTATTTTGACCAGAGTTATGTCAATTATCAGCAGACATACATAAAAACGTGAATATAAGTGACAAGCCACTGGCTAATTTCTTATTTTTTCTCCTTCTAAAGGGATGCTGCTTATTTTTTTCTTCTTTTAATTTGACAAATCTGAGGTTTTAGTGGTGTGTGTGTGTGTGTGTGAGTGTGTGTGTCTGGGGAATCGCGGAAACTAAAGAATCCTATAATAGTTGGACTTAAAAAATCAAATAGTATGAGTAAAATATATTGAATTAAATTAAAGTGCTATAAATAATACTAATGGCAGCACATAAAAAAATATTTATCAATTCAAAAAAATTTTTTTTATTATTTAGACCTTCATTTAAAATCTATGTGTAATAGATAAAGGTCAAAATCACAAACAATCTCTGCGTAGAGCAGACATGCCACCTTAACAAAAAAAATCTACACTTCAACCTCATCACTCATCACACAGGGAGCAGGAACGTGCATAAATCCTAACAGGTTACACTTTTTTCCAAGAGCCCATTTCCCGACTGAGAGGTTCAACTACCTGCTTATACAACTCAAAGCATGCATGGTTCACAGCAATTAAATTGTCAAAATTAACAAATTTGTTTTTAACGGGAGCGTAGCCAGGAGTGTGGTCATGAGACGAGTATTGATTACCAGAACAGAGACATTAGTCTTCAGGTATTTACTCTGCCACCTCTGGTACACGGGCCCTGGACCAGACCAAATCAATCCCCAGAAAAGATGGTTCTTTCCAGCCATAAATACCCAACAGCCTACTGAGGGCTACTGGCAGCCACAAACTCTCCTGTGGAAATCATCCTGGCACACTATGAATGATAACAGTTGTCCATATCCTTAACATAGAAATGTACATTTTTCTGCATGTTTAAAAAAGGAAACAACATACATTTCCCTCTCCTTAAAAGGACATCTAAAAAAATGTGTTACGACAGATCACTCAGCAAAAAATGCTGAACATTTTTCCATTGCTTCTAATTTTATGATCATGCGTGAGATTTAAAAAGTGCAGCCACAAGTAGCTAGAAAATTAAAATCAGGCTTGATCTTATACTAAATATTTTCTTAGGGAGTGAGGCTGCATTTTCTCCTCTGCATCTGATGAATATAATTACAGCCAGATATGACCTTTGTGCTCTGTTTGAAAGCTCAGTCCTGCATTCTCATCTTGAGCTGCACTTCCGTAACAAATGTCGGGTCGACTAAAACAAGACGAAAGGTTACATCAGAAAATGGATGTCGTCAGGCTTCAATGTCAGAGAGTTATTTTAATGATATATTCCCATACTTTAGTCGGGCAGTTTACTCTCTTGAGGTAGCATACCCTTGCCACAACTGGCTGCTGGCTATTTTTACACAGACTTGACTTTGAAACCAAATGTTGTTTGCAGGAATTTGTCTTTTTTCTCTTAGTGATGAATACGTGCAGCACACGCATCTGAAACGGTTTTGAATAAAATTGAATACCAGACAAAATGCCCAAATAGCCAACTCACCAAATGGCTTCAACACACTGTCATTAGCTAAAAGAAGTCAGTGACAGGACATAAGGGATATGTCTGCTCTGTGTCGTAGCTAAAGGGGAAAACAAGATGGAATTATAGGAAAACAAAGTAAAATTCAGAGGCTTGCAGCAGAAGAAGTGCAACCAGCTGGGCGCCCCCCTCGGTCTCCAGCTGCAGCCACACTGCAGCCATTACTGCAGACCAGAAGTCTCCCAGGATCCAGGGATCCACAGCACTTAATGCCTTTAGATCGTATTCTTTTTGACTCCTGTCACACCTGTCATTTGTCTTTGGGAATGAAGTCACGTTTAAGGGGACTTTCAGGTGGCACATTAAGGAAATTTTTCCATCAAATGGCCATTTATTCAGGAAAATATCTGATTGAGCTGGTAAATGCAGGCCCTGCATAACGATGATTGCAGACCATGGTGTGTGCTGATCTTTGCAGAAATAAGGGATTACATGCACTCTTGGAGAGAAATGCGACTCCTGGTGTTAATGCAGGGACATGTGTCATTTAGATATTGTGGTTAGAAGTGACTGCTGGGAATGTAACTGAGTAATGCTCAGGCAAGTTTTACTGAAAATCGGCACCTGTCTTTATAGAGAAGGGCGCAGAAACAATGAGAAACTGAACTCAGCTTTGCCTGTATGAAAAACTAATCAATGATGTTAGTTTTGATGAAAACTTTGTAATTTGGTGACAGTTGGCTACTGATGAAATTTTTCTAAACCACATGTATTTTCCCCACATCTTGAGTACTGTATTATCCAAACTCTTTGAAAAAACTGCTGTTCACAATTCACAAGAAAAATCTTTAAGCTGAGAGGCCAATAAACCCTATTACTGGTTATGAATAAATAATAATTATTTAAATATTTAAATTTGTTTTTTTTTGTACTCCTCCAAATATATTTAATTCTGACTACAAAGGGTGTATATTTTATTATGTTATCTAATTTAATCTGGCAGTCATCTTGCTGAGGTATGCATTGTAGGCATTAATCCCAAAATGACACCTCATTTAAAAGCAAAGCATACGGATGAATGTTTTGTGCTTTCAGTAGTTTTTTTTTTCAGGAAGGAAAAAATAGAGGGAGCATGAATGTTACTTACCACTGACATCAGCCACTGTTATGCAGCGAAGGAAAAAGAATAAACAAAATTCAAAAACTGAGTTCCTGAGTAAGCGTGCTAACACTCAGCTTGATTATTAGAGCAGCTTTGCATAATGGGTGGCAGGGTATGAAATTACCTTTGTGAAATTCAAATGAGGGTGCTATTTTACTGTGTTTTGTGGTACAATAAATCTTTTATTGCAACGGGAGGACTAATTTTTATTACCGTGTACCTGGTGCCACTGCTAAGTGAGTGAGAAAGGGAGTGCAAACAACAGGCAGGGACTCTGTGGATGGGACTGACCGTGTTCGGCCGCGGCTTTGAGCGTCGCCTCTGAGTGAGTCGATCCGTAGGGGTTCCTGATGAAGCGACGTCGCCGCCTTAAATCGTCCTCCCAGTAGTCCAGGCGCCAGAACTCCCTCGGCCGGCTGCAACGAGACAGAGGTAACACATGTGTTAGCAATTACCAGCCAGCATGGTATAGCAGCCCAGCATTAGCACTCGGTCCGAGCAAGCACACATAAAGCCAGCATTGTGTTTGGGTTTTTCTAAACCCTGAGAATTACTCTTTTTTTTAAACATTCATTTATACACAAGCTTAGACCCCAAATCATTGTATCACTGTTCTTGATAATGACAGCATCCACATTTCAAAGAATAAGGTTTTCCCCCCTATTTTTTTTTTTTTTTTTTTTTTTTTTGGTTAAAGATTCCCCATGTGGGGGGTGTAAGGGGCCCGGTTTTGAAAAAAGTTATAAGAACAAAATTAAAATTGTTAAATTTAAAC
>JAQNCA010000024.1:3899524-3929388 GCA_029783725.1 Acanthurus tractus
AAACAATAAGGTTTTCCCCCACATTTTTTTTTTTTTTTTTTTTTTTTTTGCTTTCTGCTTGCCCCTTTGAGAAGGTGAACTGAGCCCTTAGTGCATCACAGTGAAATGAGCAAATGACAGCTTGATCATTTTCCACACACTTCAGTGGCACGTGCTTCCATTCTAGGCTCATTTCAGGCTCAGCAGGATAACTCAAGTCAGGAGTCACGAATAGCAGGATAAGGAGAAGGCCATTACAAACACAGAGGAGGGGGTTGGATAGCTTTAGCAATATTAATCAATGTCTGAAGCACCCATTTTTCTTTCAAATTTACATCTCCTTTTACCTGGCCTGGTCAGTAAATCATCTTGCTCTCAAAGTGTTAACTTTTAATGAGGAGTCACTGCCGCATACAGCATTGTGCATGTACACAGTATGCGTGTCTTTGTTGAAATATGACTTATATTTCTGAAGGTGTCTCAATTAAAATTTAAATTAAAATATTCACTTCCCATCGCTTGAAAGCTCAAAACTGTAAGAAAATGACGTCTCATTACAAAGGTCATTTTTTTTCTTTCCAGTTTAAAGAGTTTTTAGTTAGAATAAAATTTGAGCAACAAAGTATGTCAATTAGACAGCATCAAAATATTGTTTTTAAAGTAAAAGCAGCTCATGTTTTAATGATTAACAACTCAGATGTGCGGGAAAAAACAAAACACACACCTGGCTGTCTGACTCAAGTCAAATATTCATTTTATTGGAACTAAATGCTCTCATGAGAAAAACACTTTTAGGAAATAAGAAAATTCGAGACTAGGCTTGTTCTGGAGTAAGTTCTGTTGGTTTTGTTCACCATTACATGTTCCTAAAACCCACTGCAACAACTTACCACAGTTCATGACATACTGTAAATGTCTTCAATTTTGCTCTGGTGTGTAAAAGTGAAAATAAGACCAGCCGGATCTGCACTCTCCTGAAACATACTGTTGATTTAGATATGTGCTACCTACAAACCATATGGATGCACAACGGTTTTCTATTCCACAGATTAACCTGCTTTTGAGGTAATTGAACCCAGAGTATAAAGCTAGGCGTCAAATAATTTGAAAAGAAAGATATAATAAGTTTTGAACGACACAAAACGTTTCTTAAATAGCAAAATCAAAACAATGACCAGGTTTTTTTTTTTTTTTTAAAGTGGCTGCACTGTATCCAGTGAAGGTGTAGGAAGACACAGTTAATGGTTTCAGTGGCATAAGCTTTGACGGCAGAACCCCAGCATACTTTATGGGATCTACTCTTGAACGCTGCTCTGGCCAGGGGCTCCTCACAAATCTTCAGTCCAACACCAATGATCACACAGGGGCCTCTAAAAGGGAAAGGAGCTTTACGCAAGAAAATAAATACAATTTCCAAGCGGGTCCTTTAAAACCCTGTATGTCCTGGGTAATGAAAACCATTGATTATTTGATTCATCTGGACAAGAAAAAAAGAATATGTCTCAGAAGGCCGGATTACGGGCGGAGAATGGCTGCTGCTCATATCTTAAGTCTGGATGTAAAATACTCTGCAGAGTGCATTTAGTTCAAAGCGTAGATAGGAATACAGATTTTATGTATTCAGAGCAGTGAATTGAGAGAGCGAGAGAGAGTGTGTGTGTGTGTGCATGTGTACAGTGTGCAAGTTGGAGAGACAAGAGACGCAGGTCTGTGCAGGACCAGATTTCTCGCCAGTGACAAAGACCCTGCTCCGTGTTTGTGTGTGATAGTCTCTGAACGCAAATGGCCACTTCATCATCCTGCCTGCAATGGTATTCATCTATGAAAATAATTATCAAGGTTGTGCACGGCGCACAGCTCCGAATCAGGACACACTCGTCTCTCATCTCATTGCGGAGGGGGATTCTGTCCGACTCGCACAATACACATTAATCCATCAGGAGGTGAGTCATTGGCTTGAGTAATTAGTCACTGTGTGTGTGGGGGGGGGGGAGACCACCTCTGCCAGTCATATTCATCCAGTGCACCATGAACAGGCGACAATGGAAGTCCTAATGATGGGGTGCGAGAAGAGGTGTGTCCGCGATGAAAGATACCTCGTCATCAATCCCCAATGAGAGTGCTGCCGTAACAAGAATGGAGATGTACAGCGCTATGCAACCCCCATACCACACAGCAAGCGTGTTTCCACAAAGATGATAAATTATTCAGAGCTCATCCATCCTCCGAGGGCATCTTTGGCTGAATTTACTGAAGCACCATTCTTCAAAATAACAACAATTAAAATAACAAAGGGCCAGCGTTGTGCTCACACCAACCACTTGTGTAATTAGTAATTAGTTCGGTCATAAAAAGGTGTCTGGAAGGCCAGCTCGTTACGCCTGAAGTGACAGTTGTGTGATGATGAAAGTGGAGGAGAGACAATCTGACAGAGGGAGCGTGCATTCTTTTAAAATCCGAGCAGAACTTAAATATACTGTCCATCACTGCGAGCTTTACATGCCTAAGCTCTGAGTTTGAGTGTATTAAGGAGAGCCTTTAATGTGGACCACATTGGCTACTGATGAAACAGGGTCCGGAAGAGTTTTATGTGAGGTAGTAAATAGTAACTATCTTTTTCTTTCTTTCTTTTTTAAACATCTTTTGGAGGCTCTTCAGGACTCTGTAGTTGTAAATTTGAGGAAGTTTACCAACACAGAGGACGAAAGGGGAAGCTCAGGTTTCTTACTTTTATGTGGCCCTGACGCTCTGTCTCCCTAATCAGTTAACATAACTGTTATGTCTTCAATTTAATAAACTCAACACAAACCATCAACACCCTGCAAGGAGATATTTTACTGGTGGGCTCTTTCAGATTTCAATTGCGCCACTAAATTGTCCATTTACATCAAAACAGAGCAGGCGTCCAAGTAGATCTGGCATGGTTTAAAATAAATGGTTTAATTGTGAGGAGTGTTCAGAACGAGAGCTGGTTCAGGATTAATGAAATGCTTATTTAGAGAGAACGGCGTTTAGAAAAGTGGGGGGTCAAGAGAACTACAATAACTGCTGTATGTCCTCTAAAATAAACCATTCCCTGACACATGGTCGCTGTTTACCCAAAGCAAGAAGCATTTTTATTTACAAAAATGTGTAAATGCCAGTGCAACATAGCTGAAATCCCATTATTTAAACATAACTAGTCATTTTAAAGTCAATATTAGGTTTATATTATCAATAGTTTACCAAAATATGGTTTTTACAACTGGTTCCTGCCACCTTTTTTTTTTTTTTTTTTTTTAAGAAAAGCTTTTTTTCCCTTGTATACATTAATCTTTTAAGTCTCAACAATATATTCTCTCCTTACTGGTTTTGACTATTCTAGTTTCCTGTAGTACCTTCCCAGTATAAAAGTTTAATTTATCCTAAATGAAACATTAATCGAGCACAAAAGACACACTATGCAAGATTTTCCTGCATGGCATGGAATATAATATCATAAGTATGTTCTCATTAGTGCATAACACATCTTAAAATAAAAAAACTGCTCTCATTTGCATAGAATTAACTTTTTATATTTACAAAAGGGAGCTGGTCCCCTTCTCCAGTGTTCAACGTCATGTTTCTACAGTAGCCCAGAATGGAAAACCAAACATGGGCTCTAGAGAGGGTTTTTTTTAAGATGTTCATGAAAATCCATTAAATACCAATTACAAACAAAGAGGACTGTTCACCTTTTTTTTTTTTTTTTACAAATTTTGCAGCCATCATAGCTGTCCCTCCTATAACTTCACAACTGAATCCTACACACTGGACCTAAAAAAGCCATTCTTTAAAAATGATTTTATACATATGTCTCCATATTACTGTCTTTCCTTTGTTGTACTGACTACTCTTATTTCTATAGGTTCCTGCTCCACCAACCCAATGTCCCCAGAGGGGTATTAAGGTTTAAATATATTCTCAATATAATACTCATCTGTTATTAAGTCATCTTAAACTAAACAGTACAGATCTACTTTAAGGTTGCCTCTATTAATTATAATATGTTATTGGAATTACAGGGTTCTACATTAGCTGTGTAGTATTGGGACAACCACTGCTTCTCTTTCTGCAGCTCCTAAAAGTTTGGTTGTGCTGCTTTAGTGCTTTTATGGCACCATTCTTTATTTGCTGATGAGGACAAATACTGATATTCATAAAGATTCATTCAAACAGGACTGTCTATTAAAAAAACAAACCCATCCTTATATTTTCATCTTTTTTCAGTCTATTTGGCATCAAAAAGTTTCTCGTTTTTAAACTGACATTAGGAAACTGATACTAGAACAGTAAATGATTTTTGTTAGAATTTATATTATTTCATCGGAATTTAGCTTTCTGAGAAAGGTAAGATTTACCTTGACTTGATATGGACAAGTAAAGAAAAAAATAGCTGTTTTTGCATGGTTTATCTTCCACGCATCAAACATTATGGAAATAATAACATGACCTTTATCATAGCAAGCAGGACATGCGGAGTGAATATGCTTTCATATATCACTACAAGCGACTGCACTTTGGCACAAACAGTCATTCATAACCTCTCTGCTAAATTAATTTGGGTACAGTCAATGAGACCTGCATATGCAGAAGAGATTTTTCTCCTTGCTTATTTTATATTAATGCCGGTTCCTATTGGCAGTCCTCAAATTGCTCAAACATTGCTGCTATCCCCAAGATCATTTTGCTTTGATTTGCATAAACCATGTGTTTAGAAGAAACGGGAGAGCAGGAATAGATTGAGGATTTGTCATGTGGAGGACTGGATGCTTGAGCACTGGCTCTTTGTCAAACGGTGGCAGCGATGGCTTCGATGGTATCTCCAGACTTAAATTAAAATGAAAACGGGACCAAACACCTTCCCACTGAAATTGTTTGGCATGATTAAGTCTTGCCAGAGTGATTTTCTACATGTGCATTAAAGCTTATCCTTCCCACTGCAATGAGGTTTACAGGAGACTATCTTCATGCCTGTGCGTTAATCCACCTCAGCTAATGTTGTTTACAAGATTCCCCAGAGGTAATGTAAGGGTCACAGACCCGCCAACATTTCCATCTCATTCCCTTAAATGACAGTCCACATGTAATTTTGCTCATCCTTGTTATTAATTACAGTATTAACTTTTTTTTTAATATGCAATCAAACATTAAACAGAACAGTGCATCAGAACTGTGATGAAGGATTTTTAAAACATATGAAAGAGTAACACTTCTAAAAATTTAAATCTCATCTAAATTACATGCATATGAATCAAGGAAACCAAAATCAAAGTGGGTGTACATTTACATGCTTTGCCTTTATTATGCCTGTTAACTCCTTTTTCACTGGATTTATTGTGGGCACACCAGAATGCACCCACACTCATTAACAACACAACATAAGCACCTACCACTCCTTCCAATTAACTCCAATTTATCCAAGAGCTTTCAAAAAGGAGGTCTAAAAAAAAGAGGGAGTGATATTGCATGCCTGCAACATCACTGGCTTGTGAGGATCAAAGTACTCCCATGGGCGGGAGGCAAAAGGCTTCAGACTCCCCACAATGCAGTGCAGCCAAATGAAATAATGCAAATCGAGCTCTAATTACCACCAGCTTAGCGTGCAGCTTCCAATTAGCAGCAATTACACTCAGTGTAAATTCAGCAACAAAAAGCCAGACAATTACACACTAATTATATCAGATTTCATGGGAGGTAAAAGACAAAGTGTTATGTTTAGTAAGGTAGTAAATATTGACCGAAGACAGGAAGGTTGTGGAGAGGCGTCTTCCATTCAAAAGACGTTGCTGGAGTTTAACTTAATTTTACGGTTTAATGTAAAAATAGCCTTATAGTTTTACCTTATTAACATTATCTAAGCATCCGCATCATAATAAACAGTATACACAGACTTCTTCGCTGTGGTACCATCTGTATTTTTGATGAAGGGTCACATTTTTCCTGTGATTTTGACAACATGCATTTAAGGCCATTTATCACCACTACTGCGAGGTAATGAGGGCATCCACTGGACCGGAGTTGCATAATTCTGCCATTACTGGCCCATTGTAATAATCTTCTGACCTCTAGCTTTCAGAGCTCTTGGTGGGTATGACAAATTTGAACACATGCCCACGTTTCCAACACACCGGAAAAGAAAAGCACAGTGCCAAAGAAGCTCAAGGTCAGTTGAGATGTATGTTATGTTACGGGGACTCAAATAATAACAATAAAAAATCCTCAAAAACACTAATTTTGGAACATAAATTTTAAACTTGTGAAAAGCATAACTGCACAAACACAGCTAAATTTCAGCTTTGTTATTTTTTCTTAAGTGCACCTAACTGGTAAAAATGATACTTATCTTTCTTGTAAGCTAATGAGTTTGTGGATACTTTTTTAAACACTTCACAAATTAGAATTGTTTCACCTATGTACAAAAACACAGCACTCTGTTGTGTTTCCTCCTTCAGTGTGATCCAGGACTACAAAGCTCAGCAATCTTATCTAGCGAGGTAGTCTGCTATTCATGAGCTCCTCCTCCCCTCTCTCCATCATATGGCTGTGCCCATTATACAACACTTATAGCCTTGTGTGTTTGTGTGTGTGTGTGTGTATGCGTGTTTGTGTGTGTGTGTGTGTGTGTGTGTGTGTGTCTGTGTCAAGTGCAGCAATTCCACTGCAAGGTGATTGAGGAGATCATGTAAACAGAAGTCTGACTAACTATAATGGCCATGCAGTTATCACTTCATTCAAGAAAATAACCTGGAAAGATAAACAAAAAGCATTAGCACGATGAAGTCTGTCCCTGATTTTAAATACCACTATTTGTTTACCTTTGTACGTTTTTTTTAATGCTACACATCTTGTAAGGTGGTGCTGTAACTGGGCCAGAATTTAAGCTTATGATTGCTTTTTTAAGACTTTAAATACAAATATCTGCACTCACAGAATAAAACATTTTTTTGTTCTTTAATTGTTTTATATTACCAAAATCTCTCTTCTACTGATTGTGTTTTTTAATAAATTATTAGCTGCAACTGCAGTAAAACAAAATAACTAAAGAGTTAATACAATTCCCTATTTGTCACTCCATCTATTATAAATACCAGCTCTTAACATCACAAATCTTACATGTTGAATTCCCCTGTTTTATCCTCTCAGAGCGGTACTGAACTTGAACTCAGATCCGAGGGTGGGGGTGTAAAGTAAATCTAGTGTAGGTATACAAGCTCAAGAACAGTAAAGAATGATTCACAGTCATAGACTCTCTATAGCAGGGACATTGGTATTTTATGTTGCCTTTTTGCTGCTTTGGTTGCACAAGAAAGTGCTGGATTCTAAAGATAAAGGCGATTTTTTGGCTAATGGTGAAAGTATCGTAATAAATGACCTGCTGGTCCCACGGTGTAATTACAGTGGCTGGAAGCATACCAATCTATCACTAAGAAGAGGAGGGGCTGACAAGCTGCAAAGGGGTTAGTCAAAGGAGATAGCCTTTGACTAACTACTGGCCCCGGACAATCGATACTGTGCAGATATTGCATCCAGGGAGAAGGGAGAAAAAAAGCCCTAAAAACTTCCCAAATGGTTTTTCATTCAGATATTGATCAGCACCCTTTTATCATGACCTTGCTCCACCAAGGCCATATACTTTCTTAAGGGTATATGAAACTCATAAATCTGAGAGTTGCTACAGAGACACACTGGGCTGTGAACAGCGAGGCAGTGAGGCAGCGGATGGTGTAATTGGTCTTTCTGGGATGGCGGGTTTCTTTCATACTTCATAACAAAGATTCCATAACATTCCTGAGTTACCAGGAAGAGGACAGATGAAACTGATGTGAAGATGAAGAGGAGAATCTTGAGGATGTGAAGGTGCTGAGGGAAATCATTCACCTACAGTTTATGTGACACAATCAAGCAACATATCATTGTATCACTGTGCATTAGAGCTGAACATGTGCAAAAAAGAGAAAATACTGTTACAATTTTGATCAGAACACACCTGAAAAAATTTTAGCAACAAAATTGGCCAGAAAAGCACACACGTCACTACTGCTGCTATATGTAAGCACAAATTCCACAGTGTTATATATCCAAACAAGAAAAAGATAACGGTATTAAAAAACACTGTATATTACTTTGGATGCCAGCGAGCTCCAAAACAAAACAGCAAAAGTCAAACATTTTTAAATAGCGTGGGATCATGGGAGTTGTCTTTTTTGTTTAACAATAATAAGCAATAAATAATGATTTCTTATTTTCACAAAAGCCCATCTAGGGACAGGTGTTGCAAAGTAGCGTCTGTTAAAAACACCATGATACTAAGCATTAGACAGCTGTGCACTTTGTCTCTGTATATTGTATCTGTCCCTATAAGATAAAACATAAATAAATAAATGCATATAATATGGATTTCTCCGTTTTAAACATTGTTGGAAACAATTAGAATAACACAAGTGCAAGACTCAAAATAAATAAAAATGGGTCTTGTCGTTTTCAGACATTTTAATGGGGAAGTGTTACTTATAATACCCTTAAATAATAAACGGATTTCATATACAGTTTAAAATCAATTAAAAATGAATATATTTCCAACATGACAGGTGGTATCAAAACTAAACCTATAAATTATAAACCATTTCCACACCAATGATTAAAAGTACCAGTTTTAGCTTAACCACTTGCCTTCTGTTGTCACTTTAAATGATCCACTGAGTGTAAGTTTTTGAGTCACGGTCTACACTGCAACACTTAACCAAGCTAACATATGGACATCATCAGCTGTTAATATGTTCCCCCATGACACTTTGTTACTATTCCTTACAGCCCCAGCCACTGTACTGTATATACAGTCGAGGTAAATGTTATCATTAAGGCTATATTCTAATTCATATCCATGAGCCAGACTGCACGGTAGGGCCCCTGTGGCACGTTATTTTATGTAACTGATGGAACGCAAGTCTGTCAAACTCGAACAGTCTCCCCTGAGATTTAAGGAACATCCCTTTTGTCCCCGTCACAACTTCTCTGTCCCAGACACATGTCACTGCACATGATTAACGAGGTGGAGGGTTTCACGTTAAACCCGTTTAAGGACTTTGGTGTTGGAGATTCCAGCATGATACACAGAGTCTCGTTTACAGAGATGAAGATAACTAAAGGCAGGCTTGCATTGCTTTATGCAGTATGTTTATGCCATGTGTTTATGACTGTATCAAGGCAGATGGATGACCACAACTCGAGCCCCGGCTAATTGGTTCTGAAGTAGTCGGGGATCCGGACTAAAAGAAACAACTGTCTCTGCCTTGGATGAGACGGGAGCTGCTGAGTGCTACAGCTGCCACTGCACAGTATATGCCGGGTCATGTTTGTGTTTAGACGGCAAGTATTTATAAGCAAACCAAAAGCCATTATCAGTTAAATATGACCACCTAAGTACTGTACAAGGGACATTAGGGGACTTTTTCAATATACGAAATGGCTCATTTTAGAGATTATCTACTATACATGCACTTTTGAGGCCATCCTGACTTTTTTGACGAAACAAAAGATTAGAACACAAAAAATGATCAGAACAGAAAGAGTGCAGAAATATCTCAAATAGGAAAATCTGGTGCATTAATCAGAAGCAAGAAAGACTGGGGATCCGGCTACAGTGTTTATTCTATCCACAAATGCAACAAAGGCAATCTGATGGTCAGATAAGTCAGCAGCTGTAGAGTTTTCCATCCAGCAAACAAGACACACTCTCAACCTTTAACATACAGATTTGTGCAATCACTCATCGCTGTGGTTTAGTATATACTGTAGCTAGAGGAAAGGATGTGGGGGAAAAAATGCCCCTGTCTTGTCTTTGTCTCCATCTTAACTTTTGATGCTTCAGTAACAAATATTGCTCTCTCATCCTTTGTTCCATCCATCTCCTGCTCTCTCTCTCTCTCTGTCTGTCTTCCTGCCCCTCTCGTGTCGTGCATTTCCGAGAGTCAGTGTACTCTAAACAGTTATGTTCTTGTTTCCTATGGTTATAATCTCCACTGACGTGCTGGAGTCCCATTTCCTTTTTCAGCTCTGTGTGCACAGTACCAGCGCAGCCGTAATGTACAGTGTGTCTATAAAACATACACGCGAGGCAACGTGGACATTGCGCAGACCTCCGCTTTAACACATGCATTACATTCAGTATTATGTATCATAATTGTGATTTAAGTCTGGAATGAAAGCATACAAGCAGAGATGAATCTGGCTGCTGCTGTTTCTCATGCAATCATTTTTTCATTTTTTTTCTAAAAAGCTCTACGTGAACATGAATGTGCTTTCTGTAATCAGCATATCTTCAGGGTATTTTCAGAGCATAAATAACTGTTACCACCAGGGTAATGGTAACAACCGAGAACAGGAGGCTTATACAGTGGGAGAAACTAACAAAGTAGCTAACAACAAGACAGTGAACAGGAGAGCTGCAATTTATGGCTGGTTAACTGATAAAGAAAACTAATTAAAGTCCTTGAAAGACCATTTACCCAATCTTCTTAATATAATAGAGGAAGGAAAATCTGCTTCACTTTTATATTTTTGGCTGTATGTGTTTTGTCGGTGGTATATTTGGTCATCCTTAGTTTGTGCAGCAAAGCTGGAAAAAGTGATGTCACATGCTTCTGTGGACCAATCATAATTTCGGAATATCTGTATCCGTTTACAGCTGTGGGGTTTTCTTATAATTGATGCCACTGTCTAAATCTGCTCTACTTAGAACATTATCAAGGAAACAAAGCCAGACATTTGTCACCCCAGGGTTTTTAAATCAAAGGATTTGTTGCCTCTTCAGTTTTAGGTCACTAAAAATTAAAAACATTTGGGCAAAACAATGTCTGACATAAAAAAATGTGATGATTTTGAATTGAGCATCTTTTACTACTTATTCACATTGCATAGACTTAACCATGAGTCAATTAAAGCATTTAGTCTAAATGTAAAGATATGCAGCTTTTTTTTGCTTTATCAATGTAAACTATATAATTTGGGGCTTTGGCCTTTTGACTGAATATAACAAGTAATTTACAGTCATCATGTTAAGCTTTGTGAAACAGTGACTCATTTATCACTATTCATAAACATTTTTCAGACAAAACAGTTCATCCTTAATAATAGGACAATCATGAGATTAAATGATGAAAACAATCATCAGTTGCAGTTCTTGTAAGAGGCCCTGATTAGTGGTATATAAAAAGAATTGACAAGTAAATGCAATTCAGGATTGCTGCTACAGAATTCCTATTTATGCAACAATTACTGTGAAACAGAAATTACTTGTAAACAAAGAGATCAGTTGATTAACATAAAGTAGCTAACAAACTATTAAAAAACTGATTAATTATTTGTGTTATCATTAAAAGAAGGTCCAACACACGTCATCCAGCTTCATAATTAGGATTATTTGCCGCCTTTCTGGTTTGACTCGCTCCTAATAAAATATTTTTTTGCTTTTAAACTGTTGGTACGACAAAACAAGCCATCTGACAATGTTGTGATGACTATTTTTACGATTCTTAACAATTTACAGTTAAACAAGAAATAAGTTTACTGATTGCTATTTCAAAATAATCTCAGTAATTAATAATGGAAAAAAATACATTAGTTACAGCTTTAATAAGCAACAGAACATATATACAAAGAAGTAGCTGCCCTGTAATTATTCTATTAAATTCTGTAGATCTCAGTGAAGCAATTATTTTGTCTTTTATCCAAAAAGAACTAACAGGAAAACTAAAAAGCTGGTCTGACAAAATCCCCCACAGTATAATGTGTAGACACCATTTTACACCTTCCTCTGTATCATAAGATAAGGAGGAACAATCTCCTTTTTTTTTAACTGTGAATGTTCTGCTCCGGCTTCTTTCCCTCAAAAGTGTGCTGCCGAAATGACATAGCACAAGATAAAATAGTAATGCTAATATCAATAGTTTGTCCATTACAGGTCAGCTAACTGTCCAGCAGAACAGTTACAAAGCTGTTCGTTTTCGATCTCACAAGGCCGATCAATACGGGGGCATACTGTTTCAATTTTGCCGGCATTGATTTTCTCTATAACACTCCAACCCTAAAGCATTCGTCTTTCTGAAGGAAGGATGATTTGATTTACTGAAGAAAAATTGGAGTGCACATCACAAAGATTTTTTGCCGGGCGGGAGTGTGACATGCCAAAAGATGGATGTCCCTTGGCTGGGAAGCCTCTAGCCTAAGGGCGTCCATTAGAGCAGTGGTGCTGCAGAAAATGAGCTGCTTGTATGAGGGAGGAGGAGCAGAGCAAGAGGAGCTGGTGCTCGAGGTGTGTGTGTTTTTTTGGGGGGGGGTATGCTGTAGGTGAGGATTGTTGGAATAAACCGCGAACAAAAAGGAAGCTGATGCTGTAAAAATGTAAGAAGGAGACAAAGTAGGAGAATAGTAAATGCCAGTGACTTACCTCACCTCTCTGCATCTTGAATAATGTTTCCATTTGCCTCAAACTAACAGACTGGCTAAATCAGTCGATTGTCAACAACATCAGTATAAAAAAAAAGTGTGCACACTGCTTTTATGTCACACTTCAACCTTTTCTCAGCTGCCGCCACCTTCTTTTTACTTCCCCTGCTCTCTGCATCCAGAGTGAATTTCCATGGTACATTAGTCAGCCTATTAGAATGCAATAAAGAGAAGGTATGAGAGAGGAAAAAAGAGGAGAGTAGTGCACATCCCCAGAGACTGTGAGTTGGCGTTCTCCATCATCTGCCCTCATCTCCCCTCTCTGTCCGTCGACTTTGTCTGGGTGTCATATACATGAAAGATGATTCCTGACCCAAATAAACACTGCAGCAGTCTGGATGCTCAGTGGACCCCAGCTCACGGAAAAAAAAAAAAAAAATCTGAAGAGATGTGTGGAGGAAAAAAATGACATCTGCCACTTGTTTCATTTGTGGCTATCTTGCTAGCGGTTCATTTACTTTTTTCCTCCCTTAAAAAGACGGCAGGCTGCTATGTTGTGCACTCGAGTCTCAAGGCGCCGGAACAGAAATGTATGGATGAACAGGTTGTCGACCTATCTGTCTGGCTGTGGATCTGTCTTTGTCTTGACGCTAGATGACAGACAAGGGCACAAAAACGAAAGATGCTGCTCTGTCTGGTGGAGGGAATCCTCCCCGGACGCCTGGCGATATGACTAAAGTAGAGAGCGAGACAAAAAAAGGGTAAAGGACAAGGAGTGAGAGAAAACGAGAAATTGCATGTTGTGAAGAAGAGGAAGAAGAGAGAGGGAAGACGAAGCAGGGGAATGGAAAAGGGAAAATCACCTAACACCTCTTTTCTCCAGAGGCCAGGGCTGCTGTAAGCTGGATATTAAGACACAAATTGCATTCAGGCGGGTCACACTGTGTCAGAAGATATTAGATGCCTGCCGTGAGGAAACAACAATTCCCATCAGCCTGTGAGAAAATAATATTTTCATTTTCAGACTCTTTATTGAATGGAAACTTTGGGGAATACGTTTTTATGGTGTGTGAGCAGGCAGGCTTGGATTTTTACACCCAAGCAACAAAAGGTCGTAATCATAGCTGTGTATTGTCTTTGTGTTCCTGGATTTCATTTTCACAGCTGGAGAAAGGTCGCAGGTTTCATTGTGTGTATCCGTCCTTCCCCTCCAGTCTATTTACAGGCAGCACACGTTGCAGCTGGTAAATAATCAGGGAAAGAATATCTCTTATTATTAGGACGCCTGCAGGTATGCAGGTGTGCTTGTGACATTTTTTTCTCTGTGTCCATCTTTCCTTAAAAGTTGTTTCTTTTTCTGTGGTTTTGAAGCACCAGATGTTTCTCACGTGCCCACATGCTACGGTCTCCACCTAACCTTCACAGTAATTGACCAAAAATATTGATGTAATGGCACAAGACTGATTGTGATTTATTAAAAGAGCGCTGCACTCCAAGGCCCAGTGCCAATGGCTCCCTGCGCCCATCGGCAGCCATTAGGAAAACCATCAATAGCGCGACAGCATAAAGGGCCAGTAATGGGAGACTTTTCTGGCCAGAGATTGTAGAATGCAATCTCCATAGTAAATAGCACAGCCTTGTGTGAGTACACATGGAGAAAGAATGGGAATGAGATGGCATCAAGGAAAGAAAAGTATTACAAATAATACACTGCATCCTGATATAAGGGGTAAAAAAAAGAAAAGGACAACAAAGGCAGCCAGAGATAGACTTCTGATCCAACAGCAAACTAACCCTCCCCAGACAAGTCTCTGGAGAATTGGTTCAGCCTAACAAGCGTGAGCCAGCGGCCGTCTCTCCAGCTCACCATTACACACTACCTGCACAAACAGCCATCATTAGGGAATAGCAGCATTGGATTCTGCTGCCTATTTGGCGAAACAAACACAGAGGATAGGTTTTCCCTCTGTTCTTAATGGGAGCGGAGCTGTTTGAATGGCTTTCATCTCTCTCCCAAGTCAATGCATCATTCAACCCACAGCTGACATTTTCACCTTTGCAAATCTAATTAAATCACAGTCATGAGTATTGGGGGAAGAGAGAAGATTATGATCAAAACCATTACAGTCGTTTGAATATTATGAGGTGCAGAAAATGCCACGAACACAGCTCAAAAAACAAAACAAACAAAGAAAGAAAAACAGGTGCATCCTCTTGATTAAAGGCTTATTGGACTTTTCTTCATTTAAGTAATACTTTCACTTTCTAAAACAAGGCTGCATAAAGTGAGACCTAAGAGCCAAAGTGGCCCACCATGAGAGTGAAACTGACCTGCCTAATGTCTGTGACATAAAACTATTGAAATTACTCGAAAAAATATAATATGAACCCCTCCTTATATAAATGCTCTTTAAATACATAGAATCATAAATTATTAATTTTTGGCATCATTTTTCCTGCAGTGGTTATTGGCTTTTGGCCCGCCAGTAAGTTTCCTCTATCTGGGAACTCATACTCAAAAATATTCTGGCATGTGGGGCACAAAACACAATAATGATAGAATATATATATAATCAAAGAATCATTTGTCATTATTACATGTATCAAAAACATATACACAAAACCTGCCATGTACAAAGAATTACATTTACACGTAAATAATTAGATATGTGTTATGCACATGAATGTGTCAAGCTATGAAACTGAGCGAAGACAGAATTTTCCCAGCGTTGCAATAAATTCTAAAATGTTTTGAAAAGGTGAAGTCTAATGATCATCTTACTTAAAAATATGGTGACAACTTTGCGATGCAAAACGTTTCTGGTTATAAAGTTGACTTTTGGTCGTGATTTTAGACACGGGTTTGTTTTTTTTACCTTATGGCAGAGCTTCCCCAGGCTCCGTGTTTGTCAGTCAGGATGTTGACTATCTTTTGGATGAGCTGTGTGGCCGTTACATGGTCGCGATACTTGGCTGCCCGGATCAGGTGGTCACACATTTTCTCCTCATCTCTCTTCTCTGCTGCATACTGAGCACAGTTGGACTATGGAAGAAAAAAAAGAAAAAGCAAACTTTAAAAAACACATTAATAGAATATCCAATAGAGTAGAATAGATTTAACAATGTATATAAACCATAAGAGAATGTCAGCATCTTGAAACAAACTAAAGAAAAAGTCTGTAGAAAGAAACAACACGGAAGCACAAAAGTGTTTCACATAAAGAAACTCCACTCTGAGTAGAAGCAAATGAAAAGCATAGGGTCATTTCTGTCCTCATGTCATGTTGATTAATAACAGTGGACACATATTTACTAATGCCCTCCGGCACACCAAATCACACGATACCCACAATGCACAGGGAGGACATTTTTCTCTGTCTGAATTTGTTATCAGAATGGGCCTTTGAACTCTGCAGCGATGGTAAAAGTAAAACACCTTTTGAAAATAGCTATGATTTGAAACTGTTTTTTTTTTTTTGTCCCCCAATCTTAGTTTCAGAATCAATTTGAATCGCAAACTCACGGTTCACTTTGAAACAACCGTTTTAAAGTTATATTTGTATTGAAAGAAGGCAAAAGGAAGGGGAGGGATAAAACATGTGCTATGTTTAGTACAGAGAGCCATACAGATCATTGTACTTGCAACTGAGCATTTATATTTTCTTGGAGGGCAGCTAAAGCAAATGGCTGCAGTATTAAGAGGAAAAGCTTATTCAATTATTAATGCTGCTGCAGTTTTACATTACTGCCCTTATCAAATTAACCTTAACCTAACCCATTGGTAGAACAGTGATACAGTAGGAATTAACCCAGATGCACTGCTGAGCAAATGCAACCTGCTTTTCCAAAGTAACCAGTAAAGCGTTTTATAATGGGTCCTCCTCTTCAATTTGAACAACAACATTTCATATCTGACAGAAAATCTATAGGTATAAATCACATTAGTTGGGCTTTTCTGCAGGCTGCTGGGCCTTAATTATCAATCTATGTCTCTTTGTGTGGCATTACAGTGGGCCTTGACCTTCCAGCATGATGACCTGGGAAACAGGAAAATAAAGGGAGTAGGAAAAGGAATTTCTGAGTAAGTGTTTCAAATGTTCAACCAGAGAATGCTTTGCTTTGCTGTTTGTGTACGAGTGTGTGTTGCATGTCCATTAATCTTGATCAGTGGCAATGACGGCTAGCGGGAATTGGAGCAAAGGAGAAAGTGGACCAAAGGAAGAGACTGAGAGGGCGGTGTTCAAAATGTTACAATTCTAGTTACATTTTACTTCAAATTATTGCATAAGACACTCTAAGTTCTGCTTCAAACCAAAATCAATCTGTTACACTCAGAAATACTTCCCTGGACATTTTATACACGATTATGTGATCCTTTTTAGAAAATTTTAAAATGCTTATGTGGATTTCCGTCCTTAAAAATGATGTAAGTAGCGCGCCTATAAAGAGTCAATTTCCATCTGTCCCTGTCTGAGACACGTAAAGTCTGCAGTACTAATCAACAGTGCTGGGTTCAAACTCATAACCATAAACAAACACTTCATCACCTGTGTGTTGAGCCTGCCCAAACACCCAAACCCTCCATGCCGTAATGGGCTTTCCTCATATCTGAAGCCAAAGTCGACTGCAGGAGAAAAGGCCAAATTCACAGACTCACCCCTAAAATAACAACCAAAAAAGCTGAACACATGAGTAGCGCCATTAAAACCTAAAGTTGGGTTTGCTTGTAAGTGGAAAAGACAAGTCACTGTTAATTCCAGGGGTCATTCCACTGATGTGAAGTCAGAGAATATGCTACGGTATTATGAAGGACTTATTATGTTATGTTATTATGAAGGTTAAAGCAAATAACTAAATCTCCCAGTTG
Organism: Acanthurus tractus; assembly: GCA_029783725.1. Lineage (NCBI taxonomy): Eukaryota > Metazoa > Chordata > Actinopteri > Acanthuriformes > Acanthuridae > Acanthurus > Acanthurus tractus. The sequence continues at coordinate 3,916,836 of JAQNCA010000024.1, forward strand.
GCTCCATCATGTATTCATGTCCACCCAGGTCCAGCATAAAAACCGAAAAACTAAATAGGAACGTTTTGAACATTTTGAAAAAAACTGTTTTTTCTTTCTTTTAAAGGAATGTTGAGGAAACATGAGAAGTAAATTAAAGAGATATGTTTCCACTTCCAATTAAAAGCATGCCTCTTTTTAGAGTGACTAAACCAGTTCGTGTGCATATCTTGACAAGAAAACAACCACAAGACATGGCCAGGGACAAGCACTACCATTCGCCAAGTTAAAAGAGTGCGACTAAAGAAAAACCGATGGCAGACTATGCTGTTAGCTTCCCGCCCAGACAGCCACCAGGGCACAACTTCCTGGCAGTGAGACCGTTATGACTTGCGACACTGTAATCATGGGCAACACCTTCCATTACATGGCCTGGCTGACAGGGTCGGGCTAGTGCGAGTGCCTGCTCTGCCAGAGGAGACAGCTTGGTGAAGACGAAATGATAATGGCTGGCATTAATCGAGTCAATTACACTGAGTTGTGTCTCCCATAATTCATCAACAGTTCAAATAAATAATTGTGGATGTGTCCTGGAGTTTGGGGGAGGAAATAGGCTGCTGAGACCGTGACTGAGGAATGGAAAGAAGAGTAATCATCTCTTAAAATCACACACTGGCGGAAAATAGCATTTCGAGACAAAGCTTAGCTACACGTGCATTTTAATAACACTTTTGAACCTACTTAACATCAAGTGAATAACGCACAGACCAGCTATTTGTCTGTAAATTACTGCAACTCGCTCATGTTTTTATCATGCTGATTCTACACATAATAAGCAGGAGAAATGAGGAGATGAGATGATTTCACGGTGTTTGTGTTGTAACCATGTTAGCCTTATCTAAATGCTGTGGTTGTTGTCAGATGATGCCTTGGCTCCCCTCCTCCTATCCCTTGCTGGGTTGATGGGGTTAACCAGTGTAATAGGCTGCAGAATGGAGGCTCATTACAAGATATCCACCCTATGTTTATCAATTAGAGTGACAAGAGAGAGAGGTCTAGTGGTGGTGCCGTGCCACAGAGCCTTCAACATGCCGACTGACAAAACAAGGGTCTCAAGGTTCCTCCGGAGAACAGGGGGGAAGAAACAAAACCAGCAGAGATGTTATTAAAGCGCTTGATTTGCAGTGTCTTGACATTGGTGGCACATCAGGGCTACACACGTTCCAACACTGGGCTATCGCTCTGTGAGAATCTCCAATTTCTCACATCCGTCGACAAGCACTCCCCGAGGGTTTCATTTACAAACGGGTAGAGAAACTGTCCAGAGGAAGGCGAGGCATCAGGCTCGTCCTTGTCTGGTATCAGAGAATGCAAATATACCACAAATAAATTCCTCCTGGAACACAATGGAGGTCTAGGGAGACAAGAGGATGAAATGAGAAAGGATGGGGGTTGCGAAACAAAAGTAGATGCTGAACCAGTCCACCAATTGGTTTCAAAGAGATTCTCTTGCACTTGATCTCTTGCCCTCGAGTTTTCAAATTGCTACATAAAATGTCACCAGGGGAATTCAGACAATGGGCTAGGGAAGAAACGGGTGAAGGGAAGAGGAGGGGGAGAAAAATGAGGGCTTAAAAGTACAATGGCGAACAAAAGTCACCAAATGACAATGCTTGACAGCCACTTCAATTCTGAAATGATGCCCCTGTCATGCCGCGCTCCCAAGTATTGATTTTTTTTTTCTTCTCTTGGAGCACAGAAGGAAGAAAAAAAAAAAAATCATCTAATCCAGTTGAAACAGATCCCTGCTGCTGGCACCGGCCCATTGCTAGCGGCCATCAAGGTTAACGCAGGCACAACACTTATCAAAGTATCTCTCTCCTCCCACTCCTCCTCCTCCACTCCCCTGCTCCTCCCCAAACACTGTCTGTTGCTGATCTTTAATGGCATGCTCAGCTGGCAGCCTCTTCATCTCTCCTACCCAGAAACCCTCTTTTCTCTGCAAAACTGCGTCCTCCTCTCGCCACATCAGTCTACGTTTGCTGCCATCTTAATACAATGACTCAAACTCAGCTTCAAGGTCATGCCACGTGAAAAATCATACGTGTTAAACTGTCGTCTGGAGGTGAAAAATAGTTAAATGAATGAAGGACACGGCCAGATAACAAATATATGTCCTCTGGATTGGCTGGTGCCTAAAATTGTGAATTGAGAGTAGTGGCACTGAGGTCAGATTGAGCTTGAAAAAAAAATTAGATCAGGAACATGAAATTTGAGCAACAAATTGACCTAATTTTCCACATAATGAAATGTTGAAAGGCTACAAGACACTGCTCTGCACAAACTGAAATTTCATTGTATTATGAGGAGTTTTATTAAGAACTAAAGGCATAACTCCAGCTCCTTAAAGAGGAAAAAAAAGAGAAAATGAAAAAGGGAAAAAAAACCCTGAGTATTCTCCCACTGAGTAAAGAGACTGTCAGAGGAAAGTCGCAAGTAAAGTCATATTTCGAGGTTAGCTGGTCTCCCAGAATGATGGCAGCTGCAGAGGAGGTACCTGGGGACTTCATTACGCAGACAAGTCAGTTGGACTGAAACTACCGCTCCACAACCATCTTCTCTCCTTCCATCTCCATGTGTTTTAAGTGAAACAGTCCAAGCCAGTAAAAAGAACAAGCATCTACCAAAAAGGGACAGAAAGCAGTGCTATCTTGCTATATACTTTGATAAACAGCATCATATTTTCATAGATCTACATCTGTCTGGTCTAATGGGCTTTTTACCCCCCACAAAATTAAGTGATTTCTCATTAAATCTTGATTTTTGGAAAAGCACCAGCATCCTGACGTTCATGCGACGATGCTATCACAAATACAGACATGCATTTCTTCTCTTGACAGCAGTTTTGGCCATTATGAGGTGTTCAAGCATCCAGCCCTGCTGACATATTACATTACAGTTGGGACAACTACATGACAGCGAGCTACAGTTGGTGGCAGCCATCAGTCTGGGTGCTGAGCATGATGTGGTAAAAATAGCCTGTGGGAGTTGTGGTTCACTGGCTCTTCCCCCTCTGTGACAAAGTAACCTTTGTTCAGCATATTGCTATTGTATTAATAATATCAGAAATTCCCTTAAACAGTCTTTGTGGAATCAGTGAACTAACTTGCCTAGTACTTAAAATTAATTTGGATGTATGTTAATAGCTTTAGGTTAGGTCGTCTCTTGACTTAGCTTAAGTTATTGCAATACATCTTTGCTCAGGCTCTCTCTGTGACACTCAGCTCCATGATGCACAAGTTTCAAGAGACCAGAGCTATGATCATAGAACATAATGAGCATCAGCTCAATGTTAATGTCATTAACGTGAGGAGGAGGATCGTATCGTTTTACAAGCTCAGCAGAGAGAGGACAAAGACGCCGAGCACTAATTAGCTGCTATCATCTGGCTTTCACAGGATCTCTCAGACAGTCAATTCAATTACTCCATATAACAGCAGAGGATGAATTAAAGGGAGGATATAAAAAAAAGAAAAAGATTAAGCAGAAGGGAGGAGTAAGACAGAATGGCAGTGACTTGGGTCTAGCTCACTCTTCCCTATCTGGACTTTCTCATCTGCCCTTGTGCCCCTGAGCCCACCACATTTCATTCCTAATGAACAACCCCATAAAAAGAGGGAGTTCGATTTCTGTCTCTTCCTTTCTATCTCTTGGGCTGCCTCGCCTTCCTTCTACTCTGGAGGACATTGGAGTCTATCATTTGCTGAGCTGGGTAGTACCATCCCATCTTCAGATCTCCTTCACATTAAGGATCCTTTTAGATAGAGAACCCTAAAAGGTAATTGGATTTCCCCCTAGTTATCTTCATCTGTTTCACCCTAAGCCCACTGTAATAACTTACTCTAAGGGCCAAAGATAACTCAATTCTGTCCCACAGAGAGACAGTGAGAGTGTGAGGGAGAAAGAGAGAGAGACAGCAAGAGAGAGAGAGCATATGTTACGTCTCTGAAGCAAAATGGGTATCTTAACCCTTTATCACTTCCTTCACAAGGATATGAACTCTGACACAGAGCAAACATAAATTTGTTTTTATGCTTTGAATTATTCTCCTCCCTGGTGCCTTGGTTGGCATTCCCGCTGCCGTTTAACCACAAGAACAACTCTTAAATGCGGCATAGTATTATGAGTATTATAAGTATTATGAGGGAGGATGCAGATTGTGTGTTGGCAACCGATGCTGCATGACTTAGCAAACCTCCTCACTTCAACCGTGACACAATGATACTCTAAATGAGTCATTTTGGACGCCCTCGTTGAGGTTTTTTTCTCACACACACAAAAAATAACCCAACCCAGTGTCACTGCAGCACAATACAAAGGAAACAACACTAAAAAAAAACTGGGACATAGCTGAAAATTATTTCCAAACCCTCCACCCCCACCCTCAGGGGGAGTGTTTCATTGGCCTGTTATTTTTATTGTGGCGGTGCAAAATGAAACCGTTGGCTCCAGCAGGCTCAAGCTGAGCTTGTATGGAGGCAAAAATCAATACAGCAATATCAGAGCAAGACTTATCAGGGGTTCACTTCTTCTCAGAGGTCACTGAGGAGCAACTGCATTTAAGTGGGGAATTCAATTGTGAAACATAGTTTGGGAAGAGCTCAGCCGAGTATCTGATTAAGGACAGCTGGAAGATTGCAAAGGTACAGTGAGTTTCAAATGACGACACCAAAATACAACTGAGGGAAAGTTATAGCTTTCTGCTAGTTGTATGCTTGCAGAGTGGTGCTTCATGTGGCTGATAGTTCTGCTTCATTTGAAAATGTAACAAACCCTGACACTACTACACAACAATACTATGCTTTTTACAAGGCCACAATGTGTTCAATATTAAATATGACTGTATAAAGCAGGGCAGATGAAGAGAGCTCACGGAGTAAAATAGCTAACCACAAAAGAACAAAACGTCCCCAGTTGCCTGTCATATTTACTCTATTATTAAGCATCATCAAAAACTAGTCATGTGAAAGCACCATGCACGTTGATAATCAGACAAACAAGTGTACTCTTACTGAAGGCTAAAAAAAAAAAAATGAAAGACTTGGAGAGGACTTGAAGTCCGTCCTTTATAATGGTTTTTCTTATGTCCAGTTCTTGTCTAGACACAGAGCGCATATATTCAGGGTAAATTGTAAGCGATATTCAGCTACATTAAAACATGTCGATAAAGAAAGAATACATAAAAAACACAAACAGGACTAACAACAAAATAAGCAAAAAAATCAATTAGGTGTGAACAGCTCATTAGTCTTTCATGCACAATGCCAGATAACTGCATGCCAGGTTAGGAATTGGGGCATATGTCATTGAGTGCGTGTTGCTGTGTTGTGTCCCTCTGTCTTCTCCATTTCCCAGAGAGCGTGTGGCCTGCAGCCACGGCAAGAGGCCGAGGCAGAACAGGATCATTCTGGGCTGTCATGTGCAGACTGGCTGCCAAGTTTGTCTGCCAGCCAGTGAGGCAACATACTCTGAGCCATTTTTACTTGTGCTGATCTGATAAAGTCAGCTGTCTAATCTGACACACTAGACGTGCACTTAAGTACAAATACTGTATGCCTTTTTTATAAACCGGGTAATGCAAAAGAATAAAAAAAATCTGTTACATCGACCCTGTAGAACTAAACCACGCTCTGCCAGTCTGTGTTGATAATGAGAAGGTCAGATCATGTCAGATAATACTGTGCAAATGACTGACACTTGGTGCAGAATGAGTAATGTGGGTTACTGAAAACAGGATGCCAATTACACAGAAAAGCAGCCTATCTGAGAGAGAGAGAGAGCAAAACATAGCAATCACAGACAAAACTTTGATGTGCAAGAGTTGTGCCCCCACTCCTCTGATTGACTTTCAACACTCCACAGGGATTTCACTTTACCCAAATGTAAAGGAGACCCCTCCTTGAACCTTAAAAAAAGCATCACATTTTTACTGCAAAGAAGGGGGCTCAGGCTTGGGGGGTGGAGGTGGAGGGTTTACACACACACACACACACACAGTCAACCCTTTAGGCCAGCACCTCTCAGGTCTGTCTGCAACTTTTAGTGCTGGCAGGTTCCTGAGAAATGAGGGAGGGATGGAAGAGAGGGGAGAATGCCATATTCCTGTCACTGGCAAAATACACCCCCAGCGGGAGTATAATGGACAGGATCTCAGTAGGTCAGGAAATGATTCTGGTGAGATTGAGAAAGCAGGGGGCGGTTAGCAGAGTCAGACCGGGGAAGGGGCAACGAAGGGTGCCCATGGGTCAGGATAGAGTTGGCCCGGCAGCTGCACGTGAATGGCAACATTTGTGTTGAGGTCTGGTAGGAAGAGGTGGGGCAGAAGTTACGTTAAAGCGGTAGAGCTGCAGTTGGACGGAGAGGCACGGGGGTAAATGAACACTACACAATGTTTGGTTAGTGATATGTGCCAAGCATGATCTCTAGCCTCAAACTACTTGAGTGTGTGTTTTTGTGTGTGTGTTCATCATTAGCATGGGGTTGTGTTTTAAAAGTAAACATTTATCCTCTAGGGTTGCAGTGAGAGATCTTAAAACTTGACGGACAAGTTTGAAGTAGTCACTGGATCAGCTCCACAAGCTCTTACTGACTGGAATATCAAACTATCAAACATTGCAATCAAATGCATCTTAGAGCAACAGACCTCAAGATACGAATGGAGTTTGCTGCCTGAGCAAAGAAAGCACTCACACCTGTAAAATCTATTTATTCTGGATAGGCTTTAATTGTTTGTACATTTAAAATAATTTTGTTTTCTTAATTATGAAGTAATTATTGATAATTATGTCAACAGTAATTTTCTCGAATGTGTGTGTTTTTGCATGGGTCTCCAGAGCTGTGCAGCATCTTACCTCAAACTCTGCATGTTTATGGATGTCTTCAGCCCTCTGTCGGCTAAGGATGAATTCGGCTTCATTTGCCACACGAACCAGGTGGTCCTTCATGGTGTGACTTAGCAGCCTGGGGAGAAACATGAACATCAGCCCGGTGAAAAACTGCGTACATGTATTTACAATTGTTTTTCTAAGTCTTTGTGAAAAGTATATGGATGTCACTTTACTTCAGTCACAGAGGGGGAAATTTCAGACAGACTCTCAGCAATATCAAAAAAAATCATATGTTTTTGTGTATTTAAAACATCTGTTTAACACTGTGGTGTCTAGTACCCTCGAGAAGAAACAGCCATGTAATACCATAAAATACTGAAAATGGACCGTGAAAAATAAGCAGAAAATCTAATTTAGAAACAAAACCAAACCAGATAAATCTTGTGACCGGACTGCAGGTGCTAATTGATCCGTTAATGATATGCATCTGACAGGAGGGAGGATCTCGGCCCATGTTGCTACATATGTAGTCCACCTCCGAGTTCTTATCAGTGTTGATGAAACATGCATGTTGTGTGAGTGCGTTTGTGTGTGTGTGTGTGTGTGTGCAGGTCGAAGAAACCCCTCTACAGCCCTAAAGGTCAGAACTGTGCAAAGTGGAACAATAACAGACTAGGGGCCAGAGAGGAGGGATGGGGCAGGCATGAACTGATCGTGAGGTGGGGGTTCAGGGGCCAGGGGATGACTGTAACCTAAGCCTGCTGTTTCAGCATGGGGCAGCAGGGGAGCGGAGGTGCTGGGGCCTCTGCAGCCTCTACGGCCCTGTCAGGGCCCGGCTATCAATAACCGCGACCCAGCCCTTCTTTATGGTAGCCTGCACTTCAGACTGTACACATGAAAAAAACAGACATGGTACTTTTAAAAACACTCCCACCCCCCCCACATATTCAAATTTTCTGCCGTATTAGACCATGGGCTTTCCAGCAGATCAGGTGGTGCTGACTGAATGACTACATAGACTCCTGCAAGCATATTCTATTACACACCTTGTAATTTATACATGCATGAGGTCTCCCAACAATCCGCAATCACACACAGAAACATTTTAGAGATTAAGTTGAAGCATTTATATAGAGATTTAGAGTTATAGAGTTTTTCTTGCTTATGGCAAAGAAAAAAATATTTAAGCATGTTACAACTGCATTTTAAGGATTTGTATTACCTTTTATGGGCTTTTTAGGAGAAACTGAATTACGCATAAATACAAAACCCAATCAAGGCAGGATAATGCATAAAATCTGGATTTTATCAAATAAATAAAACAATGGCTCGTTACACTGTTGCGATCACGTTCCATGACTTCTTGTCCTTTCAGCATTGCTGCGGTTTAACTTCTGCCAGGTCTTAAAGCTGAGGATCAGTATGAAAAGTGTTTGCCTCTAAACCTGAAACTGATGAGATGTCCAAGACAAAAGGAGCTGATGTGGGAATGTGAGAGTCTTATTAGGAAGAGATGTGGAGGCTCAGATTTTGGTTTAATAGAAAAACAGACAAAACAAACAAAAGACAGCTGCAGACAGTGGAGATGATTAGAGGCAGGTTAATGCTCAACCAGAGAGGCATGAAGTGACAGAAGGATAGTGGGAAATCAAGAGCCATTTCCCAAGTGTCACAGAGAAACCAGCCAATACAGGCACTGTCACCTTCTACCTAACCCCTCTTCTTTTCCCCAAATCCCTCTGGGATCAGCAGGTATTGAATGGAGCCTTGAACTCAAGGATTTGCCATCCTCACTCTCACTATGAGCTCCTCTCAAACCCCCTCCTGATCATTGATTGTTGTCCAGAATCTTGAATAGCCACCCAATGGCGGGCCTTGGGGATTCTGGGGGCCTAAGGGACAGTGTTGTGCTCCAGGAATGATGAAAATGAAAAGTGGCTGATGACTAGAGGTTGAGAAGATAATGAAGAAGGGCTGCTGCAAAGACAGAGGACGGCAAGTCAGAGACACCCACCTGCCTTCATTGACCAACTCGATAAAAGCGAGACCTGCATTCTTCTGGATGGAGTTCTGCCATTCCTGCAAGTAAAAACACACAATATTAATCACTGTACTCATACCAATCAACTAAGTAACAGAAACTGAATTTTCATTTCTCCAGTAAAACTCTAATCACATCTGGATGCAGAGGACTATATTAAGGAAACAATAATTCTAATAATTCTTCAGCATATTTAGAAGGTAAACATCCCGAAACCCATTTAAAACAAATGTGAGAGGGATTTCTACAGCAAGAGCTATGAAAAAAAACATACCCCAAATTTAATTATGAAGGATTCCAATAACTTTTCCATAGTTTGAATAAAATAATTACAAACATTTTTTTCATTATTAATCAATTCATTATATTTTTTAAATAATCAACTATTCTTTTGGATTAAAAGAGTTAAAAACTCTTAAATTCTCCCTAAAATCTTTAACCTGATACATTTGTTTTACTTTTTACAACAATACAAAACAGAGAAGAGCAGGAAATTCTAAAGTGGTTTTTGGTTATTTTTGCTTGAATAAATACTTAATGTATTAACTGTTTTTCTTCTTAAAAATCCAGTTTAGTTTCCTGTCAAACAAGCAGTCTTGTAACATCCTTTTTAGGTTCAAATCTTTTCACATATGGACCTGCTGAAAGCTACTCTTAAGAACACTCTCCTGCCATGAGTCTTCATCTAAAAAGACTGACTGCTTTGGTCAGCACAGTCTGCAACATCAACGGGGAGACCAGCGGAGAGGAGTGAAAGAGCTGCGTTCAGAGTGCATTTATCACTAGTAAATACACAAATTTCCTCCTCTTTGACTAACGTTATGGTTCAAGGTGTCAGTCTAAACAATCCAGCTGCAGCGGCGTGCGGGACTTTAAATCCTCAACTACGAGGGGACAACAAGAGAAGGGAAAGTCAGCGGTCATCGTCTCTCATGTTCTGTTCAATATTTCAACACCTTCAACACAACCGTCAAAAGAATAATAAAGCAACAAGGTCATGGGGCCTGTCTGAACCTCACAGCACTTTTCCCCCCTCTTCCTCTCAGGGGAGATGGGAGAAATATGCTTGAAAAAAAAAAAACCTCAAGTTAGCGACCCAAACTACCAAACTACTCTTTACAGAAAATCATTTATCATAGCTTGAAGTCACCAAGCACTCTACATTATTCAGTTTTCATTCAAATGTGTCATATGTTGATAAATGTGTGGTATTAATTCAGTCGGGGCGAACAAAACCATGTAACACACTTTTACTCGCTTATAGAAATTCTTATTTTAACAAAAAGCCCAAAGCTACTGATTTTAATTGAGTTCACAATGAAGTGAAACGTAAATGTGTATCTAAGCATGAACTTTTTAAACTGAGCTGTCATCATGTCTTGAGCTGATAAAGGAAACTGCATGTTTACACAAAGACCGGCCTTTCAGTAAACCCAGAGAGCCCACAGGGACGAGAACATCAGCACCTCAATGAGGAAGGAAAAGATCAATTTACAAGAATCTCCAATGCACATCCAAACACATACATGCATACGTGATGATTTTGAAAATATAGAACATGCAGCCTTTCCCTTTTAGCAACAACAAATGCAACACCATCATAACCAATCAAGCACCAAACCAAGAGAAGCCATTCCTTTTTTTCAAAAAATCCTCTGAAATGCCTGCACGCTATCACTCTGTGCCCAACCTCACGTCATGCAGACAACAACCTAACACTTAACCTCAATTCATAACTGCTTTTTGTCTTGCAGGACCATATTGGCATTGACCGTGTTTACAATAAGTTCCAAATAAAGAGGGCACAGAGGGAATAAAAGTCCAGGCTTGGGAGTGGAAACAGTGTTTTGGAGTTGAGTACTGGCAGAGGGTTTTGCGGCTGAGGCTGGCTTTAGAGGAAGTGTGTGAGAGTAGCCTTGGGGCCCTCTAGTTTAAGCATAGAGTCTAGTTGAAGGACATTAAACATGAGTGTTAGCCTGTGGCTGAGGGGATATTCCAGACCGGGCCAGACTGCGCTAGTTGGATTTCAAATAAACACCACAGGAAGTGGGGCCGTAAATAGAGTCATTCTCTCTGGAGTACCAGGAAACCAGTGACGTTAGATTTCCTTTATGTGATTTCTTTAAAATGTTTGGACTTTGATGCAGGAGTCTTGGAATTTAATGCAAAACTAAAAGCTTTTGCAGCACAAATAAAAGATTATCTCCAAACTGCAGCTCGGAAAGGCTTGGGCTCTAAATTAGGTTAGAGGACCGGTGTAGAGGCCAGTGGCATTTTGTGGACACAGACAAAGGTGATAGCAAGACTAATGGTGTCATTATGGGCTAAGAAATGGCTCTTCTAGTTGAATTAAAAAAGCAATGACCCTGATCTGAGGGACATCTCCTGGTGACAAAAAGGAAACATGGACAGGTCAGTGATAGAATATTGGATTTTGGCTGCCCTGGTCAGCGGTGTCACAGCTTTTATGGCCGCAATAGGGGCCATGACCAGAGCGCTCCTGATGAGTAGATACAAGCAGCCATTTGTGACCCCTCACCTTTAACCTGACCTCCTAACAGATGATAGGGTGGAGTGAGAGGGCTGCCCTTTGATCCTGATGGGAAATTTGGCCAGTGTTTGATACAAGAAGCAAGAGTTACGTTTTTCTTTTTTCATTTTTTGTCGTCTTTTTTTTTTATTTTTGCATGCGCCGTGTGCATGAATGAAAGTTTGAGCCTACTCATTGAAATGTCCGTCTCAATCTGAAGTCAATAAGACCGCTCTGTTTGGTCTGCGTTCTGCGATGATGGCAGTGAGTCTAAACACACATGCCATGGACTTCCGTCATTACAGCTGATTATCCATAATCAACATCTAAATATACCACTACCAGCAGTGACAAAACACAGGCCTCCTGAGCAAAATCGCCTTTCAAACGACAGGCTGGCCACAACACAAGGAAAACATTTTCCAACGCTGGAGAGAGAAATGTCCCGACTCTCTCAAAATAATAAATAAGTCACTTGTGCTTTTCTATGGCATCACTCATAATCACAAGTATTTGTTGATTCGAAAGGCTGCGAGAATGGAACTTAAGATGAGATGACGAAAGCATAAATCCTCGTGTCAAAAGTGGCAGTGCAGCAGGAGCAAAATCAAAGAAGCAGAGAGCTACTGATTTTTTTCTGCTTTTCAACTTTTGCATTCGGTTTGATTGCAAGGTGACACAGAATGAGACTGCAAAAGGACGAGGCAGATGCAAATAAAATGCGTGTGTTTGAAATGATTTAGAACATTTCTGTCACTGCCCGCAATAGAGTAAAAAGTTCCTATGATGCACCAATAACAGATGGTGGCACAACCTGACATTTTGAATTCATGCTTTTGTGTGTTGACTGCAAAAAAACAAACAGACAAGGAGACAGTTTAATGTAGCAGTGTGACACATAATTTTTAGAAACATAGACCTCATAACACAAAAGACCGAAAAAATAAAATGGAGTTCATGTGTGTGGATGAATGAGACAAAGAGCAAACAAAGAATTACTTTTACAAAAACAATCAAATTTATCATTCATAAACTTCCTTCTGACTGACTAATGCGGAGGTTGAATAGTTTGCTTCTTACTCATGCTGTTTTGTCTGCTCTGTGTGCGTGTGTGTG
>JAQNCA010000024.1:3935642-3957642 GCA_029783725.1 Acanthurus tractus
TAGTTCACACACCTGTTCCGTACGATTGATGCACTTTCACCACAGCTTTGACATGTTAAGTCCCAAAGTGTAACAAACTTTTTTTCCAAGCCCAGCTAGCACCACCAACTGATGCTCAATGTCTGTCCTCAGTCCCTGCTGTCTCCTGAGTAAACTCAATCCACCCCTGGGTATTCCTTTCTTACCTAGCAACGCATCTCGCATGCTCTAAACACAACACAAATAGCTCAGCACTGATATAACCAAAGGATATCCCTCTGAACTGTGATAAAGCTCAACAGATAATAAAATTTGGTCATAAAAGTTTTGTCTATTTTGTTAACAAACTGAGCTTCTTGACAAATAAATATTAATTTGGTGGTATACTTGAGAAATCTGTTCATTGCATGTATTTTGTACGAACAATAAAATTACCTTTGCATTAGCTGTGAGAGAATTTGGTTGGATGATTTATTGAAGCAATCAACACTACGCTGGCCAATCCCGGGTCCTCTCACTGAGAGAGAGAGAGAGAGAGAGAGTGTCTGTGTGTGCGCGTGTGTGAGAATGTGTGTGTTGTGGAGATTGGCTGGGGTAGATGGAGCTTGGAGAAAGGAAGAAATAGCTTGGGCTGAGGACCAAAGGGGGAAGCGAGGTATGAGCTGTGCAGAGGAGCAATCACCAAGATTCTGCCTTTGATTAGATTAGCATTAAACAACACCCTGACAGATATGACAAATAGGTGCATTAGAGCCTGTCATTCTTCTCGCTTCAGTTTTCTATCTGGCTTTCACTCCTGCTATTCCTTCGTCTCCGGACGTTATAGGGCTCACATTCCCTCCGTGTGTCCCACTAGCACAAATCTATGCATGGCCACTGACATTCAAACAGATGTGTAATCTGACTGTATTACCTTTTTAGAGATGAAGCGAGTGAATAATGGGAACCAAACAGTGTAGAGGTTAAGAGGGGGAGAAGGTGGAGGAAAGGAAGCCAGATGACAGCCGCTCTTTCTTTAGAAAATAAAGCTGATAAAAAATAAAGCAGAGCGCAGTGAGGAGAGGGGCGTCATTAATCAGACGTGTTTTTGTATTATTGGAGATCTTTGTTGTTTTATGAGGTGTTTTAAATGGTAAAGACGCAAACAAACAGGGCCAGAGGGGAGTTACTATCTATTGTCCTTGTCACTGGATGTATTTATATGTGGGCAGCTGTTTTTGTGTGTATGAGTGATTTTATGGGCAATAAATATATTGTTTTTATGAGATTTATTTACACAAAAATGTAAAGTACACCGTGTACTGTGTTTTGGTCCACATGCAGTAGCTAAACAGCCTTTGGTAACTGTGTGTGTGTTAATGATTATCAGCCATCCTGGAGTGATCTATTGACATCCCCAATCATTGATCTGCCCACGCCTGCTTATGATCCCTGAATTAGTATTCATGAATCCTGCTGCAGCTAAATAAACTTGGCAACAAAACACCCACAAGACAACACAGACGAGAGGGATAATCAATGCAAAGCACCATCAAATCTACATTATCCCTCCTCATCAGTTTGGCTGGGCCACAAGGGCCGGCGCTTGGGTCAGAGGTGATGCGGACAGGTCGGCCACCCTTGACCCCCGGACCAATATTTGCAATATTTGAGTTGCCTTCTCTCCGGTTTCTCTGCCATCACTCAGGGATGGAGTGAATGTGGAAGAGTAGATGAGGCAGTGTTGAGGAGAGATAAGGCGTGGGAGCTCACTGTCCAATCAGGGCGGTGAATTTACTGCACTTAAGGTAAATCAGATAGGTGGAAAAGCAAAGGGCAGATCCAGATGTGAGACTTGCCTGTGAACACAGAAGCATGACGAGCTCCACCACTGAGCTGCTGGACTTCATACACACCAGGCCTGGAGAAAGACAAATCAAAGGGAATCATGAATAAACATACACGTGACAACAAACAATTATTAACCCTTCTCTGTGCTTGAGGAAACACATGTGCACGACCAGCACACAAACAGACAGAGATCTCTTAACCTTGTGCCATCTGCAAGGGAAAAGATAGTATTGATGGGCCTAATGAGCCGACATGATGTTACTGTAAACTAATACATATTTGAGCCTTGTATTACAGGCCTAACTTGGCCAGCATATGTCCCATTGATCCCTAATGGCGAGCTCTGGGCTTTAGGGGGCAGGGGGCCACTAGAGTGTCCAGAGGTTACTGCACCGGCACAGACGGCATGAAGGGAGAGTAGCCTTTGGTCTTTCAGTTGCTCGTCATATGACACAGACACACACACACACACACACCCACACATACACACACACACCTCCCCCTGCTTTCTCTTCAGGCCCCCCTGCTGCTATCAATCAACTTTCCATTTTGTTTGGTGGCAGCAGACATCCCAAACACTGCTATTAGTGGCCTGGCCTCTGACCTGCCCCCCTAGAAACCTTCAGCACAACTACTAGCTCTTAGCTCAATGCATACTCATCACACTATTGGATTAACGAGAGCTTGGAGATGTTATTACATTTAAATGAAGAAAAGTGTTATGCGATGTTTCATCCTTGAGGTCTGCCAGGACACAGTGAAAAAATTTTGTGATATTTTTGAAATTGTATACGCAATGAGTCAGCGTGATGTTGTACTCACTTGTGCCCTCAATAAGGAGTTCTTGTCCGTGGCTGCCCAGCAGGGTCCGAGAGAGGAAGGGGGCAAAGTCTACAAAGATCTCTCTCAGCAGAGGAGCTGCCTTCTCCAGAGCATGTTCCAGACGCTCTGAGATACTGAAGGTGAAAACAAAACACAAACACAAAAAAAAAAAAAATTAATAAATCTGGCACGCAGTCACAAAACAAAACTACAAAATGTCAAATTTAAATTTCCTCAAACTATCTGTGAAGCAACAATCAGAAGCTATGCAATAATGACATATTATATTTGCTTATGTGTATAAAAAAACCTGTGTGTTTGTGTGTGTGCCTGTGTGTGTGTGCGTGTGTGCAAGTGAGAGCGAGAGAGAAAAGAAGATGAATCACCTCATATTGGGGGCTGTGTTCTGGGTCACAGGGGAGAGTGGGGGGACAGATGGCAGGCTAGCGCTGGCTGGAACCTGGCCGCCTGCTGCAGGGAGAAACCAAAGAACTCTGTTATTAGTCTGGATGTCGGACAAGAAAAAGATGGTGCGCACGCACACACACGCTCGTACACACACGCACACACATACACACAAACAGAAACACAGACACAGAGCAATACATTATACAGCCAGGGTAGCACCATAAACTTGTGTGGAAACATGCCTCTTATAAAATAATACAATGGTCTTCATTCAAATGTATAGAAGGGGGATTTATGGTCAAATAGGGCATGTGAGGGTACAAGTATAATTTTATGGTCAGATAGTGGATGATGTACTCTGAGCACAATATGTCTTCTTTATCAATTTACAGTTCCAAGATTTTCATGATGGAAACCTCTAAATCGTGCACGACACTGAACTGTCAACTGCAATCATTCTTCATTCAGCATGATCATTTTGGATTTTTTTTTAATATTTAAGCTATATATCAAACACATGCACAATGTTAAGATTCAAGATTTGTATAATTATCATTTTACAACACAAGGTTGTACCACGAAATGTAGCTCGAAGTCCCTTTATAGTAGCACTAAAGCAGGAAATTAGAATAATGCTTTAATAATTAATGAGTTCATGAAAATAAAACTATTTTTTTTTTTACATTTGAGTGCAAAGAATAGGCTGAGAAGTCACACAGCTTGAGGATTAAAGCTGCACTTTAGTTTTTTTGTTTACTGAAGCATTTGTTTTTAAATTAAGGAGGTAAGTGTTTCTTATAAACAGTAAAAGTCGTACTTTGTATTACACCTGTGTGATTTGGAGATGTTAAAAAAAAGCTTGTTGTTTTTGCTTTTTTATTGTTTTACTCATTAAGTCATTACATACCAATTTACCCCTCTGGGCTGTTTTTCTTGACTGTTTCATTATACAACTAAAAGGTGCTTTACGACTTCATTCTGGTAACAGAGGCTCACAAGGCACAAAGTCCAGGTTTGATTGATCTGGCAGTAAATTCACTTCCCTGTGGCTCATAAATAAGCTAATGCCCAGCTGAATATGGAGGAGGGGGATTCCTCTGGTGTTTCAGCGGGCTTGTTTTTCCAGCCAGGACAGTCTCCAAGCAGGGATAACTCTTAAGGAATGACAGACAGTGTAATGTGGGCTGGAATGTGTGTGCATATGTGTGTGTGTGTGTGTGTGTGTGTGTGTGTGTGTGTGTGTGTACATGTAAGGTGTTAAGCAGCGCCATGTGGGCCTGGTGAGAGTATCCCTCTCGAGCTGAAGTAGCTCCTTCAAACAAAGAGGAGTAAATGAACATCTCCATTAGTCCTCCCACTGCCCCACTAAAACACACACACACTCACAAAGCATATTTACTCAACTGACACAAAGCACCCTATGCATACAGCTTTAACACTTATCGTTACTCACAGGCACACACACATATATATACACACACACACACACAGTAGCAGTACCCAACCTGATTTTACAGAAAATGCACAAACCCCTAAAACACATTTGACTGTGACTCCCTCATCTTTTAAACATACAGAAAAGCCGTTAAAAGAAAACATTTTTATACAGACTCACACATGCAGAAAGGTGACAAAAAAACAGCTGGTCTTTCCATCACTATCAACACTTCTCAACACTTATTAACAAAAAGTAAAGAAAGGGTGCAGGAAGAGTTTCTTGAAAAAGACTTATTTTTCTTAAATGGGATGACTGAATCGTATTCATTTATTCATTCAGTCAGGGGAATTTAAAAGTACTTTTATGTTTGCATTTATATCTTTTCAAGTCTTCAATATTTTACATCCAGTTTTATAACTTTATCTTGAAACATTTTGTTTTTCAAATTGTTACTAAAATGTATTCTTTTTCTCTATAAAAGCATGCCAATAGCTGCAATTACAACTCTTATAGGGTAAGTTTAATGCCTGATGCTGTCTTCTCTTAGTAACTGCATTAGATTGTACAAATAGGAATTTTTTTTCTGTCAGACTCGGGGAGGAGCAAAAGTTCTCATTAAATAATTAATTTTTCAGAGCAGACTCATCCACGTTGTGACTTATTTGCCTTCACAGAAACACTGCACTTCTAATATCCAAGGATGTCCATGTGCCAGTGTGTATACTCACTAGCTGTGGAGTCGGAGGGGGTGCTCTGGGAGGTGTCGCCAGAGGAAACCACAGCGACGCTGTCAATGGGCGTGCCACCAGACACAGACGCAGCGGTGGCTGCTGGGACAGGAGTGGAAGTGCCCGGAGTTGGTGTCATACCCGTCTTCTTTGGTGCGACGATGACACTTCTGTAGAGAGACAAGATACATTATTCATTTAATTGTCACCTTTAAAGAACGACTGTATGAAAATGCTGATGGTGCCAGTTCACAGCAAGCCTCATGTGTCTTCTACACATAACAGAGACCACCACCACCTCCATCATCAATCCATAGACTGGGAGAATAATTACAGGGCCACTTCCAAACCAAGCAGCTATCTGCAGCAGCTGTTCTCTGAGTGATACTAAGTCTTGGCCATTACATCATGTAATTTACAGGCAGAGTGCTCGGTATATTTCTATACAAGAAAACTGAGGACCAATTTTAGTGTGTTTTCAACTCTCACAGCAAAAAATAATGTTTTCTCTAATCAAAATAAATCCTGCTTAAATGGTAAGGCCATAGTAGGGCTGTTGCTTGCTGTTTTGAAAGCTTCAGAGTCTTCAACAAAACCCTTTGTATTTTTTAACAATAAATACAACTGCAAACAAGGAATAAAATACTGGTTAAACAAGTTTTATGATTTAAGACAAGAGTTTATATCAGATAATATCTAATTAAAAAATAAGAGAAAATACTTTAAATCTGAAAATTCCAGCTTTCAATGCTTTAGAGTTCACAGCAGTTAATTCTAAAGTATTCCCACTGGTGTTCATAAAGTGTTAAGATTTGATTTTCCGCTCAAGCACACAGGCTCAATTTGGTTGATATAATTGTCTTTCTCCATGAGCCCACATCTCAGATCACTGATAGCTACTTACTTACATTTCTAAACACAGTTATCTTTGCAATGATAATGCTGCTTCTTTAGATGTTCCTCCTGTAAAGTAGCAGGAAGTGTTTCTTGTACTGATGTGGCTCGACTGAGCGGAGTTCAATTCCCATCCGGCGAACAGCAGATGGGAGGAGAGTAGCATGCAGATAAGCTGTCAGTTTAAACCAGGGCTCTGACAGACCACTGGCCATATCAAAGAGGGCCTGGCCCTGCTTATCAGTGCTGACACGGGGGGAGCAGGGTCTAATCACCGGCTACTGCTCCCTTTCAGACACACAAACCAATGCAGGCTCACAAAATGTACGCAAGCATACATCAAATGCACATCGTTCGCATATGGACAGAAAAGTACAGAAGCATACGGACAAAAGAGCTTACACACATTCCCGCAGGTTCCTGAAGTCTGCATCCATGCATTTGTTCTCGCACACACACAAAAGACAATAGTTGGGCCTGTCTCCCTGTTGTGCAGACAGATACCTGGCTGAAGTATCAAAGGCTGTTCTCTGTTGATTTAAGGCAGCTGATCAGATCTATTAAAAGTTACTGTGAAAGTAAAACCCTGACAGTTGACCTTTGCTTCGAGTGATCCATGGTTTGAGAATAACAGAGCTGCATGCGGATCCCAGAGGTTTGACAGTTGTGTAAAAACGCAAACACAAACTGAGAAGCTCCAGAGTGAAACACTAAAACTTAAGCAGCGAAAGAACAGAATGAAATCAGTCTTGAAGGCCAGGAAAGGTGGGGATAAAGTTTCTGGTAACTTTTGTCTGTTCTGATAGTGAGCGGTCTGGATGGCAGTATCAGGAAACAAGGGCGGCACTGACGTAAGGCACCCAGGGTGTCAACAGCAGGGGAGGGAGACGTGGAGACGGAGGAACCCTGGTGTGTGGAGGCTGGGGGTGTGTGTGCATCCGCAAATATTTGAATATATGCATATTGAGTGTACAAATAATTGCATGAGTGCACAAGTGTGTACAACTCGGCCAGTGAGCGTGCCCGTGTATGTGTTTGGCCTTCCATCTGTTCCCTAGCAAAGGCCCAGTGAATTATTCAGCAGGTCATTAGCCACACTTATCATGAGTGGGCCGCCCCAGTCGATTAATCAGCCGTCAGCGGCCCCACTCAACCTATAACAGAAAAGTGTGAGTGTGTGCATGGGGGTGTGTGTGTGTGTGTGTGCTTGTGTGGGTTTGTGTTATGTTGGGCTGAGGCTGAATTATTAAAAGGCTTTAACCTACAATGGATAAGTGCAGTAAACACTGTGATTCCAGTAATCTCTGCTATTTTAGGTAAAACAAGTGGGAGAATGACTGAGGAAGTATCAGTGGTGTGTGTGTGTGTGTGTGTAAAAATATCATCCTCTAGAGTGTTAACCTCAAAGCCAGCTCATGTGAAGAAGGGGAGTGTGCACCTCAGGAGAGCTTTGATCTCCCCTTTCACCAGCGTTTCGTGCAGTCCTGTGCATGCGAGTGCTCACAACGTTACTCACTGACACATTTGCATGTACACACTACTTTCACATCAACTCTTATAAAGTCCTTGGCATCTGACATTTTCTCGAGTTGTGATTGGATGATGACAGCTGGTGTGGGAGGGGCACTGCCTTGATGACATCAGTGATTAATGATAGGAGCAAGTGGGACCCAAGGGCCTACAAAATATGAGAACAGCAGAATGTCTGTGTTTTTCATGTGTGTTTGCAAGTGTGTGTGCACAAGGATATTGTAATGGACGCAGGTATGTGGTGTACTTGTACGATAATTTTTTATTAAGATTGACAGGCAACAAAAAAAAAGAGTGCAATTGAAGAAAATATTGAACTTTGACTTCAGGGGCGTAGAAAAACTTTATCTAAAAGGTTTAAGCATGTTTATATGCACGTGCTTATAATGAAAGAATGTGCATATAAATATATATATTTGAGCATGCAATGCTTTTTGTAGTATTTTTACTTTTCTGATAATTTGTGTTTCCAGTTTTTCTTTTTTGCTGTATTAAAACTTACCATTGTGGTATTACTTACTGTTCTTTTTTGCAGTTGTAGGTAATTGCCACAATCCTTTTAATACAAAGTATATTTTGAATGATTTTTGCTAAAATGGTTGTCAGGTGTCTAAATAAAAAAAAAAGCAAAAATTAGCAGATGCATACTGCAGCTAAAGTGTTTTTCCCACTGCTCCTCCCTAACACTGGCACATGAAACAGGATCAGCCAAAAACGTAACATGGTGATTAGGCTCTAATGTTGAGGAGCCTCATATTCAAATGACTCAAGGCAGCCCATAAAGTCTGGTGTCTGTTTGTTGCATTAACCTGAATTATAATAATCTGTTTTATTCAGCGAACAGCAGGTTATGAAAGAGCCAACTAGTTTTCAGTTTTAATGAAGGATCACTCATTAGCCCTTTTAGGCTCACAAGAGGCAACTTCCTCATTTTTTAAAGGATGATGTACAAACTGAAAAAATGAGAAAAGTCTGTTACTCTCTTAGTTATGTTTGTGTCTGATAAACTCACCCTCTTCCTACGAAGTACATTAACAACACTTCAACACCATGAAAACTCATCTGTACATCAGCTCTCACACGCATGCAGCGTCTGCCGCCAGGAATGCAAACAACTGCACCATGTATATCCCAATGTCTAACACACACACATTCTGCTGAACCATGCAGACTAAATCACTGGCTTGTACAATGACACTGTTTAGTTCTGGTTAGTGTCAGCAAATATTTGCAGACTGGCTGTCATAACAGGGGCATGGCTGAGAAATGGATGGGAGAAATCCAGCAGGTCTCCATTGGTAAATAAATCAGTGGTGATACTTCACCCCCTGACCAGCCCGCAGTTTTTATTTGGGAGATCCCAGCTTCTTTCATGCATTGGTCTCGTAAATCCAGCCCTCCAAGTAAGTGGAAAGTGGATGTGTTTTGGCAGGAGATGTCAGTGTAGAATGTCAGCTGTGGCTTGTACTGGTGTCACTGGGAGGTTTACTGGTTAGTGGGAAATGCTCAGCAGTGATAGAGTCATTGCAACAAGATGATAAACACTGAACATGTCTACATGCATGGTAGGTAGAATGAGTAAGAGTAAGGACTACGGACAGCAGGGCTGATAAAGAGTGGCAAACCAACGTGATGAGTGTGTGTTTATAAGCAGAGCAAAAGCCAAATGAATTGGATTGTGGAGGTTTTCACTAAGAGTCATCAAAATCAGAAGATATCACTTTAAAAACATAATTCTGGTGATCCAATGCTTAAAGGATCCAATAGCCTGGAAGAGAATCATTCCTATAGAAATGTTAACATAATTAACTTGTGATAATTTTCCTAAATGACAGCATATGAACCTGAGCTTTGCTTTTGTTTTTGTTTTGTTTTTTCGCCCATGAGGTAACCCATCTGCTCCCTGTTGACTACTTGAGGCTGGTGCTGCAAACCCTTTGAAATCAGAATGGTAAAAACAAATCCATTTCCTCCCAACAACAATGAGACAAACTGTATGCAACAAGCAAAAAGTAACAAACCCAGCAGCAAAATTTGGATTTACTCAGGCTACTTTGTATAGTCTACTCAAAAAACGCAAAACAGTCACTGCTGCAAGATACAGAAAACAAGTGTCCATGAGGAAAGGACCTATGATCTGGGCCACCCTCGTCAAGTAGATTGATAATACCCAGTAACCTAATGCCTGCTACAGCAAGCCCTCAGTGGGGCTAATCTATATTTATACCAGTCAGCAATGAAGCTAAGTTTCATTGATTAATATTCATTATTTAAATATACAAACGTCAATGACATTGTATTGTAAAATTAGGTAAAAGGTATTAATAATTCTCTGCTACTTGTGATAAATTTGATGTGGGCAGATATCACTATAAGCAGGCACCCCTGCAGCAAAACCAGAGAATGGAGGAATATTGAGACTTTTCAATAACCCAGTTTTTGACTCAAAAATTACTTTATTGCTTGAATGAAGCTAAAGTTCTTACTTCCTTCATTACAAGGAACAAACACAAATACACGGCAGTTTATTCTGAGGTAAACTCACAAACACTGTACTGCTGATGTAAATATAGCACTCAATAATCTGTAAACAAACTATCTAAAACTTCACTATTTACGATTTACTGAGCACGTTGAGTGATTTTGGCACAAAACTAAGTACACGTTAGTGACCCTTTTTTGAAAGTTTACATCCTCAGTGGGAACCAATGAGCTGAGACAAAGTCGAATGCACTGTTGGTTTTGGTGTTTTTTTTATAGGATTTAATGACGGCAGCAAAATCATAGATTACTTTCAGCCTTCTACTTTAACTAATGACGAAATAACCATTAGCTGCAGCCCTTCAACATGTTAATGTGTGAACGCCCTCAGAGCAGCTTTTATTTTCTCTTCAAAGCTGGGGGAGCTGGGCTAAAGTTTGCCATCTGTGCCTGGGCTGTATATGCTTTGCATGAAGAGGCTCCCATAGGCAGCGAGTCGAGCTGTTAGTCTATGTTCTCCAGCTCTCCTGACGTCCTCTCTTCCTACTGAGTGTGCTCAGCGGACAGGAGCCAGTCTAATCCCCCTGATATGAGGAGCGCCCTGAGACCTGACAAAGCATTCCTCAGATAAAGACACGCGATCACAGAGATGCCGTGGAATTCCCACAGTTGGGGGTAGGCAGACTGACTGAGTGTGTTTGAGAGAGAGAGAGAGAAACGGAGAAATGTTTTCCTCAGTACATGAGAACCTTCACTTGACATCACCCCCGTGGAGACTTCTTTCTCCCCCTTTTCCCATCTCTTTCTCTCGCTGTCTCAACGTCTGTCTGAGAAATCAACACTTCAAATGGAAACCAGACCGGTGACCATCCCCTCTCACCTGAACTCGTCTGTGGCTTCAGTAACAGCTCTGCTTTTGAAGCCTTACACTGACTGTTCACCCATGCACCTCCAGGGGTAATGCAAATTATACAGCTTTTATGCCAGAAAAAGGGGGGAGACTTTACTCAGAACGTTAGACAGGGAGACGAGCGGCAGGAGAGATGAAAAAGAAAGTTGTTAAATATCAGTGACACAGTGAAAAGAAACAGCTTCCTGCCAGCTTCGTCTCTTCGTCCCAGACATGACTTCTGTTTTCCTTAAGACAGGTTCTTTGTAAGGCAGTTTGCCGGGGATGAGGACCCACATTGACAGCTAAAGAGAGAACAGTGGGAGTAAGGTGGAAAGAGTCGGAGACTAAGATTCCCCGCTTTAAAAAGGATTCTGTTACAGAATGGTTTTCAAGATCCACCAAAGCGTCCTCTGAGGATACAAAGAGGAGATGTCTTCAAGGTCTGACTTTGAGAAAAGTTCCCTGCAGTTATGTTGGGAAAGATGGTAAGAAACTGTCAACCTGAGAACCATAAGCATATATACACCATATGGGCTCTTGAGAAGATGATGAATCTGTCAGGCCTGCGCCCATGTCAAGACCGGAAGAATTTTAGTCCAGATTTTCATCTCCACAATCACCAACATGCTTATGATTTTCCGTAAATAGTATGTTACTGAAATTACATGTCAAGTCATGGTTTAAACTGAGCTCTCACCTATCGAAGGAGCGGAACTGAAGAGATGAATCTCTAGCCACATCGCCAGCACTTCCTAGAAAAGCTGGAGGCAAAAGACTTGGATCCACCATGATGTCGTCAGCTGGAGTGCTCACTAGGCTGCGCAGGATGTCCTTCACATTCTTGCCCTTTGAATCAGTGGGCAGAGAAGATTTGACCTCAGATGACAGTGTGGACAGGGCCTCTGAGATGGCGTCTGGGCCGTGAGTCACACCGGATGATGACAGGTCTGCCTCGCTTGCGGCGGTTGAGGTGTGGTCATCACCGATGCCAGAGTCATACCGCCGGAGGGAGACACCGTTTTCCACTTCTAGTCCGCCAGAAATGGCACCACTATCTAAAGAGACGATATTATAATGAGGAAAAATAAGCAATAAGGCCACAGCATATGAAGATTATTTGCCGTGTGTCCAACATTAAAGGTGGGGCTCCTTTGACGGTGAAGAAAAATGAGACAAAATTATGCTGCTGTACAAAATTCTGTTAATCTTTTTAGACCTTTCTCAAGTCTCTACCATTAGTTCTTATTCTTTAACTTCATGCTATTTTGTGGATTCATTTAAAGATTAAACTGCATCTAAAACACACCCAAATTTAGAATCTAAAAAGGAACAGGCTGTGACAAGAAGTAACATGACAAAATACGTTATTTATCACGGCAAGGCTTTGCTTTTGAAGGTCAAAAGCAGGAAAGGTTCATGAACCACTTTCATGCAGAGTGCAGTATAATTCTCCTTTGTAAATAAATATTTCAGAAGCTTGTTTTTCTTTGGAGCTGTTGTGTACCTGTGCTCCTTGCAGACTGAGACCGCTGAGGGTGTTTCTTGTCATTGTGAGGCTCCAGGATGTCGCGGTACTTGGACACCATGAGGACGGAGATGAAGTACACAACAGCAAGAGCCAGAAACTGAGCCTGCTTACTGTCCTCCTGAAACAAACAACACACACTAAACAACCTGTGGGTTCGTAGCAATTGAGTGATTTCACGGCTGATGTGCCTGTTGTGTTATTCCTGATTGGTACATGGATGTCTTTTCTGTACGACTCACAATATCTCTGAAGACGACAGCCCTGAGGCGGTTAATGTCCATGTCCTGAAGAAGGCGGTCCAGGTCTCGGATTGGAGACATTCCACCTGTCACTGCATCGACAGGACTCTGCATGCATGCATAAAAATCAAATTATTACCACACGCAAAGTATTACTGTCTCAAAGTGAAGTGCAAGCAGACCTTGTGCTTTTACACCAATCGCGATGTTTACTGATCCATGTGCACTTCATGGAGCAGGGTAAGGTTTCACAGCATAGGGAAGCCATCTCTCCTGGGATCTTGTCCTTAACATAATGGCTTTTCTATGGAGCCACTGCATTATAAATGAGCTTTAACACCCAGTTCAGGAAAGAACAGCATGACTTTACTGGAAGCCACTGTATCAAATCAAAGGAGCAATGACAAAAGGCTTTGTCTAGTGTCACAAATAGCAAGGGTGGTAATATAATAAGATATGAGCTAATGCAATAACACTCGGTCGTTGTTGAGGCGGTGCAAAGGACGAAGCTCCTTCTACTACTGAGCATGGGAAAAGGGCAAAGAAGGCTATTTATAAATGTAAACAACTTCAGGAAGACCAGTGATTCATGATGTTGATTTGTATTTTTGAGAATATAAATGAAAACCTTTTAAAAAAAGAAGAAAAAAATGTGCATCAGTGTGAAAAATGTGTAAGACAATGAGGAGATGATCTGGGTTACTTGCCTGCGCAGATGCAGACTTTGACGTTCCAAGCATAGAGCTGGGCATGGTGGAATAACTGCGTGCTGAGCCTTCAGTGCCAGGCTTAAACTGGGCTTGCTGACACTCCAGACAGTTTCTTACTGCCATAGCACACACTGGGGAGGGACGAGAGAAAGACAAATTATGTTACATCGTATAAAAAAAAGCCATTTTCAGAGAAATATGTAGGAGCATTATGCTGAAGTCCCAAGAGAGTCATGGCATCCAAAGCAAATGAACAAAAAAAAACAGTGAAACCTTGGTGTAAATCCAGCTCATAAACTGAGAAAACCACAACAGGAGCAGATGAGAGAGACAAAAACAAAGGAGAAAAAGTGGGGCCATGACAAGGTCAGTGCTCTGGCCAACTATGGCAGCATCGTTCACTCTTCTCTGCTCCACCTCTCCTCCCAAGGTCACAGTGCAAGGGTGTGCTCTTGAATCACATCCACTGTGTGTAGCTCCCGTAACAAATGACACTGCTGGGCTCCGCACATGCTGAGTAGGCAGGAAGAAACATCCTTTGTCGCAATAAAAAAAAAAAAAAAAGAAAAAATTGTGGTCCGACAACTTTAGGTGGGTTCAAAACTGGCACATTTGCCGTTTGTAATCTAATGCACGGCTCCTCTGTTGGAGGACCCTCCCAACCCCCACTGCTCTGCACTTGACAACTGACAAATGTTAACTCTGAGCCATTTAGATTACGAAGGAGGGAATTATTCCATCTGGAAATGGGCTCGCTTTTTCCATTAGGACTACTCTTTCATACGACCATTTATAAAAAGAGAGGGGGGGGAGGGAGGGGTGGAGATGCTAAAACCTTGTTACAGTCTTACAAAATCAGATTAGGTGCCAGCAATGGGGAGCACATACCTCATCAAATATTCATTTCATAACGGCTGCTTTCTAAAACTGGACCTGTGCTACGTTGGCATTGCTTTCCTGCGAAACACCGACAGCAGCAACAGTAGAGGGATAATTTCTGAGAGGAGGAGTGCTCCTTGTCGAACAAGTTAGCATTTTAAAAGCCTTTTTGTTTGCAATCTTCACTGTAATGAGCATCTGAAAGCAAAAGCTGATATCTGGTTATGCACCAGCACATATATGGAACAAAGCATGATGAAATTATTTAAATCAGTGTGGAAAGTATTGCACCACTTCCACGCTGACTGAGTATGTGTACTGTTGATCTCTGTTTGTTGAAAAGGTGCACCACATAAAATGAATAATGTAAGAATTTCAATATCTTTTATTCAGCTAAAGCGTAGCCTCGCTTTTGATGCTGTCAGAGGAAAGTGTAATAGCCTGGAACAGAAGGCAGAAAAAGGCCTCGGGCTACACTGCGGTACCGTACAGCCAAGGCCATTATGTATAGAACTCACTATATCATGATAGCAGCCATTTTAGAGTGTTGCCATGCAGTGGGGTTATAATAACAACAAGATAAGAGAGAGCTGATATGAGCAGAGTGAGAGGGGCGAGGGAATGAGAGCAGCAGCTGGAAGATGGTAAAAAAGACAGAGAATACAGACGGGAGGGTCAAGGAGGCTACAGGGAGCCATGACTGAAGCTAATGCAAGAGACTACTGCCGGCTGATATGAGGTGGATCAATATACAGGAAGAACAGTGAACCAAGTAAAGGGGAGGGAGAAGAGACGAATTCCTCAGAGTCATCGTATAAGTTCTTAGCAAAAATACATTCACAGAGCTCAAAAATTTAAAAAACAGGTCGGACAAGGACAATAATTCATGGGATTTGGAGCAAATGAACTGTTTAACGAATAGTGGGTCTACTAAAATAAAATTGACAGGGAAAATATGTATACCAAGGCGAAGGCACTGTCGGAGGACGCCTCCTGACGACATGTTTTTCTCAGCTTCTATCTCAGTGAAGTTAAGGGAGCTGGCAAAGATGAGAACATCCACGAGGTTGATGAGACGCTGTAAGAAGGTGACCGAGGCCTCCACTGCCAGGCCTTGAGACGGTTCAATGTTCTCCAATTCATGCTGGTAGCAGAGGAAGAAAGAAGTACATATTAAATCATGGATAAGTAGTTGTAGAATAAAAAAAGTCTTGTAAATGTAGCTTGAAGTTTATCCAGTAACAACTAATTCTGCAGTGACTGTTAGATGAACTTTTCTTCATATAAAAAATACAAAAACATAAAAACAACATGATGTAAAGGATGTCTTGGGAACACATAAAAAAATGAAAAGTTTTAAACTGTTGCTTGTACACTGTAACAAAAGTCAGACAAAAAGACTGAACATAAAGGTTAACTCATGACCTAAAGTTTGTGTTTGAAAAAATGAATAAATAAACTTTACAATTAAAAAGGAAAAATTTTAAAAGTATTTTGTTACACTGGGTTTTAAATTTGGTTACAGATTAGGCTTAACTGAACGCAATTGGATTATAATTGAATTGAACATAACCTTTTTCTTCGACGGACCGGTAAAGTGACAGTCGTAAAGAATCACGTAGGAGAGCCGCAGCCACCAAGATCAGACGACACAAAACAAACTAACAACATTAGGAAGCAGCTAACTGTAGTCTAATGTGATTAGAAAAGGTCAATGCGGATGGATAACTTCCTGCGATTGGAGCCATCAACTACATACGCAGCCACAGTTACGTACACACACATTAAATCCCCTCTCATACACACACATACACAGCAGGAGAGACTCACAGAGGAAGAGGTGGCGGCAGAGAGCAGAGGTAAAATTCCCCCACAAGCCATGATGAGGTTGTCCACCACCTGGGAGATGAGGTGAACACTGTTGTGGACAAACACCACGTTCTCACTGCTGTTCACAAAGTCCAGAATTGTCTTTGTGGAGTGACTGAGAGACAGAGGACAACAAAAAGCTCAGTCCACTAAACAAAGCAGACACGTCACAAGCAGGAGAAAACTTATTTGAAACAGAACTGTGGTACTTTGACAAACTAAAGTTAGAGCATGTTTGTGATGAGCAATTATATTATTTTTCTTTTAATAACGGCGGATTTTCTACAGATCAGACAGTTCATACGTCTGCATAGTGGCAGTTCAGTGCTAACACAAAAATAGAAATATCTTACATATTCAGTTCTTAGAGAAAAGCATTTGCAATGCTTTGGTCTATACCTCTTCAAGTCTCCTCAATAGGACATGAATTTCAAAGCAGAATAAGGAAAGTTTTAATTCTTATTTTAATGTAATCTGAAGTGCGGATTCGTGCAAAAAAACTTCTGTTCAAAGAGTTTCTATTGCCTTTAAATGAGTAAATGTGCAAAGAGAAATTCATCATTTTTAAACTTAGCAAACCAGTTCAGCTCTGTGTGTTTAGTTGTTGCTTGGTTTGGTTTTTGTTTGCTTTTGTTTGGTTTTGCATTTTACAAGTTGAAAAAATGTAAATTTTTGTCAGTACAAAACAAAGTTTGTGTACAGCTCATTCAGACACAGGCACCGTTTGATTAAGAGAAATCTGTGAGATGAAATCTTTGTCTGCTCCTCAGAGGAATGAAAATTCAATAAATCTCTATTCCTTGAATCAATTATCACAATGATGGGTGGCTTTATCATTGACAAAGGCGAAGTCAGCGGATTGCTACCCTACCTCCTCCACATCTGGACATCTGTCTCAATAGAGAAGAGCAGGTCAGTGAGGAGACGTTGGTGCATGTGTGACCAACGGAACTCTGGGATACGAAACATGGTGGAACGAGGGGCCGAAGCACTGTTTTCCCTCTGTTGACCTGAGGACCCTCCTCCTTCTGCTGCTGCTGCGGCTGCTGTCTGGCTTGTTTCCTACAAAGAGCCACCGGGAATAGTTTTAACATAAGAGTTCAGAACAAAATATAAAGATAAAGATAAAGATATAGATAAAGGTTGCATACTATAGCAGAGGTCTCCTTCAGTTCCAGTCTCTCCGTGTCTAAGGCCACATTGGACACGTCCAGTCTGGCGATTTTGATCTCTTTGGTTTTGTTCACAGAGTCTGAACTCTTCTGGGTGACAGAGTTGGAGGCGGCAGTGCTGCTGTCGGCCGGACTGGACAGCGTTTCCTCTTCAGTGGTGGCTGTGATCTCCGCAGGCTGGCTAGGTGAGGTTGAGGCTGATGCTGCTGTAATCTCTTGGTCTGTAGAGGGCGATGTGGTATCTGAGGGCTGCTGCTGGTCTGCACTGGCGATTTCAGTTAAAGAAGAAGGCTGTTCATCTTCTACTTTTACCGTGGGTGTTTCTGTCACACTTTGCTCAGGTGTTTCAGCAGGAAGAGCCTGACTTTCTGAACCAGACACCTGTTTCTCCTCCGCTTTACTGTCTTCAGTTTTTTCTTGTATTGTCACCTCCTGCTTCTCATCTTTTTCTTTTTCTTTATCTGTCTCCGTCTCAGGTTCTTCCTGATCACTTTTATTGCCCTCATCAACTTGATGTTTATCTTCCTCCCTTTTTGCTTCCTCTCCTTCCTCTCCAGCAGCAGCGGAAGCATAAGAAGACTCTTCTTGGCTGTCATCTGCATCACTTGGTTGGATCTGGTCGCTAACAGATGACACGTCAACCGAGTCTTCATTGACCACAGAGGCTCCACCTTCAGTGTTTTCCAGACGTCCCGCCGTCTCACTGGATGTTTGGTCAGTCTTACTTTCTTGCAGCTCTGTAGCTTCCACATTCAGAGAGTCTTCTGTCACCGAGTGTAAGGTTTCACCTTCATTAGTTTCACTCTCAGATTTTTCATCGCCTGTTACAGGTGTTTTTGCATCATCACTTGCATCTGTTGTGGAGGAGTCACCAAGCACTTCCACTGTGTCATCAGTTTCAGCCCGGTCGCTCTCTGATGTTTGCAAATTCTCAGTGTTATTGTCGGTGGAAGTTTCAGTTGCTGGTTCCTCCTTGTCGGTCTCCTGGCTCTGCTCCTCCTCAGTGTTTTTTTCTGTCACAGTAGCTTCAGTCTCTTTAACATCACCTGAATCATCCTTGGAAGACTCCTGAACAGACTGCTGCTCTTCTTCCTCAGCTCTGGCCAGAATGTTGGACACGGTGATTGATGCAGGTCCCCTTTCCTCAGCAGACTCAAGTGGGCTGGAGGTGATGGTTGAACTAGATGCTGAGTCAGGAGACTTCTGGGACAGTGCGTCCACTGTAAGTTCAATGACAGTGGAGGGCGCCGTCTCCTCTGCAGATGGCCCGTTCACACTGTCTGCGGTCTCCGAGCTTTGACTGACACCAGAGATGGTTCGGACTGTGCCCAGAGAACCTGCAGACTCCTGATGCTGGTACTGACGGAACATACGGGACAGGTTTTCTTTGTGCTGTTCAAAGGTAACCTGCAAACACAAAAGAATAAAAGTTCAAAAGTATGAAACAACACATACTCGTCTTGACAACACTCAGCCACCTAATTGTTCTATCCTTCACCTATAAGAAAATTACAATTTATTACTCCTTGAGTCCTAATTTTGTATTTTTGGCCATCATTTCAATCCAGTACGATGTAAATATCGGCTATATTTTTTTTTAAGAATGCAGAAAATTAACTGTTGATTAACTGACAATAAATTCAAACATCACAGTAAGATTCTTTTTTGGTAGTCAGGTCATCAGAATTTCCAACCGATGTAATCAGTTTTTCCTACTTCATTGGATAAACCCCCCCTTAGCCTGACTGACTTCTGACTTCTAATGGCTTATACTTAAAGCCTTTTAATCACTGTTACATGTGGCGCATCATATCCCAACACACTGTTTCATCTGCAAAAATGAAATTGTGGTTGAAAGTATGGTAGAAAAATATTCTCAAAATGCTCTTTAGTTGTGAGCTTATACATGCACCCAGCGGGACCACTTGTGGCTAACTGTGCCATATTTAAAACTTTTCTTCTTTCTTGCGTGCACTTACCCACAGCCTATTAACCTCTATCAGTCTTCTTACATCTGATATGGGTAGGCTAGACTGCTAGTCTATAACGACAATGGTCGGCGGTGGCATTTGAGGAAGAGCCCGTCCATGTAAGCAGTCATAGATTAGCGGTAGATACTATTAGTGTGTGTCTGCTAGCTGTGCTGAGTGCGTGTCCAGC
The DNA here is from genome assembly GCA_029783725.1 of Acanthurus tractus. Lineage (NCBI taxonomy): Eukaryota > Metazoa > Chordata > Actinopteri > Acanthuriformes > Acanthuridae > Acanthurus > Acanthurus tractus. The sequence goes on from JAQNCA010000024.1 coordinate 3,955,202, forward strand.
ATTGGCAAATCCTCCCACGCCTAATTTAAGACCCTGCATTAATCACTGAGCTTGGAGGACAGAAAGTCAAAGATAGGTTTGGTGGTGGGGGGTGAAACTAGACCCACTTTGCTGCTTTTTCACCTAAGGCTATTTGGACAGAAGGAGAAGGAGAAGGAAACAAAGGAAATAAGAAAATCAGAGATTAAAGGGAAGAAAAAAATATAAGAAATTGAAAAGGAGGAAGAGAAAAAGTGAGTCATTGAGAGTAGAAGAAAGGAAGAGGAGAGAAAGAAGCTGATCATTTGTAATTAATTAGGCGTTATTGTTCTAAATTAGCCTGCTACACGGGTGCTCATTAATCTTCTGTAGTGGGGAGCAGTGATTGGTAATCCATAGCTGTTTTCTGAGTGCACAGCCTGTTCTAAATGCGGCAGCAGTCCGTCTCTTTCTCTCTTCCTCCCTCTCTCCCAGTGATCGCACAGCAAGACCTTCTACCCCATTAGTTTGAGCTTAATTTGACATTTAGCATTTTTAGCAATTAAAAGGCTGCATTCAGAGTGTACTGCTATGGAAATTATGCAGGAGAGCAGTGCAGTGCATAACGTCATGGATTCAGGATGCAGTCTGTGCATTAAGATGATGTATGTTGACCTTAAATTGGGCTCTGTAACAGATCCAGTTACCATTAGACAGAGGTAGTATATGTCTCTGTGGTTTTTTAAAGAGCGTTTAGCCTTGCTACGATATATAGGAACTGCCTTGGGTGGCTAAGACATCAGCGCTGATCTAATCTAATTTCATTCTTCTCCATGACTCGGCCTGGCCTCAGCGGGGTATGGAAAAATGTTATGGTAATGTACAAAAACATGGTGGGCTTTTCTAATGTGACAGGTAACATGGTATTAGCTGGGTGCAGCTAAGCCAGATCCACAAAATAATTGAATCGCCCGGACAAACTATTATGAACAAAAAGACATTGCATTACTTCAGTACAACAGGTCTTACAATCTCTTTGCAAGATAAAATGCAGACAAATTTTAAAAACAAAACGAAGTCCCTATTATCTGCAGACAGACAACACTTGCAATCACATTTCCAAAATAATGCAAATCTTAAACTGCCATCGTCTCCATGTGCTGTATAACTGGTCTGGAATAAGCAGAAGTCCCAACAAACCATAAGATCAGGGTCAGGGTAGCAAAGACTTGATCTTTAGGAGACCCCCGCAGTAGTAGCTGGGAGTCCCTATTTAGATAAATAGATGGAGACCAACCACAAAACAAAGGGGATATGGGGAGGGCAGCATGGCTCTAATCCAATTAGCTAAATGCTATTCCTCCTCCAAAATCAATGTCATCTGCTACTGCTGTGCGGTTTTGCTCTTGTTCACAATATCTTCCTTTCTCACTCCCTGTAAAAACATTTTTCTTAGTAGTTTTCTCCAGCCCATCTGATCCAGTGATATGCATATATCCTTTATCTGTAATTTCTATCACAACCAAAGGAAGAAAAGTTTGCACAAGGATCCTTAAGGCTACTGTACACTAAGATAGTTTTGAGCCTATCAGCCAAAATCATGGGGTTTCCATTAGCTGGTTGCTATGCATTTCAAATTGAGACTTTATTATATAATATTTGTATATTTGAGAATTACGAGATAAAAGATCTAGTACATGAATACCAGCAATGGCCATCTGTCTCCTGCTGGATAGTATAGACAGCACTTGAAGCATACCATTATCTAGCATTGGCTTTTCAGTGTTCTCACTTTCTTCTTTTTGTCCATTTGTCAATACATCTATCTGAAACTCTTTGCCAAGAACAACAGCTTGGCTCTAGTGACTGTAATGTCTCAATAACCCCAGAGGGCAAAAGCTGCATTGCTAAACTACTCTGCCTTTCTCCATAAACTGAAAGAAGGAGTGATAAGTTACAATTAAATTATTTTTTCCAAATACTATAACATAACAAACCATAACAAATACAATATCATCTTTGTAAAATGACCAACTCATAATGTATATTTAGGTTTTCCAAAGATCTGTTGGCTGATTTCTGCTCATATTTCTCTGTGTTAAAACCTCTGACAGGTATAATGAAGTTAGCTGACAGTGGGAGTCTGAAGGACGGAGGGACCTTCACGCCCCATTCTTTCTCTTTTGGAGATCTCCTTGTTCTCAAACTGATTTGTGTGCAGAGATGGACGAGGGGCACCTTGGGTGGGTGTGTGGGCTGAGAGCGGGAGGGCTGTTGTGTCAGCGTGCCCACCTGCAGGAACATCTGTCTGTTCACAGAGACACATAGGCGGGTACACTTACTTCCTAATGACTGACACAGAAGGATATGCACGTCGAAGTACACACACACACACACACAACACACACACATGCGAAGAGTAACTCATTTCTTTTAATCTCAGTAAATCATGTTTAGGTTTCAAACTCACTTTCAAGTTTTGC
>JAQNCA010000024.1:3960749-3975218 GCA_029783725.1 Acanthurus tractus
AAAACTAAAAATGAAACAGATGAGGAGATAAGAGAAGATCCACAGAGAAAGATAAACAAAGCTGTGTCTAGCCCAGTGTGTGTGTGTGTGTGTGTGTGTGTGTGTGTGTGTGTGTGTGTGTGTGTGTGTGTGTGTGTGTGTGTGAGAGAGTCTTGCATGGATTATAATGAGTGCTCTGACCTTGGAGTGGGTGATGGACAATGTGTCCACCCAGACGCGCCAGCCGCCCCACTCGTATTTGATGGCGTGATAGAGCAGGATGCGAAAGATGGCGTAAACCATCTCTGTGATTTTCTGCTCATCGCTGTTTCGTGGGTTGATGAAGCACAGAGAGAGCATCCACTCCTGCCACACCGAGCACTGCAGCAGGCTCCTGTAGCAGGGAAAAAAAAAAAAAAAAAAGCATGCAGCTATGTAGTGCTGTATGTGAATCCCACTGGCACCCAAACACGGCTTGGACTAGTGTGTGATGTAGATCTCCATCCTGTGAATTTGGTGGAACTCTTACCTGCGGTTCTCTCGGCTGTTATTGAACAGTTTGATCATGTCTGACAGAAAGACCCTGCGCACCTCCATGCTCTCCGGGGATGAGGGAGAGTTCTTCAGCAGAGAAGCTATAACCTTCAGAATTTCTAGAAATATGAACAGAAAGAGACCCATTCTCTGTTAGGACTGAGACAGAAAATGTTTACATTTTTACAGAAAGTAAGGTAAGGGGTTCGGAAGATATTAAATAATTTCTTATATGTTTAAAATGTGTGTCTGTATTATATTATTATATTACACTGCATCAATTCAAATTTTTAGGGATTATGAAAAAAGGTTTGGAAATTTGGAAACATCCAGCATTCTGCTTGGAAACTAAACTTCCTCGGGAGAAACTGTACAAATCAACAACTAAATCATACATTGGTCTCAACATGTGCAAATCATTGTGTCACAAACTATCTGACCTCTCAGTTATACACACCTGAAAAACTGCCAGTCGTAAGAAAAACATAAAAAAAAAAAAAAGCTCAGGCCATTGATCTTTATCATACGGTAATGGTTTTGGTATTGTTTCAAATGAGGGAGCCCGAGTCGCAGGCCCTTCTGCAAGGCTTGGCTTCACTTAAACCAAAGAGACTGACTGTTTAGATGAATTATCTAGACAATGTCAATGTCTATTTGCCTTGAGTAGAGAGACGGCGGGGCTTGGATTTCACTTGTCTCTTCAGACCTTGGCGCTAACCGATGCCCCCTTGCCCCGGCATACGGTTGTGTTGTTTCTACGCCTTAGTCACTCAAATTATGAGTCGCTGAACCTTTACCGCCAGAAAATTACCCCAGCATGTACCGGGAATGAGGATGGAGGGACGGCATATTCCCTTCTTTTTTCCATTTGCTCTTGGTTCTTTTTTCCCTTGACTTAATTTGAGGGAAATGGTACTTCCTCGGTTTGTTTGATTGGCTCTGACGTTACTAAAGACTGTAATCAGGGGGCCATTTTAGGAGTTTGTTGCAGATTAAATCAAGAGAATGCACGGCAAAGGAGAAACAGACCACTGCTCTATGTTCCATAGAATGTGCTCACATGTAGAAACCCATGCAGACCTCTGTGATACATACCGCCTGTCTAGGATGGTTGGGTAGGAGTTTTTAACACAATAAAGGCTTAAGATAATCAATGTGTGACTACAGCAGAACCTTGTCAGATTAAGGCTGGTTGGAAGTAAACCTTGGTTGTGATTATACCAACTGCTTGGGTTTCAAACTGATTAAAGCTGTTTTGAAAGTGTGTGCGGTGCAGGAAGGGGCACATATGCGTGGAAGTACCAGCATTAAAGAGACAGGGATGTTTTCTTTGCTTTGCTGAAATGAATACTTAAGATTTCAACATATGAAATGATTTTGTGAGCTGACGTGAAATTGGAGGTAAGTAAGGGCCTGAAACTATGAGATGGGAATACTGATCAAAGTCTGGAGTAGCAGTTAGCTTGTTATGTTGCCACGTTAAAAAATAAGTCTGCGCTTTATAGTAGTTTTATTTATATAAATATTTTTTTCTATTTTCAGTTTTTTATAGAAAAGGTCAGACACAGACAGAGTGAGGAAGAGTGTGACAGAGCGAGAGACAGAACTTGCAAGTACATCGTAATTCAGTCCATACACATACAAATGTGCAGTATGTGAGCACTTGAATAGACTTCAAAATTATGAACCTACCTTTTTCACTAAGTTGTAAATAATGTGATTTAAATCAATGTTTAATCATTATGTAATCCTGTTTTTAATTATAGAAATTATTGTATTAAATATTGACGTGATACATATAGTTTGATGGAAAAATATTGAACAAAAAATGTAATAACAGAATCTTAGAAAAATAAATTCGGAAAGACAAATACACTATAAACATCATATAATTTAAGAAAATCTGTTAACACAAAAAAATTCCAAACACTTCAATACAATCAAATAATTGATATAAAAATCAGCACATATAGACATATCTCTGTTCACACAGCGAATTAAGTGCAATTTTACAACATTTATCTTTTCATGCAAATGAATCTGGACGTGCATAATACAGACTTTCAATAAAACCAGCAGATGTGTGTACATTTGTCATACAAAGCATTTTCACCATCCTCAGGCTGGGTTTATATCTGACGCTCAGTCGTATGGAAGTACCCTCTGGCTGCAAAATTTACGTCTTTCATTTGTTTGACTGTATATAGTGATCGCACTGTTCCGTGGGGAATTATCCTCTAGTGCAGTACGGAGCAATAGGTATGTAGGGGGTATGCTGCAGGGGTTGATTTAGGAGAGTAGTGTGGCGCTGGGGAGGCACTTACGTGGGTTGAGAATCTTCACAGTAGAGTCAGGGTCCGGATGCTGTTTATGGATCACTTGAGTGCAGATCTGCTCTGTAAGAATCTACCAGGGGACCAAGAGACGATTCAAGTCATAAATATCCACATACATACAATACCAACAATAACAGAGAAACAAACCACACGATGGATACAAAAGGCTGTGTACACTTTTACCATTACATTGTATGTGGCTGAATAAATGTCAAATAAACCTTCTGCGTGTGGTCATTTAATCCACAATCAAATTCATTTAATTTATGAATAATAAAATTTTCTAGAATAATAAAGGAAAACTGAAAAATTAGACAAAGATAGGTTTGTTAAAATAAAACCAGTTTAACATCAGCAAGTAGCAGAATACAGAAATTATTATCGGATGTAATGGCTGTCTTTGAGGATCGTTTCAGTCTTGTAAGTACAGGCCTTGAGCGTGTATGTTTGCAGGGGACCGACCTCGAAGAGCACATTGTAGGTCGTCATGGTGAAGGGGTTGGAGTGAAGCATCAGACGCTCAGTGAGCAGAGAGAAGAGGCCGTGACTCAGCATGACCTCAGCTTTCCTCCTGACCAGGATATTGGGAGGTCAAAGGTTAGTCAGTAAACATAAGTATTTACCAGAACAGTGTTGAATCAAAAGGCAATCCAGACCGTTTGGGATACAAATGCACTGATATACTACAACCTTATTATCTTATTTGAAAGGTAATATCAAATAATATTGAAAATGTCCAGGAATATTATTAGTCTTGAGAACTGACAAAGACAAAATACTGAGCTTTTGATGAGTCAAATATTTTGCAGCAGTTGAGATCTGTAAAAGTATAAATCAGCTAAGCTCCAGCTGACTTTTGACGTGGAGGAAATGAAAAAGAGAATCCCTGCTGACTCAGTAAGAGCAGTCCTTCACAGGCGAGTCTTCATTACTTTCATCTCTGATAACTGATCAACTCTAATTTTAGCATTGTGGCTCAGCTTAAGAACTGCGGACTGTTTGCAGTCAATCTAGCATCTGGATCACTTGACAAAAAGACAGTTCACCAGCGACACATATACATCAAAAGAAGTTTTTAGATGAAAAATAAAGAAACTTGAAACTTGAAGATAGTCATAAAAATATACAATAACAGTTATGATGGTACATGATGTTCTGTTACTTTTCAGAAACATGGCAAAAAAAAAATCTGCGCGAGAAACTACAAAGTGTGTGTGCTTATTTTTAAAGAATTTTATATTTCTAATACAGACAAACTAACATTTTTCAAAGAAAACTCTGGGAATATAGTTACAAGGATTTTAGCTTTGTGACTGTACTTACTTTAGTGGCAAGTGTTTCAGAAAGTAGCCCATTACTTTCAGAGTCTGCACTCGTATTCCTTCACTTTTTGAGGCCAAAAGTTTGTAAATGACACTGGAAAAAAATAAAATACATGAGAAAGATTATAAAGACAAGACTATTCAAAGTTAAGGATATATCAATTCAGAATATACACAGCTGTTAACTATGTACCATATTCTTAGGGAAAAAATATATATAAATGTAAATGTTCACAATATAGGGTTGCATAAAACTACAGTGTTGCAAGAGTAAATGTTAGAATTTTAAATATGCTGTTTCAATTCATACTTTTTTCAAAAATACTGACAAAATGTTAGTACACCTGCATATAATAAAAGCAGAAATAATTACCGAATCCCGTTTCGCTGGTCGAAGGCCTGGACCATTGGCCCAGGATGTTCAGACATTAGAGCTACCAGCAACTGCAGCACATCCATGAGGTTGTCATCCTTTGCAACAGAAAAAAAGCAAGACTTAAGCGATTGTGACTTTCAACATGAGCAGTGGGAAAAATACAGCACAAAGTACCAAAGATGAAATAAGTTGATTTTTGAGGAGACATTTTAATTATGAAGAAAATTTTGGCCAGCTGTTCCTGTCAAATATAAGATAAAGGGAAATATGGGAATAATTCCTTGTGTTATTTCTTTGATGTTTAGCAGTGCCAGTTGCAGAGGTAATGGGAGAAGGAGAAGTAGTAAAAATTCAGTAGAAATAAAGGAATACGTCACAAACATCTGCGCTAAAGATTTGAGATATGTATACGATGAAGGGAAGGGCTGTTAGATGTTAGTGATTTTTTTAGACAATTTTGTAATCGCAGTATTTTCTTACAAGGTTAAATGCTTAACTTGTTGATTCAGTTGTTATGTATCACTCCACTGTAAACAAAATCACTTCTGTCAGGATCTCTAACTGGCAGATAATAGCAAGAAACAGTAAAGCTGCCTTTAGCAACAATAACAATTCTGTATTTGCTCTGCATATCAGATGGTGGGAATCTTTAAAATACAGTAGTTGTGTTATGTTGCCATCTGCTGGCGAAGTCTCTGCTGCATGGACAAAAGCACACATGCGCACCTCATGCATGGTAAGGAGGTAGTTGAGGATACTCTGCAGTTCGTCTTCTTTCACCCCATGATCCTGGAATATAATTACACAGATTATTCCACTGGGCATCACAGAGGTTCACAATATATCACAATAAACACGGTAACAAAAACATTTAATGCAGATTTGATTTTAATAATGTAACTGAATTTTCTAGAAGATCAAGTACACTGCAAGGTATCTGACATAAAAGAACCAAAAAGTAATAATAATAATGCCTAATAATGTGAGTATGCTAACCAAAACAAGGAATGTGCAAGCATGGATCTTTCCTTCTAGAATGAGAATATTCAGTATGAAACAATAACATAGTTGTGCTACAACCAAAAATCACAGGCAACATCTATATGAAATTTCCATTAAAACATATGCAGGCTTTGTGTGGTTCTACACAGAGAAAGCATTGTTAAAATATGCAAGATTATCCTAAATATTATCAGTTTAGATCAATTAAATTAGATCTGGTCTTTTCAGACTGTAAATATGTACTTGTTGACTTAAGAGTTTTAACATGCTGCAACAAAATTCAAACACTAACTGACATGATTAACTCCACAACAGAGCACATATACATATATAGGTCTCAATTACCTAACATCTAGAGAACTGTAGATTCATCAAGAGCTAATCTTTTCAGAGTAATATTACTTGAATGAATTACATGAAAGAACACATAATATTAGCATTTAAAAGACACCAGTTGCTTAAGTAAGTCCAAGGTCTGTTTTGGCTGGGGACAGCCGTTGTCTGGCTCTGGCATGATAAACTTACCTTCATTATGAGCTGCTTGACAAACAGCAACAGAAAGGCTCGCAGAGAGAGGAGTTCCTTCTGGTTTGGTCTTGGACCATCTGCAAACCCAAACAGCAAACAATGACTGTTGAATAACTAATCAAAAAGCAAATGAGCACAATCCACAAGAAAAAGGTGAAAAATTAAAAAAAGTTTTCTATTCTTGTAAAAAGAAAACACTTCTTTATCATTTTAGAGATTTGTAATGATATTACATGTGTGCATCCATATTTCTGTGTGCAAGTCAAAATCTACTTTTACGAGCACTGCATCATGTTATATATCTAACTTTTTTTGTATTTATTTTGTTTGCACCCTTACCGAGGCCTTTGGGTGTGACTCCACTGCGGTCCTGGGGGTTAACAACCCAGTAGTAGTATTTCAGTGTGTGCATGACCTGAAGCACAGTGCCAACCCTGCGGATGGTGTTGTAGATGGTCACTGTGCTTATGAACTCTGTTGCTAGGTAAGTGTAGAGTGTCAGTTGCACCTGCAAAAGATAAAGCACATATGAAACCACATGTTTAACGGTTTAAGCAGAATAATCCAATATTAGTGTGTGCTAGTTTTGTGCTCCTGTAAGAGGAGAGTGTTTGCTTCTAGGCGCCTAAGAGTTGCAGGCAAGCTGTTCTCATTTTGAGAGCAGTCACTGAGTCACAGGTTAAGGTGCAACCTTGAACTCTGAGCTGAACTCTGAAAAACTGAAAATGAAAAGTAGGACGGGACCGTACAGAGCGAGAGGGTGAGTACAACTGTGCAGGTCTGTGTTTGTGTGTGCATGTCTGCATGTAGTAACCAATATGCATGTGTCCTATTACATGTGTACACACAGGTTTATCCATCTTTAGAAATGCAACCAAATGCATAAGAATGTGCTTCTATAATTTATGTGTGTATTCATGTTACCTTGGCAGGGGCATGGATCCAGATGGCGGGGTTGAACAGAATGTGGTCACACAGCTGCTTGAGCAGCAAGATGCCATTCGGCAAGTTGCTAAGGTATCTGGAAAAGGCCAGCACAATGTCCAGGACGGGCCGCGTCACATGCACCTTGGATGACTGGAGCGCGGACAAGGAGACAAACAGTGTCACAACAGGAGGTGAAAAAAAGAGAGGATGATATTTCAGTGAAAGGATACAAAGACGGGGAAAGCAAAGAAGGGTGAATGGGGTACAATACAGAAAGGGGAGGGAAAGGACACATGCAGGGAAAGATAAGGAGGAGCTCCTCTTCTGCCTAACAAGCACACAAGCCAGCTGTGACCTCCAAAATACAGCTGAGGGAAAACAAAGTCTGTCTCATATTAAGTGTTGGTGTGCTCCTGTCTGAGTGTGTTTGTGGTGTTAGGGGAATCAACAGTGGCCTTATTACTGCACTGGGTTCATTATGTGAAGCTACTGGGTACGGGAGGATGACTCTCTCGTGTATTTCTTTGCCAGCTGAGCCAATTTGTGTTTGTCTCACCTTCTCCAAAGCGTAGCCGATGACGAGAAACCCTTTGCAGGCCAGGACCTGCTCTTGCATAGCCACAGAGTTCTTCAAGAGCTCCATCACGAAGGACAGCAAAGTGCAGCTAAGAGGCCCACAGACAAGCAGTGACACAGAGAGAGAGACAGGGAGAGAGAGACGCAAGTTAGACAGTGACAATAATCTATGTAAGCGGCTGACAAAGGCCTGACTGTGAAGGGCATATCCTACATGAAATGTGATTGAATGAGGGTGTCGTGTCCCCATTGTGTTAGCAGGACAGATTTTAGCTAGCATCACCTTGAGGGCAGCAGATACAATGACGTTGCAATTTACAAGCAAAATTACCACCTCAGTTTTTTAAGATGGGCATTATAAAATCAAGTACTTTAACAATGATAGCAGGGCCCTCTCTCTGACAGTGATGTTGATGCTGATATTGCAACTTTATTTATTTAATACTGAGAAACAGTTGTTTTATATCTGTATATTTCAGTTCACTGTTAACATCCAGATAGATACGTTTTTTAAGCCTACGATTCTTAGCAGAGACATTGTGTCAAAATGTGACCTTAAAAACAACGCTTATAATTAACTTCTCATATGTTCATTACAAAGATTAAACAAAAAAAGATCAAAACAAAAGCACAATAAGCTGATTTTTCCATACTTTGAATCCCTTTGGTTAAAGCTCAAATAAGACTAGATTATATGTCCCATACTGCAGCTGGACAGCATCTTTACTTCCCCGCTTACCTAATAAGTATCCTGTCTATCATATTTCACACTTCAGTTTGTAACGCAGGCTTCCCATTAAAGGCTTGTAATTTTGGTTTTACATGTTGTAATGCAGTCATCAAAATTGATGAGTGTCAGCAGAATCTTCATAACACATTTATAACACATCAAAACTGGCACACAATTGTTGATCTTGTGTTGAAACAGAATTGACTGATTGTGTAGTATTTACGCTTTTCCTGTTATATACTGTCACAATGGATTAATGCAACAAAACAACATTCTGATGTAGTCAAGGAAAAAAAAACAGTGCTCTTATTAAGACCAAAGCATATGCTTTTGTGTGTGCTTACCAGACAGAGGTGTCCAGCTCATGGCTGGAAGGCTGGCAATAATCCAGCTGTGCAAACAGAGGGAAGAGGACCTGCACGCCTCCAATCGAGTGTATGCCACTCTGGACTGAGTGGGTCACCACAGCCTTCACATCCTGCCGAAATAAACACACATGGCCACATTTAACAATTTGCATGCGTGCCAACTGACATTATATCTATATGCTGACATACATTATGTGACTATTTTCAAGCAGTTGAATAGTTACAAATATACAAATGGTGTTTTTGTTTTATTTATACCAATTAAGTCAACTTTTCATTTTTGCAGATATATTTTTGCACTTTTGCAATTGTTAGGATATTTCAGTAGACTTAATGATAAATATTGGTTTCAGACATGCTTCATGTTTGAGAGGTTTAATATATTTGCTACCTAGTTATGAGTTATGACTTAAATCAGATGCTGAATTCAGATGATGAAGCCTAATTGATCACATTGTGCTTGTTAGCCTGGTAAAAGAGCTGGTGTCTGAGTTGTTGTACATTGTTGTTGTAGGCTGTGACACAAACAGTGGCTCGGCAAAACTTTTTTCCTCTCTATAGGATTGGAATCTCGAGCATGCCACAGCAAAGCAAAGAATATAGGTCACATATTCATTAATATTTCACAGCATGTGTGCGTGCATGTGTGTATGTGTATGTGTGCAAGGAGTATATAATTGTGTGGAAGCAAAAGCCGCCCTCACAAAGGAAACAAAGCATTTCCTTTGATGAGAGGTCATGAGAGAAAACTCAATTAGTGCTTGAGACAAGAAAACTCAACGTGAGTGAAGTAACGGTGTTGAGTGTGGTGTTGAGAGTGTGTGTGTGTGTGTGTGTGTGTATGGTGTGGGTGTGTATTAGTAAGCAGCATGTGGAAAACTGCCACAAAGTTCACCTCCTACTTTTAACAGAATAAAAGCACATTTACTAGAATGCAGTTCCAAACTAAATCTCAGTCCCAGAGAAAGCTAATTCCATAATTAGAGCACCAGGATGGCATTTTTCAGCAGCTGCGGCAGTCTGGCAGCTCTGCACCTCTGACCTAATGAGGCTATTAAAATGAAAAGATGCCAACTGGGCCGCTTTCATTATCGCAGAGGAGGGAAGAAGGAGTAAAGAGTGGTACAAACAGAACAGTGGGAGGGAAGGAGCAGGCGCACAGGTGGCGAATGAATTTGTTACGATGTTGCTTTAATGTTGGTGCGGCACAGTCACTTTGGGTTACATTTAAACAATTCCAGCATTATCCGCTCCGAGGGAAACGACTTTCACCTGTAACACAAGCTAAACACCAAATTAAAGGCAACAATTACCTGCAGCATGAGCGCATGGGGCGAGTGAACGAAAATGGAGGCGTTGTCCTTGGGCGAGGACTCAAGGCAGAGCTGGGCATCTGTGGCGCGGGGATTATAAGTGAAGGCAATACTGGAAGACAGCTTGCCATCATACAGTAAGGTCTTATGATGCTCTGCAAATAGCAAGTCACTCTCAGCCTTGTACTTGAATGTGCCCTGAGGAGAAGGAGGAAGAGGATGAGAGTTAGTTTAGTGAAAGAGAGTATGACACATTAACAATAGAGAAACTACCGTAATTTCCAGACTATAAGCCACTACTTTTTCACACGCTTTGAACCCTGCGGCTTAAACTATGATGCGGCTAATTTATGGACGAAAACAAACAAGAAAGTGTATGATGAAGTAATTCTGAGGCTGCTAAATTCCGACACTGAAGAAGACAGCTTTAGTGGTTTTAGTTATTAAATTTAGTGGCTTATATTCAGGTGCGGCTTATAGTCTGAAAAGTACAGTAAGTGAGAGCACATAAGTGTCTAAATTACAAAATAGCAAAGGGCCACTAAGATGATGCCAAGTTTAGCAAAAGTAAAGTGCCAGATACAGGACTCTGATGCAAATATGTTGCAGCAACTAAACATTTTTGCCTTCCGACCTGATAGCCTGGACCCAGCTGATAGATAGCCAGGATCTGGGCAGCGCTGAGGGCCTCTCCAAACAGGTAAACTGCCCCCATCTGTCCACAGAACACCCGGTTGGCATCTGCTGTCTCGGACGATCCCAGGAAACACTTGTCAAATGTCTGTAGCAGAAGGGACGCAGGCAAAGGATGATGGAGGCAGGATGTGAGGAAGCAAAGCAGAAAATCAAAAAACACAGAAATAGACCGTTAAAAGATGAAAAAAGGGAAGGTAGGGGGGGACAGGGTGTTTGGGAGGAAGGAAATAAGGAAGGTAGGATAAATAAGACCAAAAATAGCCTGAAAGAACAGAGAGAAAAGGCATTTTTACACCAGCTATAAATGGCAACACACAGCTATAAACATACTGTGGCTAACATGATAATGCTCTATCTTCCTCTGGTCATGGTCAGTGAGGCGTACACAGAAAAGTTGAGAAAGACGAGGGCACATCTCAATCAAGTTGCTAATTTGCTTTCTGACATGCTGACACATCTAGAGGATTATATTGCACTGTGGAGGGATTTTCACTCCTAACAAAATTTGATTTAAGAATCTCATATCTCAGCATGACAGAAAGCAATCCTCGCAACTGTGACAGAGTTCATTCAGTGATGTATGAGAGGTGCAGGGTTTGTGTGTATATGCAGTCATTTTACACTGCACTATCCATGCTAAAAGATGACAAGAATGTTTCACCCTGGAGCCCCCCTGAAAGCAAACACTGAGATTAGATATATCTGGGAAGGAGGGGGACATGAGAGAGAGGTTTGCTTTTTAGTTTTTGCTTCATACTCCTGAAGCAATATCTGTTCCTGAAATTGATATTTGACAGAAAATGTAGTACATGTACAGATGTAGACATATAGGATACATCTGGGTAGAACTGTAAATATATAATCTTGCCAGAGGGTCATGCAGTAATATTTGTGATCTGCAAACACACAGAACACACTGGTTTATATAAATGGCCAGCGAAAAGGAATATCAAAAGCTATATGCAGCAGTCATTAGGTTTGGCTTGGTATAAAACCTGAAAACAGTGGAAAACAGACAGCCTTTTTCTCTTCTACCGAAAATTACCCATTTTTATTTCTCTTGTTTATTTATATTTCTCTAATCACCAGTTTTGGCGCCACTCACTGGGTTATTTATTAACGGCAAAAACTTCTTTAGATTGTTTCTACTTACGTCGCTGGTGTTGACAAACCAGGCAATATCTCCAAAGGAAGCCAGTTCACCGTTCACATAGCAGCTGATTTCGCTGTTTTTCCAGCGGTTGTAGATGTGAACGAGAGTCACCATGTACCACTGCAACAACAAAAAGAGGCACACTCACAGTGAGATACTGTTGACCTACACCTGGAATATATAAATCACACATACAACAAGATATCAATGAGTCAACATATGCTGAGAATCTTCCTGTCTACCCAATTAGCCTAATTCCACTACTTTTAAGAAATGAATTCCCTCAAGCTGTGATCCTACCTACTTTGATTTTGTGGTTATTGCCTCAGTCCAACAGCCAGTGAAACAGTGCTACCACAGTGAAATAGGTTATTATGCTTTCCTCTGGACATGAAAGGGCAGGCATTAAAAATAGAGTGAAACATCAACTAAAACGAGCACAGAGTCCTCCTGAGGTTTATTGAGGTAAGGTGGCACATTCATGCCCAGGGGAAGGAGGGGAATGTTTCAAAATTGTCTACAGGCATCTATGTGACTGCAGTGGTCTTCGGTGTGTGCTGTGCCTGGAAGGGACTGAGAGTACTGGATAATCCCTGTCTTCCATTGCCCTCATTCCTCCTCCTTCTAGTTTCTCTTCTCCCCAGAGTCAGGTAAGCCATGACAATTCCTTCTTACAGCAAGTTCTACATTTACTGTGTGAGCACATACGTGTCTCTGTATATGTGCATGGGCATGAGATTTGAATTTGTGTGATATCTGTGATCTATCTGCAAAGGCATTTCAGGGTTTGGGGTATTTTTGGGCATGAATATTTAGTTTGCCTTGGTTACCAAACCAGTTCTTGTTCCTTTCATACCTTCTGTGGCTTGAAGTCGTACTTTACACAGTGCTGGAATCCTTTCCCCTTGGATTTTAATGAGGTCACTATCAAACAGCCACCCACAAAGTGTGCAGAGTAACCCAGGCCTTTACTTGTGCGGAAACTGAGAAGACGCAAAGAGAAAATACATGACACAACTTTAAATTCTGATTGAAGCTACACAGTTTCATGTGACAAAATTCAACGGCAACATGTATATGGGGTTTAATATATCGAGAAAACATTTTAAAAGGGTCTCATGAGGATAAAGAAAGCAAACATTCATTCCTCATCTTGACAGTCCCTTCCCATCATTCTCCATGTCCCGGCGAGGCAGGGCCCCTGCATGTGATTTACTGAATTAATCTCCTCTTAAAAGAGCACAAAGCTGAAGAGGGGCTTTTATTGCACATTCTTTAAACAGCTCGTTGGCCATCAGGCTCGGTTATATCATTTTCACTAGAGCCCAAACAGATCCCTGTTGTATAAATTAGATTTCTGACAGGAATTAATTATTGGCCGAAAAGAAGATGATCAGACAGCTTGATTTATTCGCTCCACAGAGAGGAAGTAAAGGGTAAGGGAGCAGGAAAGATGGAGGGGAGGGCACAACTGTTTTTCATCTGTGAGGCTGCACCTCCACCACGTCTGCAGCACATTTTTGGTATTCAAATTTATTTAAGAAAAAACTTGGTTACACTCAAGCCATGTGCTCATGCATACGTACACACACAAACACACAAACACACAAACAGACACACACACACACACATGAAATTCATGGCTCTCATGTAACACCACCTTTCATATAACTCCCTTCTCTGTATTATTTACACTACAAATGTGCACTACTTCCTTTCCATTCTATTCCATTTCTGGTTTCTATTTATAGTCTGCTCAAACACAATTAAATATTTAAATGTGGAACAAAGGGCAAAGGTTTAGGCTTACTTGTCAAACACAAGTACTGCTACCTACCAGTAGAGGTAAGGCTTGTCTTTGTCTACATTGATGTTGTTGAGAGGATCCATGCGGAGCCATGTGTGGAAGGTAAAACCATTCTGGTACGGCCATTTTGCTATAGGAGGCAGAGCTATAGCCTGTCAGGAAAAAAGGAGCAGAAGAAAACAGAGAGTGGCATGAGATGGGGGTCCTGACCAGCTGTGGAATTAAAGGACCCATGATGGACAAAACACCGTTGCTAATGCAACCGCTTAGAGAAATTCATGTCACAAGGCCACAAAACCTGTTTGAGCAAAGAAATATAAAGCAAACATGCTGCCAATAAAAGGTCAGAAATCCATTGGTGAGAGTAACATTTCAGCCTTCATATCTCATTAGCAAGGCGGCATTGGAGGGAGAAAGTGCATGTACTCTTTTCAAACACACAGCTAACAAACACGGGCTTAGTGTTAAAAGTTCAGATCAACTAAATGGGACCAAAACCTATGTATCACCATGGTGGTACATATGAAAGTTAGCCATCTCTCACTTGATGTAGACAAAAGTTCATTCTACCTTTTACTACATTTTCCTTTTTTCCTACTAACAGGTAAATCCTTTAAACTGACTAAGGCTCCAAAAATTTAATTTCAGCTCAAAATTAAGGAATGCGGGCCGCAATTTAGCTCAGTCGGTAGCGCGAGCGGCCCATGTACGGCAGGCTCAGTCCTCCACGCAGCGGTCGCAAGTTCGACTCCGGCTCCAACCCTTTCTGCATGTCACTCCCCCTCTCTTCGCCCTGTTTCCTGTCTACTCTTCAGCTGTCCA
>JAQNCA010000024.1:3975353-4004508 GCA_029783725.1 Acanthurus tractus
AAAGCCCGAAAAAATAAAATTAATTAATTAATTAATTTAAAATTAATGAATGTTCAAAGAGTCCATATATGTATTAAGGCATGAGAAATTCATGCTGTAATGAACAAACTGGCATGCAAAACCAAATCTTGCAGGAAGAGGAGAAAGGAACAACACTGCACCTCTCAACGAGTGGTGAATAAACCTGATTGAAATTATTGTTCCAGCGTCCTCTTTTAAATGCTCTGAAGTGTTTTTTTACCAGTTCACCTCCTAACGAGTGGTGAATGCTGCAGGCATAAGCAAAACAGTGATCTTAATAAAGGTTTTTTGTTGTTTTACTCGTATAGAAAGACTAAAAAATGACACCAGAGTACAGATTTTTCAGGATGTTGATGATGAAGTACACAAAACAGAGATTTTGAAGAACTTTGAGCATGACTTATTCATTTAGATACACTTAAGCTATGTAGACTTTTAGTGCTCACACACACCTTTCCAATAAAAATCATGCTTTGAGACTTTTTAACACTTCACAGCATTTCAGCAAGAGTGCAATATTCTTTGTGGTTTCAGGGAGATCGCAGTTTTAATAGCAGACTATAAAGTAAAAAAGTGTAAAGCCAACACTAACCACTAAAATTAAAGCCAGTCAGCTCGTCATGTGTGTGAGTGCAAACACCGGTAAGGGGAGATTTTTTTTATTCTGTTGTGCAGAGTTAAGACATTATGCGGTATACTCACAGCTGCATTTTTCCCAGGGAAACTGAAAAAGGAGTCAGGGCCAGTCCTGTGGGCCATGTACTTCAGAACTGACAAAAGCTTCACTGCATGATGAGGCTTAAGAAAGAAAAAAAAAACATACATCACAACATAAATCACAATAGCATGACAACAGGAGTGACATGGTCTACAGGAATATACATACAAACATGGCAGCATACAGACAATGGATTGTGTTGATGTTTCAACAGACATGCACTTGAGGGCATAAGAACCCACATGACACACTCACTGTTCATGCATGCACCCACCAAGAGCTAAAGCCGGTGTAGTTTTTGTTCTGCTTGTTCTAAATTTACCTCTCAGACTTATCAGACTCTGAAATCTGGAGCTTCACTTAGCAGCACACTGAAAGTTCAATGTCTTCATCTTCTCTAGAATGTACTGATTTTGCTTGCAAGCATTCATACTTTAAATCCCAATCATCAGAAGCATGTTGCTCTTACACACCATTAAGATATTAGAGATAAATTGACATTTATATTATATTCATGAAGTTTTTCCGATTTTGGGTGCAGTTTAAAATGTTTAGCATTTGATAGTTAACATTCTACAGTAATCCCACTCTCCCTTTCTCCATTCGTATTTAACAAAATCTATATGATCAAAAAATGCATTGGAAGGGAGGGTGAGTTAAAATTTTGAAGGATTAAAAGCACCTTGCCTTATTTTCTTGACAACTTGATTAGTGTCAGTGATCAATAGGTTAGGTTACCTCTCTTACTCTACTTATCTGTCCCTCTTGCATGCCGTTGGTTCAGCCTGAAAGTCCTCACTTGTCTTCTCTCAAAATATCATCATCTCATGTTGAGTATGGCTATTCTGATACAGCCACATTCGACTCAGCTGGTCTATTTTGGAAAACTAATTTTCACAAATAAGTCCTTTGCTTTGCACTGTTTTAATGCTGTAACTACCTAATATCAGTAATGGACAGCAGCTCATGATCCAAGGCCTCTGCAGAGTAGCATTCCAGTTTCACATGATTAATCACATCTAGAACTGATGAGAGAACTGGCTGTGGGACGACAGCTGTTGGAGTGTTTCTGGAACATTTCTCATGCTGGTCCAAGACAACCTAGACAGATCACCGTGGCATGACTCTGACTCACCCACTGGCCTTTCTCCCCCTGCAGCTTGCTGAAGAAGAGCTTCAGCTCTTTTACTGTGATGCTGTAGCTGGCGAGCACGCCCAACATGTCCACCAGTAGTTCTGCAAGAAACACACATGCATGGCGTCGGTTAAACACAGGAACGTACAGGTTTTAAACATGGCACGTTCGAGAACAATATCTGGTAAAACAAAATAATAATCTACTCAAAGTGACAAAAAAAAAGTGTTGGCGAAATAATCTTTAATGAGGTGGGCCCTCATTTTTGCTGCCTGTACTTGTCTTTTTTATTTTTCAAAGAAATATCCAACCTTACAACTAATACAATCTTTTTAGGTTGCATTTTGTTTCAGTAATGCAACAGCTCCAGAGTAAAAGTAGGTGAGATAAACGTAAAAGAAAATGGAGAGCAAGACCTAAAAAACTGGAAACTTAAAATAGAGAGGACACTCTGGGAGTCTCAACTACTGTGCAGCCTCTTTCATAAGTTACGTCTGACTAATGATGAGGAACAGTGTGACAGATATACGACTGATGCGTAAGTACACTACGATTGGCTTAATCCTCAAGATATAAGGATGAGTTGCGATTGCCTGTGGCAGGTCTTTTCCAAGTATTACAAGCTCAACTGTTTGGTTCTGTCCTCAATGATTACATTAAAATGAGGAGAGAATGTCTAAAAATCTAATGTGAACAAGCGGAATAAAGCAACTGACTATGAAAAGTGAAACCGTTTAGTACAGTATGAGAGGCATTTAATTTGTAAAACCAATACAAAAAATGTTTTACCAGTTATATGAGACTACTTTCTTGTAAATAATGTTACTTTGTAAATAATTTAAGAGACAAAGATTTGTAGTGTGGTGACTGTTAAGATAACCACTACTCTCAGCTGCCCAGTTACTGCTGGGTGAAATTTCTCTGGCTTGACTGCAAAAAACCCTCCGGGCCAACACTGTTCTAGCCGGCAAAAGTTCACTGAGCCGAACACTGCGGGATTAATTCACACTAATTTGCAGATGGGCAACAGACTAGACAGAGAGGGAGAGTGCAAAGGATGATTGCATGTGCTTTTACAGCAATACATCACATTGGGTGCAACAACAAAGGATGGAAACTTAAATTCTTGAAAACCAGAACAGCGCCTGGAAAGTTTAACATCAGTTCCTCTATTTGTGATACTTCATTGATGCCTGCAGTTGGAGTTGTTCTCCCTCCACAAAGAGGTCAAAGTAAGTGGTGAGTTTTAAGTGTCTTGGTCAAGCACAGTTCAGCAGTACTTGCTATCATCAGGGCTTTAGGCTGAATAGCCTTTTGATCTGCTACAAAAATCACGCTTTTAAAAAAATTAAAAAATGAACGGGTGAGATTGTTGAGAATACTGCTATATGCGTCACAGAAAATGTTGCATTTTACACCTCCAATAGAGAGAGAGGAGAATTTCCATAAGGTGCTGCTCTCAGTACCTGCGATCATGCTGTCAGTGGTGGATATACGCTGCAGCACCTGCTGGATGAGCCCCACATCAGTGCACGCCTGCAGGTTTCGCACGCTCTTCTTGAGGATGGCAGTGAAGATGCTCCAGACCTCAGCCTGACAGGTGGGCTCACATTTGTCCAACAGTTCCACCATGCACACGATGCTCTCGGGTTCCTGGATGATAAAGTTCATCTCCAGGTCAAACTGGCCGCCGACCAGCTGAGGGGGTGAAAAACAATGAGAGAAGTAAGAAAGAGAGCAGGGGAAAGAGACGGAGTGAGAATGGAGTGTCTTCAATTTTAGGTAATCATTAAATAAATAGAATAAATTACTCAAAAAATAACACTGCAATAGATTTATAAGCAAATCACAAACAAGCTTTAAAAAAGGCATAAATATAAGCACTCATTACTATGTGCGTGCACACTCGTAAACTGATGATTAATCATGCATCAGAACTGCTGCTAGCCAAGAGATGAAAGGTCAGGGGAGAAACACACGTCTCTGTCAGTCTGTATGTCTGTTTTTCTGACAGTAGATTCAACTGTTTACAGATGGCCTTCAGACAACGTGATGAACCCAGAGCGAAAAACATTTCAAACAAGAATACCATGTCAGGGAAACTACATAAGACATCCAGACAGACAAAAACAGTTTGCAGGGTATTTAGAGGTCTTTTGTTCCTGTAGGAGGCCGACAAATACTAACAGCATCTGACACAGCCTGGCAGACACAGACCTGGGTTGAAATTAATTTCCACTTATCTCACACAAGACAGAATACACAGTGATGAGTAACAGTAATATGAACCTCATCCTACCAAGTATATAAGAACAGCAGCGGCTACAAGTACGTGGTTTTAAACGGTGTTGTTTTTAAGACATTTTTACATCTTTATACTCAGGAGTGCGTTTTATCTAATTGCATAATCTTGTTTTTTTAAAGGGAAAATAATAAAAGTTATTACTTGCTGCATGACAGAAAGTAAATGCATCTCAGCATGCTAGTGATCTTCAGCGGTGAGTGATCTCCAACTAAAGCTCGTTCAGGAGCCGGGGAGGCAAAATGCTTGTCTTATTGCAAATGACTGATGTTCTTTGTGGCTGAAAATAAATTGTATAGGCCATAAGATGTCATGATTTGTCACTTCTTAATAGTTATGATGACATTTTTATTATTGAATCCTGCCTAATAGAAAAAGATAAGGAAAATAACAATGTTGATGTCAAATTAATACCGTTAGTAAGGCTGTCACGTTTAGAAGAGGAGGTGTGACTGGACAAAAAATGAACATGTGATAGTGGCACTTGGCCATTAGACAGCCTGGATGTGAAAACAATATGATTTGGTGCAGGGAATGGAAACTGTCCCATTAAAATGAGTGAGGTCGGATAAACTCTGTGTGTATTTCTGTGTGTGTGTATGAGGAGAGTACACGATAGCAAGGAGAGGAAGATGGGGTAATGCTGCTGCCACAACATTCTCAAAGACGGTATACTAAGATGATAACACTAACACACCTCATCTGTTGTCCTTTTAACCTTCTCTCACAATTTATTTTTCACATCAAGCAATTAAGGTTAGAATAATGACCCTGGCGATCACTTGTGAACAAAATTATCAAATTCACCAGGCATGTTTTTATTTACACTTACACCATAAATATACAGTATATATTGACAAAAATTACAAATTAAGGCATTGAAATGTATCAAGCTAACAGAGACCAGTGACAACAACCTTCTCATGGTGTAAATTTTTAAATCAAGAACAAACATTAGAAAGTCACTTGATTGTTTTTTATTTTATTAACTGATTTGGACTTTTGTTTAGTCTCACAAAATTATGAAAAAGGATCAGTATAAGGCCCTAGAGCCCAATGTGACCATTTTAACTTTGCCCCTATCAGATCAGTATCTTGCCATGTGGAGATTTTATGCTCCTGCTTTTATAAATGCCTCTGGTTGCAGCCAAGTTTGCCACTAATAGATGCTGGGTGCCATTTTGTCGCCGTAACGCTTGATTTATGAGCCTGACACTGTGCGCAAGTCATCCATCCATCAGTCAGATGACTGAGGGGATGGAGAGCAAAGAAGACAGCCACAGTACCACAGTTCCACAGTACGTTGACATACACCTAGCATGCATGTGAGGATAATGGGTCCTATTTTAGAAGGTTTGAGACAAATGATCTTGTCTCAGTATCTTATGATGCAAACATGTTAACAGCCTGGTACAAAAAAAAAAGTAGTTTGTATCTGTAGTTTATTTCCACATTCATAACAACTGTACATAGCTGATTTTTTTTAAACTTGCCCATTCAAATAATTATAGGCTTTAAGTTATGCAGCATTAAGGGTGCGTCCCCCTTGATTGATAGCAGCCACTTATTGTCTGCTAAGCCACATAAAGTCATTGCTAGCATTGTGTACCCCTCCAGCTCCACCCTCTTGTGTGTGCTTTTAATTACCTAAAAACAAATAAAAGACTTGTGAATCCAGAAAAGTTGTGAAATCCAGAGACCAAAGACCCTAATCTGTGATTGCACCAACTGAAATTTCTTCAGTTGTATATTTTATTAAGAGTCTGTTGAAATAACATGACTGTCAAATTCAAATGTGTTATCACAGGCAGCACTCTGCTCTGAACCTGGAAAATGTGTCACTTTGCCAAATGTGCCAACTAAATAAGAACGGAAGCACATTTTTGCTATGAGGCCTGCTCTGTTTTTCCTATGTACAAAAAACAGCAATAAACAATTGGTATATCTTGCAAAATAGATGAAAATATGCAGCCATTGATAAACTGTAATACTCTGAACATTGATGTAAATTAGATGCTATTTCCTATGGTTGAATGGGAACATTAAATGTGTCTACTGACGCATGGCAAAGAGGTTTAGAATATTTTAATTTCTTAAATTGCTCAATTCAATCATTTACATTGCACTATTTGAGGAACAGGTGTGAAAGGTTACCAGCTCCCGAATCAGCAACAGCGAAGGAGAGCTCTGCGGACAAAGCTGCTATAAAGCCAGTGTCTCTATGGCACCTAGATACCAGATCCCTGGCTGGGTAACCTAGCCTGGCTGTTGTCCCCTGAGGCCTGCCTGAATTAATCATGGCTGAGCAGCCAGGCAGCCACTGGGCCGTAACAAAAAGCACAAACAGGCTTCTATGGTCTCCATGGAGAACGACATTGGAGGATGGCAGGGATAAATGGTGCACCACAACCAGAATTTATATCTAATGCCTGGGCCAAACTTGTACTTTAGGTTAGCAAGACTTTCAGTTGCGTTAGGATTCTTGGAAAGGTGAGATTTAAAATCAGGTGTTAAAGTCTCAGCGGGCACCAGTTTAAATTCAGCAGGGGAACTGTGTTGCATATCTCATACCCATCTTTACCCCCACAATTCCACTCTGCCACATCACCGTCATACTGTTAATGAAAAGGCGAAAATAAAAAAAAACCAACTGAAATGTCTAGCTTGAGTTCATTTTTCAAACTACAGTTGAAAAATCTTATACAAAAAAAATAACACAATGACAAACAAAATGTCTGTCATAATTGGTTCATTTTAAATTAAGGTTATCTGTATTTACAACCATCATGTCTTGAGTCAGTACAGGGGCTCTTGTTGCATGTCATCCCACCCAAACCACTTTTTTTTTTTCCTTTTCTAAGAAATGAAAAATATCACAGAATACACACAACAGGGTAGAAAATTACAGATACAAACGCTCAAATATCATTATATTCTGAATGTACTGATATGTCGGCAACATGCACTTATTAAAATTTTGCTTAAAATCTGGGCTACAACTTAATTGACAAAAAAACATGTACTTACATAAAGTTTCTTAAAGTGTGAATCATTCAGTTTTTTGCAAAATAGACCCCAGGTTTTGACAGTGAACAAGAAACAGAGACTGAGAATAGAACAAGTAAACGTTCTCAAAAAGAGCTGAGCTATTTGAGGTCTAAAATTAAAAAAAAAAAAAAAAAAAGTCTAAGTCCTTAAAGACAGCCAGGATGAGAGAAAGTAACAAAGAATGGTCATTTTGTACCAATGGGGAGGAAATTACCCAGCTAAAAGTAACAGGCAGAAAAACCCCCGCTGCCAAGCCAATGCTGCAGGGTGATGAGACCCTCTATCCATTGTCTTCAATGTGTGCCTGTGTTTGCATGCATGTCTGTGTGTCAGTGTGTATATGTGTATATGTGTATATGTGTATATGTGAATATGTGAATATGTGTGTGTAAGAGCATGCTGATGTACGTCCTTCAGTTCTCTTCCGAATGAAACTGCAACTAATTCCATGGCTGAAATCATTTGAATATTAAGTAATTTGCCTGTGGGAGACGACAGCAGACATGAACAATAGAATGCCAGTGACAAATCAGTGCTCATGTCTGGCATATCTCTATTTTGTACTATGGCTTGGAATTGTTCTAAACAATTAGAATACAGTAAGTCTATCACTTAAATTTATATGTCATTTTGGAAAGAGTGAGACATGAGGACATGTCTAGCAGAAGATATGAACAGTCCAATCTTTCCAAGTGCATGCATAAAGTATTTTTGTGGTGCCTCAATGTAGAGAGATATGTAAATGTCATTTTGAAGTTAATTTGGCATTACATCAGGACTGTAAATGCCAGTTTGTGTGTGCTTGAATATGGTTTTAAACAGATTTCAAAACAGAATAAGTCATGCAGAAAAATAAACAACACATGGGCTCTCAGAGCGATCATGTTTTCACCACACATCAATGGCTTAGTATTTCAACAGCTCATCTGGCCGGATCTCTTTTAACAAGCCTATTTTGTCAAAGTAAAGGCAGTTTGGTTTATTCAATTCCACGAGTACCCCCCTCTACACGACATAAAACAGTAACCAAAAACATGATTCGTGATATGACAACATCTTATAATCCTGCACTCTTCACTGCTGATGTGAGACGCTGAAATGGCTCCAGCAGATAGGGAGGTCAACCAAATAATCTGTCCTACTCAAATCCCTCTAGTGCTGGCGCTGATATGAGAGAATGAGCTGATGGAGTAGATGAGAGGACACACTGAGGTGAAATGCATGCATTAAATCAGTCTCTGGTTATAAATACATACATGATGTCTTTAAAACCAGAGACTGATTTGGATGAAATGGTACTAACATTTTTATAAATGCATGCAAGATAATACAGGTTTAGACAATTCCGTCTAAATATGATGGCAGTGACAAACATGATGCATCTTTAAAGCTTGTGGGTTTTATAGTCTAGTTATTATTGTTTAATTTAATGAATGAATTATTTCCTTGCACCACCAACAAATGGAGATTTTATCAGTTAAATGCATTTTACTGCGGGACCTTAATGTTTATTTATGGTTCTGCACTTTAAAAACTAGCCAGTGATTCCATGGTTAAGTCATAAAAACACAGGCGATGGTTCAAATAATTCATAATACAAAACAAATCAAATATTTTTCTTATGAAAAATTATGTTAGATAATCCTTTTTCGATGCACTAAAAATCACAGGAGTAAGACTAAGGAATAAATATGAACATCTCAGAAGCAATTGGCTGGTAGACTCTGCTTTACAAGCTAATCATGCAGGAAACGGAAATCAGCCAACTTCCAAAGTAAAATAACACATACTACTGAGTCACAGAGGGCAAAAACTGCAAGTCAAGGGAGAGATGATGGCTGAATGGTAAAATGTGGCAAACAATTAACAATATTACCTAGTAAACACATACACAATACCACATCAATGTTACACCAGAAACTCATAGTGAGCTTTTAAAAGGACAATACAGTGTGCTGTAAAGTAAAGCTCTCATACCTACAAGTGCAGTAAAATCACGCCAAATTGTTGTTATATGATGATATTGGTAACATTTTATTGCCATATTGCTATGATGTCTGCAGATGCCAAACAACACACAGCCTCCCTTGATACTGCTTGTTGTACACGACCAAGCTGCAGTACCACAGAAAAATTTGATTTTCTTGATCGATTTCTCACAGTTTTTCTATCTTGTAATATGACTTGTAACTCTAGCTTCTGTTGTTGACAATATTCACAAACCTCAAACCAACATTCTGCCTGGTGGATGAGTCTGCCACTCTACATTTGTCAGAGCAAAGGTAGAAGGTAAAGTAGTGACAAGTATGCATGCAGCGTCCATTGAAAACATTGGTTCAATGGTTTTTTACTGCTCGCAATCACTTCATAAATAATGAGTTATAATTCCAAATACACTTCATGAATATTTTACGTGGCACTGACTACTCTTTTAGGATTAGGAGCTTACAGCGAGATTAATAAACAAATTATGATTATCCAAATTATTATTCTGTTTCTATTCATTATCATAGAATTAATTCATCCGAAATGAGAAGATTGATCATCCATCACTGCTGAGTGCATCTTCTCTCATCAGTGGCGCGATGCTGTTTTCCTAACACTAAGAGACAAACAATGACAGCCTGAGAGGAGAGGTACGGTAGGTGGGGAGAGATATTTTAATAGCTGGGTTTCTAAGAATATCTTCAGAGGGTCTTACTGCCAAGCTTTTGTTTTAAAAAATGGCTGGCAGTCATTGTTACGCTACATTAAATGTGATAAAGCCTTGCCAATATTCTGATAAACAAATTATTTCCTTTTGTTGTTTGTCTAAGAACGCAAGTTTGGTACAACATGAAAACAGCACATAACACTTGAATATGAACCTATGCTGTTTTGAACTGAATTCTTTTATGCAATCACACATCATTTGTCCTGAATTATACATCTGAATAGTATGATGGAAGAAACAAAAGAAACAAAAGAAAAGATAGGCAACTTTTAATAAGAACCTTAACTTTGCATTTTATGCAAATCTAATAGTGGAGTTTAATTTGCATAAAATGACACAGTCCATCTTTCTATAACACACAAGTTCATCCTTTAGTTTACTTGGTAACAGAGTACTGTGATGATATTAAAAGGATGTCAGCATTCCCGCAGCAGCTCCAAACTTAAGCTTTCCTCCTCAAAAATACAACTTAAAATTTCCAATAAACTGTATTTAATTCTCCTCTGCCTTCGCATTCAGGAATAAGCCATAGAAGATGGAGAGGAATGTAATCTATAGCAACAGCTTGTTATGTATTCATCGCCACCAGCTCACAAGTGGAGTCAGCAAACACAGACAAAGCCTAAGCACATGGATTTGGAAGGCTTGTTAACCCAGAAGTGGCATTTTGACCATTTTCAACATCAGGCAAATAAAGTAGTTGCTAAGTATTAAAATAAGAAGGTGTACTGTATGACAGATCTCTTTAAAGATTTGTTCTTGCACTGAAGCCTACATTTCAGGATGTCTGCCAAAATCAAAAGGAAAAGGCTTGTCAGGAAATGGTCCTCATTAGACATCAGAGTCCAGGCTTTAGGGCAATCTTTCGGGTTCCCATAAAAAACTTTTACATCCCAAAGCGTCTGCATTGGAATGAAATGCTCAAAATGAAGTCATTCAATGTGACCTATTCATTGCATGACTCTGACAGCAGAAAATCTTTATGTAGTCTCTGTCTGGAATAAAATGTCAAGTATTTACAAAATTGATGCTGAAGAATGTGCTGTCTCCATTACACTGATAGCAGACATAGAAAGAGGCATTTTGATCATGAGGTAAATTAAGGATTTCAGTCTTTGACACAGAAACGTCTACAAATTTTGTGTGCATAGTGAAATTACACAGGAAGGTTGGCTCTGGTGCAGCATGTTAAAAATAGCAGCTAAATCTGGAGGAGAAAAGAGATAAATATTAGTGAGGAGTTTTAGCCTCAGTTTTGAGGGGGGAGTGAAAAGATTTTAACACAAGGACCCGCTTGATCAGCCATACATGGTTGTAAGTTTAAAAGTACACAAGTTTTGTTGTTGTTTATGTACCCATTAAAGATGGGTCCACAACTTTTAGGTGTGCTCTTAAATAATTGCCAGGTGCTCCTAAGAACACTAAAAGAATTTTTTTTTTCTTGCTGTAATCATTCCTCTTACTAAACTTTCTTAAAACATTTTCAATGTAAGTGACTGGGACTAAATCTAAAGTCTTTTCAGCCTTTTACTATAAAATTTTACCATACAATTCCCTTTTTTCCTTAGAGTTTCACTATATCTACCAAACACATTTATTAAGAGACAAGATTTGTAAGGGTTTGGGCAGCTCAGCACCTCAACTTAACTATTTCCTGAGGGACACCCTGAACGGGAAACCAGGAAACTGTCTGCAAAATATCCTAACAGAGTTATTCCCCTTTAAGCAGCTTCCTGTGTTTTGTACGTAACTGTCACCATAGATTCCTGTCTATCCATAAACTCTGGTCAACAAAGGCCAATCTAAGCTAGTAAAGCTAATAAATGCACAATGCAATGATGCTAAATGCTAAAATAGCAGTTGCCAGTGAATCATCTTGAGCACATGAGTGTGATTTGGCACTTCTGACAATGATGTGGAGGCAACCACGCAGACAAAAGATGTGGGTCATTTAGTTCAAGCATGTTTTAGTGTTAGTCTCTAAATGCCGATTTTCATACTATGTTAAAATTAATTGAAACAAACAGCAGTGTCTGGAAAAACACATTGTGCACCAGTATTTTATGAAATACTCTGTATGTGTTTTTATAGTATATAGTAAATGAGATATATGAAAAATACATTTGGTTTGTAAACTCAAATATGAAAAAACTCAGGTTGGTCTTCTAAAAAAAGCTGCAGATGCACAGCCATGTTTTTGTATGTTTCAGATATAGAGACAGATGCCTCTGGTTAGTCAAAACTTGCTGCTGAACCTCGATGACTTGGGCATAATTCAATGAAACATCTCTGATGTAAGATGCCAGACTGATAACCCCAGTGATGTTCTGGCATGAAAACACTCAACCTTTTAACATTTACTTTCAGCGGCTTGCGACCAGGTGCTGCCTGTCTGATGGTTCTGTAGATGTATGATGGAATCATCGGATGTCAGGACGGGCCTTGTTTATGGGTTACTGCATCATTCTTTTGACATCTAAAAAGGACTTTTGGATGTGTGTTCTGTCTGGATTATGGCAGGACAAATAACTTTTGCATAATAGGATACAACTTTTATTTATTCATAATTATGGACAACTGTGACACAACTTATCCAACACACTAAGAAAATCAGTGTGGTGGTGACCTGTGATGGGCTTTTGTGTTGAGTGATTGGATCAGTAAATCTATTAGTTTAATATTCCTTTATTGTTATGTAAGTGTCTGTCTGGGTGGGGTTGAAAAAACGATGGAACATCAGTGAAGCAAATACTGTCAGATCAAATATCCTGATACATGGTTGTTCATTCCACCAAAATATTTCAGTTTATTAAAAGTGATAAGTGGATGTCAATCAACCACATATTTGAAAAAAAAAGGCCTTGAGGAGTTGCACCTGGGGATGTTTGTATTTTTAATCACTCATTGCTTCAACCAACAGCTTCACTCTTCTTTTCTCTTTGTTATTCATGTATCTCACAGTTAATAAACTGAATTCCTGCTTACTCCCTGTGAGGAGCTATAAATACTTACTCAGCAAGAATAGAGACATAGATGTCGCAACAGACATACACTCAACAAAAAGTTCAGATAATGCCTTGTTATGTATGCACGCTAACTTTAAAATTAAACATTATGATCATATTTTGTAAACTGATAAGGATTATATGTTAGCAGATAGCAGATACTTTAACAACAGATGCACTTAATAGCTATCTTCCAACTTAGCTAATTCTCTTCACTTTCCTAGTAACACCATTACCATGACATATACCAGACACAGGTATGAAGAATTATGGGAACTGTTACCCCATGGACTTGCCCACTCACAGTTAATGATCAAGAGACAGTAAGTCTTGTCTTCACATGTGCCATTTCCTTTATGTAGCTGAAATACCCTGAAATACAAACCGCTTTGTATCTGATGAAAGATTCTGTCGACAGTGCAAAAAAAAAATTCTGTCAAGATACTTAGATCATAGGAGAAGGCGGCAGTTAGATAATCATTACCTACGAAAACATTCCCATTTTCTCAAATATTGGACTAACAAAATGTTCACTTTACCCCTCTTCATTACTTCATTGCTGAGAAATGCCTACTCTGTTGTGCTGGCAGACGATCAAATATCTGGGTGTGGATTGTATGGCTATCAACTCCCCCTTATACCCAAACAAGTTCATTAGTTTAGGCCGTCACACTCCTTCACATTCAACAACCTTTCCTCATCCTTCTCTTCCCTCTTCTCCTGAGGCACAGCTTGGCACTTCAAAAGATCCAGAGATAATCTTTCAACGGGGTTGTGTTAGAGCAGGGCAAACTTACTTTTAATTTTATGTAAATATAAATTAATATGCTTAAAAATCTGGAATCATTCAAATGTTCTATTTAAGTGATTCCAGATTTCCAGATGTAAAAGCTTAATAATTTAATATAATAAACTTTTCTTCTCTTTTTTTGATGTGAGAAGAGCTTTGCTGTTTTCACACGGTACAAAATAAGCAAAGGATGCCACCGATTTTTTAAATCAGTAACCGTCTTAGTGGCAGACACTATCTTTGCATTCAGGAAGTGGCTTTGTGGTTTGTAAGATGTTGCAGTACTTGTATAGCAGGAAGTCGTTATGAATACAAGGCACAAATTTTTTCTTGTAAAAAGAAATTCTAAAATTTTTTTCAATTTAAAAATCTTGCAGTGTAGAACCATGTGACATACCAGTAAACAACACTTTAGAGAATAAGGCAGCACTGATTGACAATGTCAATACATTTGGAGTAGAAAGACTATTATACCAAGTCTGAATGCAAATGGCCCTGTGAAGGTCAGGGAAGAGTCTACAGAAGTAAGGGGTGGTTTGTGTTCTTGTAACTGTCGTACGCCTTGTCTGTCAAATCAGAGAGCAGTTAATTCTAAGATCTAAGATCTATAAGTATTCATTGTCTACAGCACTCATGCTAAATCAACAAAAAAAATTTAAGAAAGTCTGAATACAAAAACCTTGGTTTGATTGGACCAAAATATCAGGTCAGAAATCCTCTCCAAACTGCTAAGACAGAACTGGAACAGTTTCATAGATGGATAGTGTAACATTTGATTGCACAGTATTTATTTATTGCCTGTATCTCTTATGTGTTGCTTGTTTTCCCTGCAGGTTGCATGTCGGACTTTGGCAACAGAAGAGAGAGTGTGAAAGCAGGTCAGGGGTAGAGGAACCATCTAGTCAGGTTCGGCCAAGGGCCATTTTTTCAAACACTGTTTGCTGGAGGACCAACACAGAGTTACCAATGCAATGGAGATGCACCCCAATGGTATTGGGGTTAAAAATGTGTGTGTACTAATTTATCTTCTAGTGAAGGGCATCTCTTTAAACTGATTAATACTGGTTCAAGGAAGATCTGACTCAGTATACCATCACTCTCAATAACACCCCAGTTCCTACTAGTAATCCATTCAATGTTTTCGGCTTCCGTGCCATAAGTCATAACAAACACTAGTCTTTTTGGCTTGTTTGGAAGCTTTTGGTAGTATCTATTGGTGTGTCTCTAATGATGGTTTATTTATGATTGGCACTATGAATTTAACTTATTTGTAAAAACTGGCATCAGAAAGAAGATTAATCTGTCATCGCTTTTGTGAATGGCAAATGTAATCACAAAGAAAAAGTGTTGTTTAATTCTAAGCTCTGGTGTTTTATTATTCATCTTTTATTTGTTTGGCATAACTGTCAGATCTATTTTCAGCAACTTGAAGTGTCCATAGTATGACTAACAGCTTCAAATATAGCACAAAGCATGCACAGTCATAATATGCCAGACTGTATATTTACGTTCTTATTTCTACATTACATTTCTGAAGTGCCTAGAATTTGATGCGGCACACCAAGGAAAATATCAGATTGAAAATATCAGATGAGGGAATAATAAATTTGGCTGAGGGCTAGCTTTGGCTCACTGCCCTCTTTCTGCCAACACCTAATCTGAGCTATCAATCAATAAGTCCTGCTCTATCTTTACAATTCAGATTCACACAAGCACACAGATTCATATCACTGAATTACCAGTCGGGGCAGAGGCTTGAATGGTTGTGCTGTCTAATCTTAGGTACATTTACTATAGGTTTGCATATAGTCCAAAGGGTGCAATCAAAAGGGTGCGGTTTCTCTGCTAATGAGTCTCATCTCAACAGAACCATGACAACTATTTCTGAGAAATCTGCATGGACAAACTAAATTCCCTGACTACAAAGGGCTCAGCAGACAGGGGAAGCAGATGATCCCTTAAGAACAGAAGAATCATGCTGTCTATCTCATGACTCATACAGAGGAATATGCCACAGACTAGCCTGCAACTAGTTCTTTTGCTTACAAGAGGGAAACAATTCCGAATGGGCACTATTGTGTCAGTATTTAGCAACAGTCTCATTATTAAAACATTGATTTGTTGACAATTAAACATATCTATGAAATCACAGAACATGCAGGAGAGCGTGCAGGTTGTCTAGAATGTAGTGGGCCATGACATTTGCACTGTGCTTTTGTGAAAGCTGGAGCGTATTATGGACTAAGCATGACATTTACTAATATCAATGACATAAAATTGTATAAAAACACTAGCAAGAGCAAATAAAGTATTATCTTATAACCTCTTTACACTCATCCTATTCAGGCCTCAGAGTTGCAAAAATCATCAATATTAAGTACTTTGCACTGCACTCAAAGGCTCTCTGGAAACAGCACTCTTCTGTAAAATTGGATCTGAGGGTGTGTACAGAAAGGACTAAAAATGGCCTCATTGGTCCTATTAAATGCTTGTTGTAAAGATTTTTGCCAAAAACATTAAAAAATTAAATTAACAAACTTGAGTAAATTGTACAGAGGTTTGACATTGAAGGAAAAGGATGAGTATGAATTTCTTAAGACATTCATATTCAAAACCCCAAAGATTACGGCAATATAAAGAATTTCTATGAAAACAAAGTTTTCTGGCCATGCAGCATCATGCTTAGAAAATGATGCGATGTGTCAGGTTCCCAGTTCTATCAGAGTGAGCTTTACAAATTCATTTCATTACCGCAACAGACCTCTACTCAAGGTTTTATTTTAACCTTTATTCACCCAGGATAATTCCCACTGAGATTAAAAATCTCTTTTTCTGGAGAGTTCTTACCTTGACACACAGCACCGCAAAATAAAAACAAGTGATTATAAATAGATATCATTCTCGTGTTTTTCCTATGTGCTGCTGCACAAAAGAAAAACAAGTAATTGCTAAGAGATATGAAACAAAAACAGCATAACAACATATAACAACCCAGAGGGTAAGGTAAATCATGATATTTACACATATGTTTAAGTATGTTTATGTACTACTACTAAATAATCTAGAAGACAGGTAGGAGAAAGTGATATGAAACACTAAAGAGGAAATGTGTGTTACTCTGCATTAAACTTGTTAGAAGCTCTGCTGATCTAACTTAATTATATTGTGTGTTCCCTTGAGAAAACCCCTCCCCAGGGACAAAGGTGAGCTATTACCTAAGGCACTTTTTACAAAAGCAGCAGCATTTCATATTATATTTTAATATTCATACCCTTTTCAGCATCCAACACTGAAACTTGGCTAGCAGGGAAACACTATTAGCATATCATTACAACCCCTACTGTGAAGAGAAGATAGAGGGCCAGGAGGTTAATATTGCCTCCTGTTTAGCCAAAAGCTCAGCTCTAGTGTTCCAACATGTCAATTTAACCACTGTGCTAGCACATTAAGCTGGTAGTAGCTATGCTTGCATGGTGTGTGCATGTGTGTATGTGAAAGTCAGTTGGAATTTAAATCACTTGTGCATTTTCAGATTTCCATCATCTTTATTTCAAAACTGACATTAAACTAGTAGCCAAGGTCACACATAAAGTTAAGCAGCCCAGTTATAGGACTGTGTTCTTGAGATAAAATGGAGAATGTGCAGTATTCATTGATGCAGGTATACACACCCTGTGAAATAAAATCTGTAACTCACGTCATATCACATAAAAAAACCTAAATTCAAAATTGGGGTTTCCAGCTTTGACGTTGAGTCACTTGTCTAGGAAATCCTACATAAAATAGCATAGCTTACATTGTTGGCATTGTACAATAACCCATCTTATGGGAAATCTAGACAAAGAGCAGTGAATTTGACAAGTCTTTGTTGTATTTCCCACATCATATCATCAACACAGGTCAGGTTTCTTTATAAAAAAAAACATCAAACAGGGTCACTCATTGGTGACGTCATCATCCAAACAAATCTCAGGAGTTACAGTAATTTTAAGGCAAAGTACACTACAAAATATTATTCTAAGATAAGTAATGAGTGACTGGCTTGCAAAAGCAAAAGAAGTCAGTTTGGGCAGTTTTGGCAGCAGGTAAGGATGTGCCCTGGAACATCTCCCTTTGGAGTTGGACTGTCTATTGGTTGAAACTCTGGGACATACATTGGATGAGCTGCAGAAACAGCAGCTGTTCACAGGCCTGCTATAGATTCTATCGAAAGTTGTGGGGGGAAAATGAAATCAGCATCACTGAGATGCCTCTGGTGCCACTGCTTACTTGACTTGAATAAGCAACTAGAAAATGGATGGGAAGGTGAAGGTAGGGATCATGCAAAAGCCCACTGAGGTGGGCATGTGTGTGATGTGTGTAAGCGCCTAAAGCTAAAGCTGCACTAGGCAAGATAAGGTCAAAATAAAAACCAAAATGGGGCTGCTATAGAGAAGGACATTCAGCTTCTAAACATACAGATTTACTATTTGATGGACGTGCTGACAGGCAAGAAATCTTCTCTCAAAAAGCCAAAGATAAATAAATAAAGGTAAAAGCAAAGTTGGCTGATCAACAGGAACACAAATGCAGGCTTTCAAAGAGACAGCTCTACTCAACAAAAATGGCTTGAACTGCTCAAAAAAAAAAAAATCATCCCTTCTACTGATACAAATAAATGTATTCTTGCTGTCATACTGCTGCCAGCATGTGGGTTTTTTGGCATATCGTTTGAGGATTTCACCTTAGAAAAAAAGTTCATAAAGATTCCGCAGATTGAAAGAACAAGAAGTAAATGAGAGATCATCAGTAGTCTACATCCAAAAAACAATAAATAAGAGAGAAATTATTTGCTCCTGTGGTTGCTTCTGGGAAGCAGTTTTAAGTAACAGATTTTTGGTCTCTGACAGGGCACACCAGCAGTTCCTGTTACAAGCTTCCTCCAATATAATCAGAACCGTTCTGTTAAAATGCCTTTGTGACCTGGTACTGTTTATAAAAGACACAATAAGAGGAGGGATGTAGGTCAAGAAGTAAACTACATCTTGACCCTGTTTCCTAAAAATTTGTCATGACACTGCAACAATCACAGATGTAGAGAATTGATCTGTAACAGGTTTAATTTTTACTTAAAACTCAGTAATCTCAGTGATATTTATCTAGCATTACAACAGAACAAGATATAATCATTCTCAAAGGTCTGCCCCCTCAATAATTACTATTTATGCCAACTTCTTTTGAACCTGTTTTTTTTTCAGGAACAACAGATGAAATTGTGTCTTTTGTGGCTTCTCTCTAACACTTTGCTCAAGGTTTTGTGAGGCATAATGTCTGGTACAAAATTTATTCTGTTTCCATGTTTACCAACTACACGCGCAAATAAGTGCACCAAATTCAATCAAACAATTAGAATCATGCTCGTTGGGCTCAAGCATGTATAAACAAGGAGCAAATTGATTATACTGTGCAGTGTCAAAATCCTGCAACAGCCAGTGCAGAAAACCCCCCAAAACCATCACATTTTTCCACATATTTTGCAATTAAGATGAAATGAGAATATAATTATGAAGATATGTTTTGCTGAAAAACTTAGAGTTCTTTTAAACACACAAAGCTTATCTAACACAGTTGAATACTGAGGCTTGATGCCTGTTAGGACATAGAGGTGATAGAGGCCTGACAGGTACATTATCTGATCTGCTTGGGAGTTAAATAATGACATAGCACACTAGGAGTGTCCCAGTAATGGCCATTTAGAACCAGTTACAGGTGCATGTTGGCCAGTAAAACCTGTGTTTTCACCCTCGAGATGCTCTCTGTGTTGACATTGCTATAACTGTCAATAAGATGTTACAGCCAAAGGGTGCAAAGGTCACAAAAATACCCGCATTTGTTTACGGAAATAAAAAAGGTCATCCACTGACACAAGAAGCACTGACAGTAAAATTAAAAATAAAACAAATCATACGAACGTGCTTATTTAGACAACAGATCTCCCCAGACTTTAAATTGCTCTCCGGATACAGTGGGGATAGGGGAAAAAGGTGTGACCGTGGAATTGGGCTGATGCGACAGATAACTCAGAGAAGCAGATAGAGTTTCATTCATGTGTCAGATTAGAGGGCTCTTTGTTACTGCCACAGAGGGCAAAGCATGCCTGGAGGGAGGACAAGGATCCCCCTCACTCCCCTACCACTCGTGTTACTGTGATCAACTGAAGGCATAGCCTGAGTGTCTGTTGCATTCTCTGCAGCATCATATGCACATTGCCAGGGAATCAAAGGAATCTGCTATCTTGATGGTTCCTGCGTTGAGTAGGAAATCACTGGAATTGCTTAACCTTGTTCATCTAAACCACAAAACCCTTTCTACAAAACATGCCAAAAAAACAAAATCCATCAGCTGAGCTAAATTAATAAATAGATAAATTCCAAAGCACAGCTATTTTGCATGATTCTTCCCTGCAATGATGTGCAGGAAAGGTATTCAGTAGACTATTTAAAGAAGCAAAGGGAAGATTAAGTTTAGAACAATTACTTTCACTTATGACAGTCGATATCAAAGGATCCTCTGTGTCAACCTCAGTGCAAGAAATGATAACAGATACCAGGAGCATTCAGTCAAAGAACAACACTTTCAAAAAATACTAAACAAATATAACAAAAATGATTTTTTTCACGGAAGTCAAAGAGAAGTCTGAAATTCAAAGCAAAACAATGTGTCTACTTTTTTCAGGTTCTCCTTACAAAGGAAACTAAATATCCACACAAAACATAAAATATTTACAGGCCTGTAGCATAGAGAGATTTTGAGCTATAGCTACAACAACATATGTACTAAATAAATTGTATTTAGATTGGCAGTGTAATAATCATATTCGGTGGCTTAAAAGGAATGAGAATATTGAAGAAGACATCTCCCAAAATTAGACATTTGACACTCGAAATCATGAAGCCTGGTTTTGCAAAAACATGAAAGATATCCTAAAAATGAATACAAATATAAAAACAGACTAACTAAGATTTGTGAGGTGCTGTACCCTTGATTATTTTTAGATTCAAAATGTACATATTCAACATGAAATAAATCCGTACAAAATACACAAAACAAAACAAGTGTGGTTCCCCTTACGTTTCAGCACTGTGCTTTTTGCAGCTTAAATAAAAAAAAAATACTACCTTTATGCACTGTTTCAGGTTTGCAAAGAGATAAAAAAAAAGACATGAACACAACCATGTACGCCAGGGCAGCTTTGGTTTCAACTGCTGCCCACAACATTAGCAGCCATCCTATGACCTTGAGCTCAGGTAAAGCCAAAGTCACATTCCACACCACAAACCGACTCATCTCCTGTGTCACCTAGCAGAGAAGCTATGAGTCTGGCAGTCTGGTTTTACATTAGTCAGTGGTTTACACAGCAAACGACTCTTTGCTGCTCTACTCAATGGAGTGCACACACACACCCACACACACACACACACACACACAGTTACTGAACTAACCCTAGCTCAGTGTCAACTAAAAGTTACATCAGAGTAGACGGATGTATCAGTCAGTAACATTTACTGCACACAACCTTACTGAGAATGAACACCCAGCTTTGCAGCTCCTTGTGGCTTTCAGCATATTGTTTTGGTTAGTCAGGCCCAAAAAACACACAGAACAATGCGGCTTCCTGCAAAGCTGCAGGCTGTCACTAACAGCAAGAGTTCTCGCACACATACACAGACTGCATGCCACATAACTTGAAAAATAAGGTTAACGGGTGACTGGCGATTTAAGTCAAACATTTACCAAGCCCAAGTTTCCTGGATATTTTCCTCAAGAGTTGGCAGCCTAACCTAGGGCCAAAACACGAGTGATCATTGGACTTGAGGTTTGACAGGGAGCCAGAAATAGGTCTCCTGTGGTTTCTTTTGCTGGCTACATGTTCGACTACGTTCACCAGTATCTTTTAGCCATGCAAGAAGCAAACTGCATAATCAGTTTGTGACTTGTGGGTTGAGAGCTGCTGCCCAATATTTATCTGAACCGCTATGGTTTTAGGTTTTTCTTTTGGTCGCACAAACGCAGCAATGAGATCATAGTGATAGAAAGTGGCATAAGGCTGTGAAGTAGGCCACTGATTCTCAGTGGGACTGGAAGTAGCCCTTTCACTTTGGTGGAGTCCTTCAATTCAGAATAGAATATATTCCATATTGCCGCTTTAAAAGACCAAAAAGGTAAAAATATGTGCCTAAAGGAGTTTTACTACCAAATGTGTACAGCCTTATGTAATGTTTAGCAATTCCATTAAATAATATGACTGACAATAACAGAAACTGTGAACATATACTGGAGCCTTAATACCTCCAAGGCCTCACAAAATCACAAAGCATTCTGAATTACTCTAGCTGAATAAATGTCACATCAGGCTTAAGAGGGACAAAGTTCTGCTTCTTTGTTTGTACACACCTGCAAAGTCTGATTAGATAGCATAAATGAAAACACCTGTGTGGATAACTAATACAGATGTGTAATTTCTTTGATAATACACAACTAAAGGCAATGAACTCCAATGTTCCATACATTGCCGTTCTGTGCAGCAGAGAGGTTGTGTGGAAATCTGTCATCATATATAATCATCTACCAGGGAAAACCATAGAAAAGTGTGCCATAGTTTGAAGCCCAATATTACAAAGGGAGAGTTCTTGTATTGTCTCACACAATAAAATAAAGTAAAACAGAGTGGGTTGGTTCTCTGCATTGAATCTCTCCCCAAGAGGCAGTGGGAAGCCACTGTATGGTACCCTGAAACCAACTAATGGGAGAAGTAACTTGCATATATACAAGTTGCTGGTGGGGAAAACCCCTAAAGGCAAAGGGAGAACAAAGAACAAACTCCAAGACCAAACTTTGCCCAGAAAGGCCCTGCCCTTGCTGGGAATCAAACTCTGGACCCTTGAGCCTTGAGGTAACAGTGCTAACCCCTGAGTCACTGTACTGCACTAAAACTTGTCATTAGTTAATGAAGAAACTCATTCAAATTCTTAAAATTTGCTGTGAAGTTATCTGCCTCTGGTCTAACAGCTCTGCTTTAAAAAAAGACTGACAGTCAATCAAGACATGTATGATCAAACAAAGGCAACCAGGATTTTTCAGTGACAGAAAGCATGAGAGCAGCATGGCAATCTTCAACTACAGCTTTCGCATGGATGTGTGCTCAGGATACTCCTCACACAAAAATATAACCAAATTTAATTAAAAAAATTATGGATACTAGTGTAAATATTAACTGTTAGCTACTATGAGAGGAAAAACTTGAAGTTTTCAACTCCTTCTACTGTCTCAACCTAATTTTACTTTCACTTTTAATTGAAGCGAATATGCTGCAGTACTGAAAAAGATACACATCAAGATGTGATAACTGAGATTGATGTGTAAAACAAATAATGTTATGTGAGGTGGAGCTTCTTTGACTAAATGAGAATGAGATAGGCTCCTCTTCCCTATTTGGTGACTTTGGGCAAATACAAAGTTAGCACAATGAGCTGCTTTTTTAAAGAAAACAAGGGAATCCTGTTGTTAATAACACTTGCCCATTCGTCACGAGTTTTACATTACTAAAGTGAAAAATCTGCCCCATGCCGTGGTGGGTGAACAGAGGATGCAAAGGCCATGAGACAGAGCATGGAGGGTGGTAAGTGAAATTAAATGCATGGTGTCATTTCTCAGTCCTAAAGTCCTAAAAAGACACTGATTGTGCTGACATGGAGTCCTATTCACAAAAGCAGGCAGCTGCACACTAATGTATCTGTCAAATATAAGCTTAGCTTTAATACCCACATTTTCACGCCATAGAAAATGTAAAAATCTAATGACTAGTGCTGTGTTAAAAAATGCCTGTGATCTTTGCTCACTACTGACATTGCTATTCTGACTTGTCTTTATGATAACCAGCTGAACACTTTTACACACCAGTAACTCTAAGTTCTGCCTTAGAGCTAAATTTCCTGGCCTTGTTTTCAATCAAGCATCATCTTGTACATTAGTATGCAAAAAAAGTTGCAACTGACAGTCAAACCAATCATGGGTAAACAACTTATTCTGGTGTTGAAATGATTAGTTTATTGATTATTTAGTTTACAGGTAGGCAATTCAACTGTTTTGATAAATACTTCAATATTTACTGGTTCTTACATGGACGTACCGGTGACTCGCTGGTTGGATGATGAAGGAGCTTTGTGTTCAGCAGTGCCACAGCCTCATCAGAAGGATGTCTATTACGGCTGCATTTCAAACACTGTGGACTTTGGAGCTGAGGCAAATTTTGTGACTACCGACATGGAGGATGAATCTCCTTTCTCTAAAAAAGGACTCCATTGTGTTGCCACAGTGACAAAGCAGTTTTGCAGGTTCCACCTTCACCTCTCCTCCCTCTCTTTCCCTCCTACCTTACCAGTCAAGCTCTAGTTGAGCATGCTCTGTCTTTTATGGTACTCTCTTGTTAGCGATAGTTTCATTCATTCTCATGCAGGAGCTGCAAAGTCATTTTAATACTCAGTCAGCCAAGGGGCTATCAGTGCTACAGACCGACAAAGCTGGATAAGGACTTCAGGGGGCCAACAGGTAATAGAAAGATAAGGCACACACTCTGTCTGACCTGGATATGTCACAAAAAAGCAGAAGCTGATTTGCATTAACAGCTTTTTCTGCCATGATGATTCTCTTGACATTGCTCATCATTTTGTATTTAAAAGTCACAGTGTTGTTATCTTCGTGCAAACCTAAAAATAATTCCATGTTACATACCTGGAGACTAAAAAAAGACCACAACTTCAAAACAGCAAATGAAAGGGGACAAATATTAAGAAAGATGTCAGAAAAGTATTGTAACACAATATGTAGCCCTGAATAAGAGCAATGGAGTAGTTTTGTGCACTGTAATTGTATTGTAACACACTGTAAACACTGCAGACAGATAAAAGGTATTCAATATTTAATGATTACACTTATTTAAATAAGGGCAATAAGGGCAGCCAGCATAATAGTACTTTAGCATGTCTCATGGCAGTTTCCAATGAGGGCTGCTCACCATAAAGTGGGGCAATAGGAGCTAAGTATATAAATAAGTAAATAAACTAATTTTCCAAAAGCTCTGCAAGATCACAAAGGTGTCTTAAAACATCAGA
Organism: Acanthurus tractus; assembly: GCA_029783725.1. Taxonomy (NCBI): domain Eukaryota; kingdom Metazoa; phylum Chordata; class Actinopteri; order Acanthuriformes; family Acanthuridae; genus Acanthurus; species Acanthurus tractus. Next base: position 4,000,236 of record JAQNCA010000024.1, read on the forward strand.
ATGATGTCAGAGTTTTTAAAACGTTTAAAGTCACAGTCAGTGCTATCTGAGGCCTATCCTGAGCTCTCATAATCAGCTTACCAGGTTGAACACTGTCTCCACAATGTCTCGGTTGGAAACTTCCCCAACTTCTACCAGGCCGGCGAGCACGGCAAATTTCATCCTTATCCCTCTGATAGGCACTCCAGGATTGAGCGCCATGGCGCCCGATCTCCCGTCCTTTCCATCACCGGGCTGCGCTGCGCCCGCTGTCTCCTCGCTAGCCATTGCTAAGGAAGGAAGGACGGGACAGGTGGCGTTCACAGGTAAGGCACCTGTTCACCTCCAATGGTGACAGTGCAGCCGACGTCGGAGGAGAAAGAGTGGATCTATCTCCCCTTCAGCTGAGTTGTTGACAGTCCACAGGCACACAAACCAGACCTTTTTCTCCCCATCCAAAACAGTTTCAAGAATGAGCCTCGAAAGTGGGCAAAAAAAAAAGGGCACAAACACAATTCGTTAGCCGTTGACACCGCGAGACTGGAAATGTCACCGCTTCGCTCCTCAGTTAACTACTCCTCTCCCTCTGGTCCGTAACTTGATAGCAGACGGATGGATTAATGCTGTTAAAAGCCGTGAAGAAGTGTGTTCCAGGTAAGAAGGTGTAGAGACGGGTGAAGCAGAGCTCGCCCTGAAACTGCTCCCCTCCTCTGTGCGGTCAAATGGCACACGAGGATACGGTGACTTTATTATCTCCGTACAGCAGTGGAAGTTGCTATTGTCAATGAGTCCAGACACTTGACAGGTAGCGCACGGCAGAAGCAAAAACTCACAAACTGGAGGGGGCAAGTCCGTCTGCAGCTCCTGTGGAAGTCGACAAAAGACGGCGGTCCGCGGTCTGCTCGGTCCTCCCTCTCAAACTCCACAGACTCGCTCAAATGTCAACGTTAACCCAGCTGCGCTGCATTCTCTTCCTGATTTACCCCGGTAGCTTCAGCTCGTCACCGCCATGACAGTGTAGCCCTTGAGTGAGTGGCGCATGCGCAGTGGGTATCTGAGTCTATTCAGCTCGGTGGCAGGTGTGCTGTTCAGGTGGCTTTTCAGCACGAGACGCTGGGATTCAGCTAAAATCAACTGCGCTTCCATATGTATTCAATTACAGCGACTTATGTTTCACTAGACCAACAGGCAAGTGAAGGCAGTGGTGGAAAGAAACTCACTGCATTTACACAAGGCTTTCGTTCTTAAGTTACCTTATTAAGTGTTGTTTATATGTCATCCAATGGCGTAATAGTTTAAAAAAAGCCCTTTTGGAACGGTGTTGTTCTGCTCTAAGGGGGATTTTTACTTTTGACACGAACAAATTTTGCTGATAACAGTTGTGTTCCTATATTTATGTCTAGATTTAAGTGTAGGAATGTAACTTTTAAGGAAGTGTCCTTAGATTGTAGCGCATTGTAATGTGTAAAGCTTCTTAATATCCATTCCAACAAAATTCTCTAACATGCTCGTGCATGTCTTTGATAATCAACACCCTTAAATGAATCAAGTTTAACTGCTATCTGTAGTAGATCTGAGCTAAATTTAGATGGAATCTTTTAGTCACAAAGTCGATATTTATTGAAGGAATTTGCATTTTGGTTTAAGGTATCTGATAATAGCTTGCTGTGTCAAAAATAATATATATATCTTAATGTGATCTTAGAGTTTATAATGTCACTCAGGACATTGCTTTGTTTTAGTAGCATTTTACCATGTTTCCTCAAGTAAAAGCTGGGGTGGGGCCGGGGGTAAAAACATCGACAAATTCCTGGTTCCTGTTGTATAATGTACCTGCTCTGAAGGGTAAATGTATATTTCTGTCACTTTAATGAGTTCAGTAATAATAAAACATGCTATTTTCAACATTCTGTTTTTCTGAATTGTATTTCTTAGATGTTAAAATTGCATTTCACTCACTGCAGGCGTATGTGAATTAATATGACAGCCAAATGTTTTGTAGTGTCCAGAGGGAAACTTGTAGTTTTTGCTTTGGGTTGTCTAGTATGTCAAACAAGCACCAAACTTTAAGCTGTGAACAAACCATAAAAGAGGATTTAAATGTGTTTAGGTCTTTGTTTTCTACAGCACAACAGCACATTGACAGATGTCTGCATCCCGAGGCAGTGGATACCAAACACTGAAGCAAAGTGACAGCCCTGCTTTGCTTGCCTTTTCAAATTACCACCAACAGCCTGTGCCATGTGAGAAACTTACAGAGCTGAAGAGATGAGAGGTTCCAGTTTTATCCATTTCTATTACTGCAAAAATAACATAATAAACTTAATCTGAACTGTTATCATTTCTGCATAAAACAATGGCAATATTTTAAAGTATTGAAACCATCTGCTACTTTGGTCACACTGATGACTTTATATTTAGTCTGCAGGATGGCTGAGCATCTATGGTTGTTGTTCTCACAGAGGCAGCTGGCGTCACTGTTACCATTGACCTCCCTGTAAAGTGTAGTTGAGCCCTCAGGGACCCTTGGAGTCATGGAAGCCAGCAGCACCACCCATGAGACATAGGCTTCATCTCTGATGTAATGACCTGAAATAAGCAGACTTGTTCACTGCTGCCCAAAGGTAGACCCTCTTCCGTAAGGCTTTTAGAAGCTGATGCTGACCTTTGAATTGAACATGAACCATGCCTTGTAATTTTTGCTAACCAGGCTCTTTAGAGATAATTAAAGCAGATGGTGATCATTTCTTCAGATAGTTTAGTGTCATAGAGAACAGTTGAATCCATAAACTTTTTGCCAAAAACCTTAACTCTTAGGTTGTAACAAACTTTGGGACAAATATATGACAAAAAAAACAGTAATGCATTAATTAATTTAACAGCACAGTAGACATTAGATGACATAAAAACTGCAAATATACAACCAAACAGCCCCAATGGCACATCATAGATAAATGCCCTCAAATAATGTGTTATTTGTGAGGTCTGAGATCAGTGGCACCACTAGCTGAAATGAAGAAAAAAATGATCTTCATAGTTTTTTATCGTGTCTCTGCTGCAGAATCTGTGTCAAGTAACTGCTTTGTTTTGCCTCTCAATTTTACATTTTTTAAACAATCTCACATGCACAAGGCACAATCATAATCCGTAATTAGAAAATCAATTGCTTTAACTTAGACATATAAATGTGTTAACTTCATCTATAATCTTAACAACTCTGATTATAGTTTACCAACAGACAAAATTCCTGCATTTTGTTATAATGACAGTTGGGGTGGATAACACATTACACACCCATATGACGTGGTACCACTCAGAGAGACTGGTTCTGCCTGTTTAATAAAAATGAGTTTGCAATGATAAAAAGATTTCTACATACATAAATTAACTGTAAAAAAACACCAATTAAACACAATGTATATGGTGCACATGACATGTATGTTAATAAATCCTGCAACATTTTGAGTGTTTTAAGTAATATGTTTTTATAGCAAGTGGTGTATTTGATCATTGTTAAATAATATTGAATTTTTATCTTAAAAATATTTTAGACATTTTGCTTAAAAAAGCAAAAATCTGTATAGTTCTGGTTTTCCTCATTTAAATGTGAAAGTAAATTGTTTTTCAGTAAAAAAAAACTTGATGTATGTCTATTGTGAAATTTAGAAATTCAGAGACAAAACAGACCTTTAAACTAATTTTCTGTTTTATTGTATGTACTAATTTCCAAACTCAGGTTGAGGGCTAATATTTAATGAAGTACTTTAACAAATATTACTATTTTTATCAAGAATATACTCGATATCAGTGCTCCTTTTTTAAATAAAACAAAAGCCTAATCCATTCAGACATAAACATTTTTAGATGGACCTTGGTTAAACTTTCAGTCAGTCATTTCTGAATGAAACATAATTGCATTATACATTTTATCACATATTTGCTTTAATGCAGATATTATATAAAAAAATGCTATGTTTGTGACATTAATGCAATGGGGTCTATTGTATATGTGGTTGATTATGTAAGAAAATTACACATTTTTCAAGATAATTTTCGTTTTGCTAATCAAACCTTTAATAATAAAGAAAGAACATTTGGCTTTATAAGTCCCCCTTGATAGTCTCAGTTATATCTAATCTGTGCTATCACACTCATACAGAGATAACTTTTTCAATTGGATTAAGCAGTCAGTAGTGTTTAAATAAAAGCATGCAGTAAGTCTAGTGAGTAAGATTAATATTCAGTTATTGACCTGGTTATAAAATGTACAATTATAGTTCAGTTGCCTGCCACA